>CM035171.1:106736307-107236166 GCA_020205615.1 Panax quinquefolius | reverse complement strand
CTTGGGCTTTGGGAATCCATCTCGAGAGCCATGTGTGGAAAAGACAAAGGAAACTAGCACTAGTAATGCCTCAATTTTTAGTAGAAGCATTACCTTTGTGAAATCCTCATAGAAGGAAGAACCAGTTCAACCACTGTTATTCATTTCCATTCACACTCAAAGGAGTATAGGATCTCATGCTTGGCACAGGCTTCATAAAAGAGAAGAGTAACCTAACCTCTACTCACCAACCTCAAGAAATCGAGAGTCAAGCAAGACCAACTCTACGAATCAAGCTGCAATTATATTGAAATTTTCGAGCCCCAAGCGTGCAATTGTCGAAACTATATTTTTCTATAAATAGAAGCTCATTCTTCCTTCATTTCTCACCAATTCACAAAAGCTTTAGAGCGATTATTATAGAGAGAAATTATAGAAAGAAGAAGAGAAGTCTGCTACCTCACTATTCCAGTATCCAATTTTTCTAAAGGTAGGGAGTATTATTTCTTTCTTATCTATGAAGAGAACTTCTGTTATTCCATTCTTTATTATTACATTGGAATAACTCAGATCTACGTGAGCTACCTATACTTGGTGAAATTCTTACATTGTTCCATTCTTTATCATTCTGTTGGAACATCATGTATGTGCGTTTATCTTTGGACACGGTTACATCTTTATTATTACATTGGAATATCCATGCATGCGTTTCTTTGGGACACGATTAAAAGTCTTTATTATTACGTTGGAATATCCTCTCAATAGATTCTACGCTTGGGACTGATTCGTCTTTATTATTTTGTTGGAATATCTTGTCATGCATGCATTTTACGCCGGACTGATTCCGTCTTTTATTATTCATTGGAATATCCATGCTCGTGCATTTCTGTTGGACTTGATTCCGTTATTTATTATTACTGTTGGAATAACTTTGCTGGCTTGATCTATCGCATTCTGGTGATTTCTTTTGTTATTCCATTCCTTATTATACTCGGTTGGTTAAAGTTTTGACTTCTATACTCCATGAAATTAGTGGAATATCCTTGATATTTGCGCTTCATCCGATATCTTTTCATGGAAATATTCTTACGAGCATTCTTGAATTTTACTTTACAAAGCGAAGTATCATGTTGACAATTTGGACGTTATTAGTTCTTGGATAAAATAATTCTTGAACTTGTTTTATTGAATTCTTATATCATTGTCATCATCCTCATGTTTATATTTTGTTGAAAGTCATCTGTGGCCTATAGTGCATAGATGGACTTGGTATGATTATGACCAGGGATTATTCGGTGTAATCATGACCGTAATATTACAAATGATGTGGAAAATGTCCTCATTGGCCCGTAGAGCATTGATGGACAGTTGTTGGCATGATCATGACCATTATTGAATACACAAATATTCCTGGCCCGTAGTGCATGGATAATTGTGGTCGTGATACTAAAGAATATCCTTGGCCGTAGTGTAGGGGTGATTCGATGATGTGGATTATTTATTAAAAATTTGAGTCCCCAATGATAAAAGTGATGAAAAACCTTCTAAATCATAAAAGATAGTAGATTTTATTCTCTACTTGACTCTTTTAATGGATTGCTTGTTACCGTAGTTAAACTTGATGGTTGTTATATTGTATCGGTTTAACATCACATTGAAGGCTAACGATAATATATTCGCATTATCTTAGTCATAATATTTCCCTCTTGGGCTAGTTGAGCTCACCCTTTTACTTTCATTGTTCTCTTCGTGAAATGAGAGAACGCGAGGGACTAGTCGGGGAGCGGAGTAGCGGGCCGGATGATAGCATTAGTAGTCCTCACTATTACGTGAAATAGTGTGATAATAATTGTAATGAGGACTCCTTTTGAGTTTGTATAATCTCTAGTAGACAATATTTGTATTCAAACTCACAGCTTATGTTTTATCGTATTGTATACGACAGTTGTATTATTAAGTTGTATTTGAATTCTGTACCATATATCTGGCGACTCAAGATGGGTGATGTATACTTATTTTGGGGGCGTCACATCATACTAGATGTTTTATATGCAATAAATATGGTCACAAGGCTGCCAAGTGTTATTATAATTCTATGCATGTAAGACCCAAGATTAAATAGATTTGGGTCCCCAAAGGCACTAACAAAGAAGGACCCATGAAAATATGGGTACAAAAATGAAGGTTCAATATTTTGACAGGAAAAGAGCTCCACGATCACTACATGGTATCTGGACAGTGGATGCTCAAGGCACATGACAAGGAACAAAGCCCTTCTATCTATCTACGTAGAAGGAGGTCCCTCGATCATCTTTGGAGACAACGGCTGAAGGCAAGACAAGAGGATATGGCTCTGCTAGCAATGGTGCGATGATCGTCAAGAAAGTAGCATATGTGGAAGGTCTCAACACAACCTTCTAGCAGCATCGACCAACTCTGCGACAAGGGTCATCAAGTAACATTCCTCAATAACCAATGTCAAGTCGGAGATTTGAAGACATCTGTTTGTAAAGCTAACAAGGGACAAGAGAAGGAAATGTCTACACGGTGAATCTTGGTCAACTAAGCTCGAGACGAGACAATATGTTTTTTCGGAAAAAGCATCACGAAGAAATGAAATTTGGTTATGGCATGAGCGGTTGTCTCACTTAAACTTCAAAGGCATGTCCAAACTGGCATCAAAAGATCTCGTTACTGGCCTACCTATGTTCAACTTCGTAAAAGAAAGGCCATGCAATGCCTTTCAGCTAGGAAAGCAAACCAGAAGCTCATTCAAGAGCAAAACTGCCAACTCTATCGACAAGCCCCTGCAGTTGCTCCACATGGATCTATTTGGGCCAATTCCAACAACTAGTCTTGGAGGAAAAAGATACTATCTAGTTATAGTCGACGACTACACCAGATTCACATGGGTATTCTTCATAACTTCAAAGGATGAAACGAGCTCCCATTTAATCAAAATGTTCAAGCTGGTGATGAACGAGAAAGGAGAGAAAATCAAGGCCATAAGGAGTGATCATGGAAGAGAATTTGACTTCTCAAAATGGACCCGATTACGCATGAACAATGGCATCGATCATAACTTTTCGACTCCACGAACTCCTCAACAAAATGGAGTGGTGAAAGAAAGAACAGAACCTTGATAGAAATTTGGAAGAACTCTACTAGCGGCTGACTCATTTGCACGAATACTTACAGGCGGAAAGTCGTTAACACTTTCAGATGCTACACGAGCGGATCACCGATACACTCTACGATCAAAAAGACGCCCTACGAACTGTGAAAAGGAAGAAAGCCAAGTGTCAGCTACTTTCATATTTTCGGTTGTGCATGCTACATTCTCAACAATGGAAAGCAGTACCTGACAAAATTTCAGCCCAAGTCAGACGAAGGAATCTTTCTTGGATATGCCACAGACAGTAAGGCCTACAGAGTGTTCAACAAGAAGACACTGAGTGTTGAAGTCTCGATTCACATAATCTTTGATGAAACAGACTTAGACAACATAGTGCTTCAAGACACTACGACCGATAATACGGATACTACGAATGAAGTCGTCGAGCTCAACACTACGATCGTAGTGCCAGATAGTGAAATCGTTGAGCAACAAAATGAGATCGTAGAGAGGTCTATGCAAGACAACGAACCTCCACACCAAGAAGAAGAAATAGATCTTGAAGACTTAAGAAAAGAAGGCATCAGGACAGATGTCCCAACCGGCAACAGATGGGCCAGAGATTATACTCAGGATCTAATCATTGGAGATCCGAGTACTAGAGTAAAAATAAGATCTGCCACTCAAAATGAATGCTTTTATCTAAGCTTTCTATCACAAATAGAACCAAAGAAGATAGAGGATGCTATGGAAGACTCTAGTTGGATAGAAGCCATGCAGGAAGAACTCAACCAGTTTGAACGAAGTAAAGTATGGAGATTGGTACAAAGACCAATTAGTCATCCTGTCATTGGAACCAAGTGGGTCTTCAGAAACAAAATGGATGAAGATGGAGTTATAACCAGGAACAAGGCAAGATTAGTGACAAAGGGCTACTCTTAAGAAGAAGGCATTGACTACGATGAGACATTTGCACCTGTTGCCAGACTAGAAGCCATCAAAATCTTTCTTGCCTTTGCTGCTCACATGAAGTTCAAAGTCTTTCAGATGGATGTCAAAAGTGCATTCCTAAATGGAGAACTCCAAGAAGAAGTCTATGTAGAGCAACCTCCAGGTTTCATCAATCCATCTCTTTCCAATTATGTTTATAGATTAGACAAAGTCTTATATGGTCTTAAACAAGCACCTATAGCATGGTATAAAACACTAACTAGCTTCTTAATTGAAAATGGGTTCACTAGAGGTAGAGTAGATACCACACTATTTCTTAGAAAGCATAAAGACAAAGTCTTATTTGTTCAAATATATGTTGATGATATTATTTTTGTTTCTACTGACGAAAAGTTATGCAAGAGATTCTCTAAGCTGATGCAGAGCAAGTTTGAAATGAGCATGATGGGTGAGCTGAATTTCTTCCTTGAATTTGCAAGTAAAAGCGAGATTGATGAAGGAATTTTCATAAACCAAGCCAAGTACATCAAAGACTTACTCAAGAAGTATGGCATGAAATCAGCCTCTCCCATGAAAACACCAATTGCTCCTGCAACCAAGTTTGACAAAGATGAAAAAGGTAAAAGTATTGATATAACTCAATACAGAGGTATGATAGGTTCTCTTTTATATCTAACTGCCAGTAGACCAGACATAATGTTTGCAACATGCATATGTGCTTAGATTCGATCTAACCTAAAGAGTCACATTTATCTCTTTGTAAAGAGGATCTTCAGGTATCTCAAGGGTACACCTTACTTGGGGCTTTGGTACCCCAAGGAATCCTCATTTGAACTAACAGGATACATAGATGCTGATTTTGCAGGATGCAAAATAGATAGAAAGAGTACCAGTGGCACCTGTCAATTGCTAGGAAACAGACTTGTGTCCTGGTTTAGCAAAAAGAAAAACTCAATGTCTACTTCAACTGCAGAAGCTGAATACATTGCTGTTGGCAGCTGCTGTGCTCAAATCCTATGGATGAAAAATCAGCTAGCTGACTATGGGTTTGATTTCAAATCTATTCCCATTCACTGTGATAACACAAGTGCCATAGCAATAACTCATAATCCTGTTATCCATTCTAGGACTAAGCATATAGAAATAAGGTATCACTTCATTAGGGATCATGTACAAAATGGAACTATATCTTCACAATATATCCTTACTAAAATTAACTTGGCGATGTTTTACAAAACCTCTAGATGAATCCAGATTTAATAAGTTAATAAGTGAGCTAGGCATGCTAAATCTACAACCATAAAATATATGCTCTAGATTGTGCTAACCATAATGAATCTGAAAGGCTAAACTCAAAATCGTGAGACATGATCAAGGGAAGTCCACGATCGTAGAGTTGAAGAGACAAAACTACCTCAACGATCGTAGCAAAGACTCAACCATCGTAGTGCAGACTCAACGATGACAAAAGCTCCATCAACAAAGCAAGAATGCATCCTGTGATGATAAGCTTCAAAACACAGCAATCCCTCTGATAAGCGCCTCAAGAACAAACCTAACCCTTGACTCACTCCAAGAGTTTGGCCCTTCCTGAGTTACCTTAATAGAATGTTATGTCAAAAACTCATCACAAGGATCCGGTCAGACTCGACGATCATAGATCAGACACGACGAATGCTGGACAGACTTGACGATCGTAGATCAGACTCGACAAATGCAAAGTACTCAACGATCACAAAACTACCTCAACAATCGTAGTTCTCCCTAAGGACACCTCAGCTCTCTGTAGGAGCCAAGGGCAAATCAGTACAATCCTTATCAGTTAAAATTGTAGAGCCAAGCAAAAGTCGTCACCTATCCTACTAAGAAAAAATGAGAAAGGGAAGTTGCAAGTACAAATTAAAATTGTATTTTTGAAATCAGAAGTTCAAAAGATTATCTCTCTCTCATCCTCTCTCAAAGCAAAAACCCTAAATTAGAAGAAAGCTCAGTTAAATCTCACTTCCAGCAAGAAATCAATGGCGGCTTCTAGTGTTATCTCGGGCTATAAACTCTGTTTTGACGAGTTCAAAATAGCTCAACCCAAATTCCACAAGACTCTGGCCTTACTAAAGAAGGCAGGTCTCGAAGAATCCTTGAGCACAGACACATTGATCTATCCCATGTTAGTGAAAGAGTTCTACAGGAATGGTGTGTTTGAAAATGACACCATCACTACGAGAGTAAGGGAAGTGGAAATCAGACTGAAGGCTAAAGACATCAACCTCGCCCTAGGTCTCAAAAATGAAGGGCATCTAGTCATAGATAGCGTAGACTTCTAAGAGGGACTTAAAAGAATGCAACACAAGAAACTCCCCTCTGTTAAAGGGTACAAGAAGAAGGAGTTCCCACAGAGGTATGAATTTCTAGCCGATATAGTTGGGAAATGTATATGCTGCAAGAGCTCAGGTCATGACTCTATGAATGAAGTACAACTTAAGCTCATGACTGCTATGTGTTATGGAATACAACTCAACTATGGAACCCTATTGCTCGATTGGATTGGTAAGTGGATCATAAACTCAAAGAAGTTAAAAAGCCCTCAAAAGATGCTCTACGGGCGATTCATAAGTATCATTCTACAATCTGCCCTAGGTGACAAAATTAGGGATGAAGAAGGAGAAGCTATCAACCCAAATAGACGTATGACCCAGAAATTGTTTGAAAATTAGAAGAGGAACCCAGCTGAGTATATTCGCATGATGACCAAGTCCAGTGGAAGAACTGGTGATCTGAAGGACTCAGGCCTTCCAGGAAATATGTCTGTTGTAAAGGAAATCGAAGAAGAAGAAGAAACCAACAAAGGAGAACCCTCTGTCCTTACCAGTAAAAGCAATGGCAAGAGGAAGCTAAAGGCTAGACTGGTAGAAGAACCTCAAAGATCTACCACTGATATACCTGTAGAGGCCTCTGACATAGAGACTTTGAGGATGCTAAGAAGAAAGCAGTAGCAAGATGAAGCAAATGAGGATCAAACTACCATATCCCAGATCCTGAAGAAGAACAAAGTTGGTCATAAGTCCAAAAGGCCATCAGTCTCCTCATTATAGAGTCTCTATTGTTCGTAGAGACAAGACCAAGCATGTCAGGCAAGGAAGTAGCTACATCAAGCATAGTGGCTATTAAACAGGAAAAAATTGAGGTTCAAGAAAGTCCTGAAGCTATGGCTAAGCCTAGCAAATCAAGGAGAAAGCTGGTCAAGAAATACATCCTTGAGAATGAAAAAGTACTCAAAAAGGAAGACAAGAGCATGGTTACCACAGAGGAATTGTCCAAAGCAAGTCAAGAGGACAGTGCTCCAGCTGAGGGGGAGAACCCTGAGATTCTCATGATAGAAAATACACCAGCTGAGGGGGAGATGCCTGAAGCTCAAGAAGATACTCCACTTGAGGGGGAGCTATTGATCGCACAAGAAGATGATCAAGTTGAGGGGGAGCCTCAGGATATCTCCATGGAAGAAGAAGAGGTCCCTGCCAGAAATGAAGAAGAACCAGTGCAAGATCATCAAGAGACCATTGAGATAATGGAATCCTCCAACGAGAACAGAGAAGAGGAAGATGGTGATGATGATCTTGAGATCACTGGTATGGGCAAAGATGGGTATAGAAGCTATCTCTACAATCAGATGTTCTCTTATCTACCCATGATTCCATATCATCAAGCCCAAATCCTAAACTCTTGGGATCACAAGTTCTGGAGCTTCAAAGAGTATCCAGCCATCTCAGTACTAGCCAATGGATTCCCAGGAAGATTCACCTTTGCCAAGAAGTTACTTACCAACAACTCTTCCTCAAAGGATAAACCTGAGGTACTGTCTATCCCAACCCTCTTCAGAGTTAATCACTTGTCATCATCCTCATTTAGTCAATTCTATGAATTCCCTCAATGGTTGGAAGTGATCTTCATCCACTAACTCAATTTCCAGTTACAGAATCCCAAAATTCTATAAATGAGGAACCAAATGCAGTCAACTTCATTTTGCTCCCACAAACCACCATCTCTACGATCCCTGACTCTAGCACCATCGTAGAGTCCCAAATAGAAATCGTGGAGCCACATATTCCAAACATCGAAACTCAGCCCCTCCATCAGACATACCATCCTCCTCCTCCAATGACTATTTTAGTCTTGATCTTGCTCTCTCTCTCCTCGCAAGATCAATCCCGTAAAATAACCCTCCATTCAACAATCCTCAAACCAATGATACTCTTCTAAATCTGCCCACAAAAGATGACTTGAAGGAAGTATCCAAGAACATGATCAAGAACATAGAAGAAAGCCTGGAAACTCACTCAGACCTCATTCATCTTTGGCTGAATCAAATGATCACTGCTGTAAATAATATCCCTGACACTCTAAACGCTGAGCTTACAAAGAAGCTGAGGAAAATTATCCAAGAAATTCTTCAAAGCATGAAGGACAGAGATGAGATTCACTTCCAGATAGCCACCAAGCAAAGAGAGGTTGTTCTTGAAATGTAGAAAAATCAAGAAGTCCAAAATAAATTTATGCTGGAGAACATCATCAACTTGAAAGCTTCAGTCAAAGAATTCCAGAAAGCTTAAGTAAATCAGCAACAACAGAGTGACATTGTTCTAACAGCCCTCCAAAACAAAGAAGCTAGATCTGAAGTCCAGATCAAGGAAAGTCGAGAGGACATTGCTCAAACACAAAGCCAACTAAACGAGCTTGTCCAAGGAGTAAATCGACTTTCTGCAGACATTTGAACCCTTGATGCTGATATAAAGGGGGAGAATAAAGGGAAAGGAGTTCAAGGAGGACAGGGAGGCCAAGGCAGAGGAAGAGGAGGTCAAGGAAGCCAACAAAGGGGTAGAGGACAATTTCACACTCAAGTGTCAAGAAGCCCTCCTGCAAGACAATTCCACCAACAGACTACACGATCAAGCAATCAGACTCAACGATCTGATCAGCAGGAAGTCTTGATGGCTCAACCATTAAGAAGTCAAGGGCCAACTATCAGCTCACCAAATATGACCACCACAGGCCTAAGAATGCCAATTGGAGATCCATCATTCATGAATAGGCATGATCACAACCCGATAGTAAACCCAAGTGAGCTGGAAGAGTTAGCCAGAAGGGATGAAGCTAGTGGGAAAAGAAGGGCTGAGGAGTATGCCAATCCTCCAAGGAAAAGGTCAAAGAAATAGAGATAAGTTGAAACCTTAAATTCTTATTGATGTAAAGCTAAACTGCAATATTTCTTGAACATCAATAAATTCATGCTTATTCTCTAGAAATTTCAATTTGCTCCTTTGAAATACTAAGTCGTGTTTAAATTTCCGCAAATGCATCTAGACACTAATAATCATGACAACAAATCTCTTTGGTTATGTCAACATCAAATAGGGGGAGATTGTTGGGAGAATGCATATTATAATTTGATGTTTTAATATATATGCTCATGATTATTTGTAAAATCCTTCAAGTAATATATGTATAAGGACTTAGTGATAGATCAAATCTGTTAGGTTGATCTAAGCTCTTAACGTGTATCATTCTGTAATAGAATGTATAGATAGAAAGATCAAAGCTGTTAGGTTGATCTTGAGATGTAATAGATAGGCTTCGAAGAAATCGTAGTGTATCAATCTGATCAACATTGCAGAAGTCAAGGCAGAAACATAGAGCTTCAAAGATCGTAGTGTGCCTGCCTTGAAGGGCCTCTTCAGAAATCGTAGAGTGGTCCTAACATTTGCCGAGCCAACTCAACGATCAAAGTGTGCTCTCGAAAATGTAGGGTTTACAAGTCAATGATCGTAGTGTGCTCTCTTAAACGTAGAGTTTACAATTCAAGCAAGCAAAGATCGTAGTGTGCAAATACTTAAAGATAAATCGTAGTGCTCTCGGCTGATAGCGTCAGACCAGGCACCAAGGCGATAAGTCACCACGATCTGAATCGTAGAGTACCATGATCTGAATCGTAGAGTATCATCTATCTTGAGTCAAAAAACGTCGAGCCTCATGATTTGTGTGGAGACAGATTCCAACATAAGATGAATAGATTCTAAACGCTGCAGTACTCACCAGTCCCAAAGTTATAAGAAATATCCTTAGTATGCAACAAAGAAGCGTATTGAAGAAGCTAAGAAAAGTACCATTGGTAAGGGGGAAAATACCTTTTCAGGTGTTAGGTGAGAAAGCGATATCTGCGGTGTCGGTGGGCGAATAATGATTCGGAAGATGTGCAGAAATGTCTCCATCAAAGATCAGAAAGGTCAAACGCATTTAATGCCTCAATGGATGGATCCAACGGATAGTTTTCAAGATCACATATATGCAAATCAATCAGATGAGAGAGACTATGCAAGCATTAAACAAATAATGTGAACAACTCTCAAAGCTCAACTATACAATCTGAGAAATAGAAAAGCTTGCTCAGCTACTCAGTTCTTTCGAACAAGTGCTTAAACAGCAACTGAGTAGCAACCATCAAGAACTCAACATCTACCAATCAACTGAAGAAGAGTACTAAGTCTGTTGTACTTGAAGAGTTCGAAGTGAACTGTAAGAGAACCAAGTCTGCTGGACTTGAAGAGTTCAAGAGTGAACTAAGAAGTTCTAGATCTTTGGTGCAGAAGAAATCTATGTGATTAGGAAGTTGTAAAAGACATCCTTAGTGGATTTCCTACTCGTTGAGTAGAAGAATATACTAGGAGATTTAAGTGCTCTGAACCACTTAAAGCGATTGTGTGTCTTTACGTTCATACTATAAGCGCTATATCTCGCCATAAGCGCTATAAGCGCCTCACTCTCATAACTCCACTACTTTGCAAAAGAGATTAAAACAAAAATAAATTCCGCTAAGTTTTAATCATCATTAACTAACAAGTTTAAAACGAAAAGATTTTTAAATATCTATTCAACCCCCCCCTTCTAGATAACTATTGTGCCTACTAGGAACTAACAAAAATGATCCAAATATTCTTTAAATACTCGGTTCATCATATTCATGAAGGTAGCAGGAGCATTAGTCAATCCAAAAGACATGACTACTTAATTCAGTAATAAAATGCAGGGAGTTCGAAAAGCAGGTCTTTGTAATGTCATCAGTTTTAACTTTTAACTGATGATATCTGGAACGAAGATCGATCTTTGAAAAGAATTTAGCACCTTGCAACTGGTCAAACAGGTCATCAATTCGAGGTAACGAGTACCTATTTTTGACGGTGACATGATTCAACTCCCGATAGTCAATACAAAGTCGCATACTTTCATCTTTCTTCTTTACGAATAGAATAGGAACACCCCAAGGAGGCGATTTAGGACGATAATGAAACCGATGTCTAACAATTCTTGTAGTTGGGGTTTTAACTCCACGAAGTTCAATAGAGCCATTCGATATGGGGCTTTGGAAATGAGTTTTTACAGGGTTCAAGGTCGATACAAAATTCGATTTCTCACCTGGGTAGGCCAGAAATTCTTCGTGAATACGTTAGGAAATTTATTAACAATAGAAATATCATTCAAATCGGCGTATTTTTGTTTAAATCCGTGACATGGGCTAAGAAAGATTGACATCCGTTTTTCAATGAACGAATAGCTTTATGGCTTGATATGATAGTGATTGACTTTAGTGGTTTGGTTGCTTGAATTCGCATAATAGGTTGGTTAGGAATATGAAAGCTAACAACCTTATAAAAACAATCAATTTTTGCATGATGAGTTGTTAACCAATCAATCCCTAAAATCATATCAAATGCAAGTATTTTCAAAGAAAAAAGATCGACAGGTAACGTGCGGTCGCCAATTTGAATAAAACAAGACTTATAAATAGTGGATGTAATGAAGGTTTCTCCCAACGGAGTTTCAACAGATAAATCAAAGTCTAATTTCTCCGGAGTCAAATTTAAACGTTAAACGCAAGTAGGAGAAACAAAAGAATGGGTAGAACCGGTATCAAATAAGGTATAGACTTCGCTAGAGTTTATGATTAGCTTACCCATGATAACCTCATTCGGGTTCCTCGCTTTTTGGGAGGTTACGACAAACACTCTCCCTTGAACTACCGGTTTGACTTCTCGGGAATGACTACTTTTAGTGCCTCTATCCCAGCTGGACTTGGATTTACTGCACGATAAATTAAATCGAGCTAAGTGACATTCTCTTCCATAATTATAACATATTTTAGACTGCTGCGTATAGTTTGGACTGATGTGTCCCTCCCCTCTGCATTTGTAGCATACGATCGGTGATCATTCTCCTTCTTTAACAACGGGTGTAGGTGATGACGTCCTTCCATCATTATTAAATCTCCTCTTCTTGAAATTTCCACTTTTTTTGCCTTGGCCATGATTACCACCAAAGTGGTTATCATTTCTGACATGTTGACTTTCTCCACGTTTGTTGTCACCGCTTCGATGACTGCTACCACTGGTATTATTATTTTGCTGGCTGATCTCTCTTGGTTAGGTTGACTCATTATCACGCTCCAATAACTGATCCCTATTTACAACATCTGAATACAAACACAGTTTGTGAGAAATTAGGTATTGATGTATCTCGGGTTTCAAACCTCTTAGAAATATCCATGTCATTCTCTCCTCATTATCAACCAAGTGGGGTGCAAACCGGGACAACTCGACAAACTTAGCTTCAGATTGTGACACTGGCCATATTATTTTGCTATAGCTTGATGAACTCCACCTCTTTCATGTCATAAATTCTTTCGGGAAAGTACTTGACGTTAAACAGTTCTTGGAACTTTTCCCAAGACATCTTCAGTGCGGCAGGCTGAGTATGCTTTACAGATTCACACCAGTAATATGCCTCTCCTCGTAATATGAAGGTGGAAAAGGGAACCTTTTGCTCCTCGAAGCATCCCAAGACATCAAATATCTTGGTAATCTGCTTTATCCGCGTCTCCGCCTTAAGTGGTTTTGGCTCTCCCAAAAACTTCGGTGGTCCCAGTTCCTTGAACTGCTTAGCGGTGACCATCTGTGAGTTGCCAGTGTTTCTACCGTATTTTGGATAGAGTCTCTCGCTTGATGTTGCATGAATTGCGTAAAGCCTCCGAATACATCGTGCTCATCATTTGGTCAATGTTGTTATTTACCTGAGGATTATTGCCTTCCTAATGCACATTATCCTGGGTATTGATATGTGGCGACTCAACGGTCTCCTGTGCTCCATTGCTATTCTCAACATTCTCAGATGTCATTTTCAAACACTGTCACAACACAAGGGTTAATTGACATGCCACATATTATCCCTATATTAAATGAGACCAATTAAATAACCATTAAACTTAGGTAAGTCATACTAACGAAGGAATTACCCGCTCTCCCCTCCTAGTTCGAGTCTCACATCTCGGCCCAGGATCATATCTCTAAGCTTTGATACCAACTGTGACGCCCCCAAAATAGGTATACATCGCCCATTCTGAGTCGCTAAATACATGGTACAGAATATAAATACAAACTTTATTTACACAATATGACAAAGCGTAGCTAAGAGTTTTTACACGAATATTCTCTAATAGACAGTATTCAAACTCAAAAAGGAGTCATCATTACATTTATTATCACACTAAATAGTGAGGACTACTAAAACAACCATCACAGACTGTCACTCCATTCCCCAACTAGTCCCGACTACGTTCTCATTTCCTAAAGAGAACAATGAAAGCAAAAGGGTGAGCTCAACTAGCCAGTAAGAAATATTATGACTAAGATAATGCGAAATAAATTATCGTTAGCCTTCAACAGTGTTAAACTGATAAAATACAATAAACATCAAGTTTAACTGCAGCAGAATAAGCAATCCATTAGAACAGTCAAGTAGAGCATGATATCTACTATCTTCTATGATTTAAAAGTTTATCATCAATTTTATCGCTGAGACTCAGCTAAATAAATAAACCACATCATCGAATCATCCCTGCACTACAGGACAAGGATATTAATTAGTATCACGACCACGAATTATCCATGCACTACGGGACAAGGATATTCGTGTTTTCACTAATAGTCATGATCATGCCAACAACTGTCCATCAAAGCATTACGGGCCAATGAGGTTTTTTATCACATCATGTGTAACATTACAGGTCATGATTATACCGAATAATCCTTGGTCATAATCATACCAATAAATAGTCCATCTATGCACTACGGGCCAAAGATGACTTTTATCACAATATAAGCATGAGGATGATGACAATGATATAAGAATTCAATCAAATGAATGCAAATGATAAATTTTAAAGATTTATAATTCAATTTATCCAGAACTCAATAATGTCCAAATTGTCAAAATGACTTTGTGGAGTAAAATTCAAGAATAATATTGTATCAAAAATGATTTGGACCGAAAAGAAATTAATTTTTGTCATGAATAGTGTAAGACCCCGAATTTTATGAAATAAAAAGTATTCAATTTTTTCTTATAATTACTATTCAAAATGGTTAAATTGATAAAAGTTTAAAGTTAAGGATGATATATGAAATTTTTTTAAAATAAGCAAGTGGTTATAAAATACTCATTGTTGTCGGGGAATATTCGTTTGGTCGTGGAATATTCTTCGGTTTGGGAATATTCATACTGACTGACCTTAGCTTTGTGGGCCCCATAATGTAAAGCGATTGGATGAAGAAAATGACAAATATAAGTTGTTTATAAATAATGACGTAGTTGTTATCAATTATCTTTGTTGGAATACCCGGTGGTTAAAACACGATAATATGCGTTGTCGCACAAGAAGCATTACGATATTGCACCAATTATTGATTATTACGTAAGAAGGCACTACTCAATAATTGTTACGATAATTCATCGCTCGAAGATTTTATTGATTCAATAATTGTTGCGTTGATATTTTATATTCTTGTTGTTTTAATAATTGTCACTACACAAGATTTTCCATTATCGAAAGCAATAATTCATATTATCCGAATAATATTATTAGATAACATTATTGACAATGTCCGTAAAGTTCGTACAAGGAGAGGTTTGGTCACCTAATAATAGGCACCAAGAAGGAGAAATTCTTATTGGAAAGCCCCCTCTTTCACAGGAACTACTGGTCACCGAGATTGTGATTCTGTAATATTATTTGTGAATAATTAATTAATGATTTATATGATGAGAAAAATATTAATTTTATGTGGATATAGATGGAGAAAATTTTTAAAGTGATAATTGTTGAAAATTGATATTTTATCTTTTCTGATAAAATAATATTTTATTATATTATTATAATATAATAATGATGATTTTTTTACAATGAATGTGTGATATATGAGTATATGAGGATGAAGAGTATTTTTGTTGCATTAAATGATTAACACATGTTTTGTGTGTCGATGGACCCCATTTTTTGACTGAAATTTGATTATAGCCTGTAAAATCGTCCGTATGTGGATTTCGGTCAAATTTTGTTTGGAATTTGGAAAAACTTTTTTCTGAAAAGTTGTAGAGAATTGAATTTCCTATAAAAAAATGAGATTCGAATTTTCTGATAAAAGGGCTATTTATTATGAATTATTGAAGTTCCGAAGTTCTGAAATAATTGGTTTTTGAAAGTTTTAATTAATTTTAATAACAAAAACGTTTTTGTTATGTTTGGGGGGCCCACTGATGGTTGAAATTAGCTGAAATCAGTTGTTAAAAGTGTGCGTAAGAAAATTTTATAAATATAATATTATTATATTCAATTTTCTGCTTTGGTGTTCTAAGCAATTTCCTATAAATAGGGTGCTTAGGTTAGAATTGAAAATCACACAAAAATCGAAGTTTTCTCTATTTTCTCTCCATATTATCGAGTGTATTCTTGTGAGTATTTTGATATCTTGAGTGTTACTATACGGTGCAAGTTCGATTCGCCGTTATTCCAAATGTAAGTCTTCGCTCTTTTGAGGTAAAGGGATAGTAAGGGATGTTATTTTTATTCAAAATGATATTATTTCTTTAATATCATTATGTCGAAATATTGGTTGGAACTTTTATCAAATTTGGAACTTTTTTCATGCTGGGGTTATTATTCATGGGTTACTATTCATGAGTTACTATTCATGAGTTACTATTCACGAGTTACTATTCATGATTTACTATTCATGAGTTACTATTCAAGACGAGTTACTATTCATGAGTTACTATTCACGAGTTACTATTCACGGGTACTATTCACTACAAAATTGGTTTCTTTTTCTAACCAAATTATAGTTGATTTATGAATATTACTCTGGAGATTAAAACTATGTATTGATTATATTGATTTTATTATCATATATAACATTTTATAACCCTGATGTTGAAATTCTCTTTGACTTGAGTGTAAAGATGGGTAAAGTATTGGTATGATCGTGACTATGGGTTCTCTTTGACCAGTAGTGCAAAGTTGAATTGTTGACTAGTATGATCATGACCATTGAATTTAATGGAATATTTTTAGCTTAAGTGCAAGGTGAATTGATCAACATGGTTATAATTATGGTTTATATAAATTCTGAAATGATTATGTATTTCTTTGAGATATGAATATCTTTGGCTTATAGTGCAAAGATGACCTGTTGTTGAATATCTTTGGCCTGTAGTGCAAAGATGAACTATTGATGAATATCTTTGGCCCGTAGTGCAAAGATGAATTTATTAGTATGATTATGAACAGGAAATGTGATTTGGTATAACCATGATCTTTAATGTTTCAGGTAAAGACAGGTGATGAAAATTATCTTCGTCGTGGATTAGAAGAGGAATTTAGAACCACAATTATGATTATGAGTTATTCATATGATTGTGAACCAGAACTGTTGATTGATGTTACAGGGATAAAACATTGTTGGTGGACTTTTAACATGGAGAAGATAATAGACTTTATGGTCTATTTGACTCTTATAATGGATTGCTCATTCCGCTACAACTATGGTTGAAAAGTTTTATCATCTACCATATGTTCTAAATCTCTGATTTATTACTGATGAAGACTATTGATAATTTATTTATCTTTAGTCATAATATTCTTTCTTTGAAGCTAGTTGTGCTCACCCTTTTGCTTCACAATTCCTTTCGTGTAATACGAGTGTAAATTTGGAGTCGGCGGGGATAACAGGAAATAGAACGGTGGTTCATAGTCGTTGAGGTTCTCCTTAAATAGGTGAAAGCGAACTCAACTTTGGAAGGGTGTTTTGTCACTATCATACAAGATGTCTAATGACATACAACCTCGAGTCATCATAAGACGAGGATGTGCTTATCCACTTGTCGAGTATATTTACAAGAACTACCTATATATTCTTGGTGTTTGTTTGGAGTTTAATTCCCAATTAGAGACATTGGAGATAATGATATGTCGAGAAGACTCACCATTGGGAAGAATATGATAGTAATCTTCTCGTTTTTTTGGGGTCTATTGGGTCAACCAAGGATAATTACGTGGCTATATGATATCTATTATAACCTAGACTCATGGCCTCCTATGTAAGAAGGTTTCCTTGAGCACTTCCCAAAGGTTTTAATTTCTAAAAGCAGGTTTTGATTTGCACCTTTATGTAAGGTGTCATGGTGACGTCTTTATCCAAGTTGGTGTCCAGAGTCACGGTTGGTATATTTTAGTATCAAAACTCACAACATACGTGTTGTTGTATTTTTGCACGACAATTGTTGTAATAAAGTTGTAGTTGTGTTATGTACCATGTTTTGGCGACTCGAGAATGGGTTGGGTGAAATGGACCTATTTTGGGGCGTTATAAATAGTACCACAGGTGAATAGTAATCAAGTGATTATTACCCCATGAATAGTACTTCTAGAATAGTACCCGTGAATAGTACTCCCAGATGAAAAGATTAAGAATTATCAAAAATACTCAGAATAATATTTTCATGAAAAGATACTGGATGAAGTGCAAATTTCAAGGATATTCTACTAATTTCATGGAGTATAGAAGCCAAAATTTATCAACATAAGTGTAGAATTAGGAATATAAAACGAAATAATATTACTTACATACTACAGAGTATTGAAGAAAATATTATTTCTTACGAATATTGAACAAAAATAATATCTCTTATGAATACGAAAGAAATAATACTCTATTACCTTAGTAGGAGATTGGATACTGCAATAGTGTAGTAACATAATACTCTTTTTCTTTCTCTCCGATTCTCTCTCTATAGAATTCTCTTGTGAGTCACAGTGAATTGGTGAGAATGAAAGAAGAAATAAGCTTTTATTTATAGAAGATTTCTAGCTTAGCCCTTGTAATGTGAAAAGGTAAATGGCTTGACGACTGGTGATGTTAAAAGAAAAGTGGTTTGACGCCTGTAATGTGAAACGACAATTGGTTCGACTGGTTAAGGCAAGTACTATTGGCGAAAGTGACTCTTAGATGATGGCATATGGGCCCCCATAGAATAAACTAAACTTATAACAAACGTCTCATAACAGATTTCTTATTTATATTAAAGATTGGATAAATATTTACCACAAATTATTTTATCTTCAATAAACACATTTTTTAATCTTTCAACAATTATTCATCATTAATATTATAACTCACAATATTGACAACCAGACATTCCCAAGAAAGAAGGGGCTTTCCGATAAGGACTTCTCCTTATTGGCGCACAATTAGGTAGCCAAACCCCTTTCCTCGACAGAACTTTCTAGGCATCGTCAATAATGCAAATAATAATATGAATAACTTTATCGTCTTAACTATTGATTTAATAATATAAAATATTGTGCAGATGATACTGTGACAATAATTGAATCAATAACGTGAGATACTATGCATCAATTACTGAAGCAATAATTGAGTATAACTGAGTGACTTTTCACGTAAGCATCAATAATCAATACTGCAGGTACTATGCAACCATGCCAGACATCGTATTCTTTCTTTATCAATGGATATTTCAACAGCTTAAAGGTAAAACTTTCGCCATTATTTTTATAAAAGATAATTTTTATGGGTTTCTAACTTCGATGAAGAATTTCATTGTGGGGTCCACTAATGATTGTATCATCGCATTTAATATTTCTCGCCAAAAAGAATATTCTCCACCAAACAAATATTTTATAATAACTTACTTACTTTGCAAAATTTATAAATATTACCCACAACTATAACATTATATTAAATCAACACCATAATATTCAAAATAATATTTAGAGAAAATAATCTTTATTTATGAAAGTTGGGGTCTTAAAAATTTATTTTAAAATAATTTATAAATTATTTTTTAATAACTCAAAATTATTATTTATCAAAAATAATATATAAGTCAAAAAGTATGTCAAAAATAAATCATTATAAACACTTTAACAATAAAAAATAACTTATAAATTAATTTATAAGTTATTACCGAACATGCTCTTGGCAAAAGAAATTATTACCCCCTCTGGCTTGGTTTTTTGTTTTTTTAAAACCCAAATAAAGTGAGACAAAAGAAAAATAAATAATCCCTAATTTCATTTCCTCCTATTTTATAAAAAAAGGTTTTGTTTACCAAATTTACAAATTTACAAATATAATTTAATTAGGAAGGCATAGCAATAAAATTGTGATAATAAATTTGAGGATATTATAATATTTTGTATTATTATCAAAAGAAATAAGATTTATTATTAAAAAATACTCTATCCGTTTAAAAATTAGAAATTCAATTTAACTTTTGAGATTAAACGATGACCTATTAAACTTCAAATTGATGTGAAATTATTTAATCTTAGTTAATATAATTATTATTATTATATAATATGTAACAAAAATTATTAATTACAAATTTTATTTCATTTGAAACTTTTGTGAGTCGTACTCAATTTTAAAATTTAATATGTGGTTGTTTGATCTTAAAAATTAAATTGTATCGCTAATTTTTTATTAAGAATCTATACATGTGTGAATTATATATATAGGAAATGATCCATAGAATACATTAGCGGAAGAATTTGTTTCAACTAATTTCATCTAGTAGTCAAAATTAGAGTGAATGGTTGAGATTTAGGCCCAATCGCTACTCTCCTCTGGCGGCCACCAAATTTTTTTTTTTTGCTACTCCTCAATGACCAAATCAAAAGGACCGTGTTTTGACTGACGATCGTTTTGACTGGCCGCTAGAGGGAGTAGCGGCCAACAAAATTTTTTTTGGCTTAATTATCGATTATCCTGATTATCCTCATACATACTACTTATTAATCAGTAAAATAAAATAATAAAAATTTATAAGGATAATTATAAGGATAATCAGTAATTATCTTTATATTTATCCTTATACTTATTAATGATTATCCTTATACATATTACTTATTAATCAAGTAAAATAAAATAATAAAAATTATAAGAATAATTATAAGGATAATCAAGTAATTATCTTTATACTTATCCTTATACTTATTAACAAAATAAGTATGTATAAGAATAATTATCGATTATCGTCTTATAATTTTAATTATAAATAGGAAATAGTGATTGAGTTTATATATTTGAATAGGAATATAATATAAATTCAATCACTATTTTCTATTATAATTAAAAATCATAAAGCGATAATTATACATACTTATTTTATTAATAAGTATAAGGATAATTACTGATTATACTTATAATATTTTATTATTTTATTTTACTGATTAATAAGTAATATGTATGAGGATAATCAGGATAATCAGTAATTAAGCCAAAAAAAAATTTGTTGGTCACATTACTTCTAACTGACGGTCAAAACACTATTGCAAGTCGTTTTGATTGTCATTAGAGGGAATAATGACCAACAAAAAAAAAAAATTGGTGGTCATTAGAGAGAGTAATGATCGAGCTCTCATCTCAAACCATTCACTCTACTTTTGGATGATTGAATGAATGCATTTCAAAACGATCCTCCGCTAACGTATTTTATGGATCATTTTCAATATATATATATATGAACTTAATACATAAATAATTTGCTCTACTATCGTGAAATTTAAATGGTGATTTTAATAGGGTTTACATTGTATTGCCTATGATTATAAACCTGAATGAATAAAAGTATGAAGTTAAGAAAATGATTGGAGAATTCAAATAATGGTGAAATGATTATTACTCCCTTACCGGAGCTTCAAAATTAAAAATATAATTTAATTTACGAAGTCAAATAATAATATATTAAAATTTAAAATTATTATGACTTATAAAATTTAAAATGAGATAAATTTTGTGATTAATAGTTTTTTGTTATATACTATACAATCATTATAATAATTTTATTAATTAAAATCAAATAATTTCACTTCAATTTAAAGTTCAATATGCTCCGCAAAAATTAAATTATATATCTAATTTTTTAATTGTGGGAGTATAATTTATCAACTAATTATTCGATTAACTTTTTTGGGGATATGAGACACTAATATGAATTTACTGATGTTTATGATTTTTTAGTGGATAAAGTTTTTTTTTGTGTCGATCAGATCTTAGCCTAGTGAATAACACTGCGGTACTGTGATATTTAGGTCTCATATTCGATGAAATTTTGTGAGATAATTTCAAAAATGGTATACTCTATATTTAACGATGAATAAATTCTAATGAATAATTAGTCTATAAAGTATATAAATAATAGTATATAATTTTTAGCGGGAATTGAACCCACATCGTTAGTTTGGAAGGCTAGGGATTAGAGTCGATGTCGATTCAACATTTTTAACATTTCTAATTCAAAAGCGAACATAAAACTTTTGTTCGACTCATTTAAGGAAGATGAATAAATTCTTAGATCTAAGATATGAACTATGTTAGTTCCCAGTAGGCACAATAGATCTAGAAGGGGGGGGGGGGGTTGAATAGATCCTTTTTAATTTCAAACACTTTTCTCTTTTATTTTGTATTGCTATTTAGCATATGACAAACATAAGAATCTTTTCAAGCATGCGGAATAAGTAAAAGATCCCTTCATTGATATATTCATAATCATACATACATTGTTCGTAGAGTTAATTCGGTTGTAAGCAGTTAGAACATACATAGCAGTAATAGCAGTTAATTGACATAAGGTAAATGACACAAGGGGTTTTAAGTGGTTCGAGACTCAAGCTTCTAATCCACCTGCTCGCTTTTCAACTAGCGAGGATTTTCCACCAAGAAAGGGCAACACCTCGAATCATTAAGATTCTTTCAAGGCCGTGAGCCTTGGGACTTGATTCACTAAGAACTCTTCAAGGCCGGCTGACCTTGGAACGCGTCTCTAGTTTCCTAGAACTCTTCAAGCCCAACGAGCTTGGAACTTCATTTAGTCCCCTCAGGACAAGGACCCTCAGTACGACTTCTTGTTGAGTTGTTTGTTTGTTTGTTGGAGTTGGTCTTTGAGTCGCTAAGATGTCTTTATGCTTTGAACATCTTCACATACTTAGCGACTTGGCGTGACCATCCTTGAAGTGCAGTTGAGTGTTGCATGATGCTCAGCTTCTTCAGTTACTCAACCTCCTCTGATGATCCCTTGATGAACTGCCTTGAAGATCATTCCTCTTGATACGTGATGGCTGCACATAATTGGTTTCTAAGATGACTGTAAGCTCTTCTGCTAGGTACTTAGAAACTTTCTTATGCTTGCCACCATGATGACGTTTGTGATCTCCTTTCTTGATACTTGATGCCTTCTCATGATGGACTTGCTAAGATGACTGTAAGCTCTTCTCTATGGTACTTAGAGTCTTCCCATGATAGGCATCAAGATGACATGACGCTCTTCTTTTTCTCGGCAGTTTAGAACACTCTTCATATAGTAGAACTCTCACTTCTATATTGTAGAACTCTCACTTCTACTTCTTTCTTTGTCTGACTCTAAATGTTCTTGGTTGATCTTAGAGTGAGCCTTCAAACTCACTGTCTCACTTGGTTTAGAACAGTCCACCTTTTCTCCAAACTCGGCAACTTCAGCAGCCCTAGATCTTTGAAGCTCTTGTTGATTTATTATAAGACCCCAACTTTTATGAATAAAGAATAATTTTTTCGAAATATATTTTTGAATATTATGGTGTGGATTTGATATAATGTTATAGTTGTGGGTAATATTCAAAAATTTTACAAGATAAGCGAGTGGTGGTTATACAATATTCGATTGGTCGGGGAATATTCATTTTAACAGGAATATTAAATACGACGGCACATTCATTGGTGGACCCCACAATGAAAGTATTGTCGTAGTTAAAAAACGCACGTAATTATCTTTTTATAAAAATAATCTACGAAAGTGTTACAGCTTAAAAGCTGTTGAATATTGTGAGTTATAATATTAATGATAAATAAGTTATGTTGATTAAAGATGAAATTGATAGTTCCAATTTGTGTTGGAATTATTAGTGTTAGTGGAAATCGACATTTATTTTGATAATAATTGATGTCCTGGAGGTTATATTGACCAATCGGGTAATTAATCGGATAAATGAGCAATTAATTGTTATTATTTCACATGCTTATAACTATTTGTTCACTGTGTGTACTATTGATTCACATTCATGTACTATTAGGGGAGGTGTTGCAAGATTGATAATACTTGCATGACTAAATTAAAAATGGAGGTATAGTTGAAGGTACTTATCTTTGTAATTAGTTTTTTCACATGATTATACTATTGAGTCACATGAATGAACTATTAATTCACATTATTTACTATTAAGGGAGGTGGTACAAGTTTGATAATACTTGCGAGGACTAAATTAAAATTGAAGAAAAGAGGAATGTATTATCTTTGTAATAATCATGAAGAGAGCTATTGTTATTCCATTCTTTATTATTATGTTGGAATAACTTTGTTTATGCATGTGAAATCTGCGTACATGGTGAAATTCTTACATTATTCCATTCTTTATTATTCTATTGGAATAACTTTATGCGTAAGGCCTATCGCATGCCCGGTGAATTCTGTTGTTATTCCATTCTTTATTATTACATTTGGAACATCACATGCATGCGGATTACGCATGACCTAGTTCCACTCTTTATTATTACTGTTGGAACATCCATGCATACGGATTACATGACTGGTTCCATTCTTTATTATTCTCGTTGAATATCTCGCCGGTCGGATTACGCATGCGACCTAGTTCCATTCTTTATTACTCTGTTGGAATAACACATACATGTGGATTACCGCATGCATGGTGAATGATCCTTTGTATTCATTCCTTAGTAACTCGTGGAAATGATGCATCTACGTGGATTACCGCATGGCATGACGAAAATCCATTTTGCGATTTCATATATTCTATTATACTCGGTTGGTTAAAGTTTTGGCTTTATACTCATTTTGTCCCTTTGGAGTTCCTCCAAGTGGCGGTTAATCATATTACATCTTGATTTACGTTTCGCCCCGCTGGAGTTTCCTCCGTGGCGGTTGATAACTTTATAGCTTTATTTACCTTTTCGATCCCCCATAGAGGTGCTTCGTGGTTGGCGATCATGTTTGTATATATATATTTACGACTTTTATATATATACTTGTTTTATCGCTTTCATACAAATTGCGGTATTATGTGCGCTTTAGGAATCATGTGATCACTGATTCAACCCATTGGATCTAGATTCGGTTCCGTGATGGACATTTTCGGTTATGGCGACTTGTAAATTATTCTCATGATTGTCGAATTTCTCGAGATGGTTTCCATACCCACTAAAAAGTCGGCATTATTTTGTACATTATTTTCGCATGCGGATGCTTCGCATTCATAAAATAAAATCAATCAAAAGTTTGAACACTTAATAAAATGGGAGTGTAAAGGTCTCAATTATTATTGAGCATCAAGGTTTGAAAAACCTCTTTCATAAAACGTCATTGCCATATCTTGCTTAAAACTGAATTTTTATATAAATTCAAACCCTATGTATATAGGTGCGAACGAGGCCTCGCACTACTTCCAAATAACAGCACATTGACCCACACACACACACACATTCAGATAATAGTTTCTTGAAAAGAGGCGGTCACCGTGGTAACACGGATGTCGGGGGGTGCCTAACACCTTCCCCCCGCATAACCAAGTCCCCGAACCATAATGAATCTCGATTTCACCGACCCATTTAGCAGTGTCACATCACTGGGTCAATATGCAAACCTTTTCTCGGTTGTGTTGGTACAACCATTTAAAAACCAATCTGGCGACTCTTATAAATTCCATAGTCGACATTATACATATCGGACCTTTTCACTTGTTTTTTCAAATAAATCTCACCTAAAATGAGAAACACCAAAGAACAAGTAACGGAAAGGACATCTAAAAATCTCCGGCGTCGACGGTGTGGCGACTCTTCATTGGGGACTCCGAAGAAGAGGACTTAAGCCGCTATTACAATCTTTTCAAAAGCATTATCTCGCTTGTGTGTGGATGTTGCATTTACATTTTATGATGAATGTGTACGAATGCATTTCCTTATTGCACTTAGTGCTTCGCACCATAACGCCTTGTGATATTCGCTTCACACCATATCTGCTTGATATTAGTGTCAAGACATGTCATCATTTTCATACGATGAGACACGATGTATGTTAATGTATGTTGTGTGGTCCCTCTACCGAGAGGCTATCCGGCTTGTTTGATTCTTTGGACTCGTGAGAAGACTAATTCTCCGAGGCTCAGGAAAGGCACCACCCAAATTCGCTCCAGTTGAAAGACCGAATTAACTTCCCATCAAGTAGATTGCGATGATTTGGGAACCTTCATGCCAAAAAGTCGCGAGAGTAACCTAAGATAGATCAGCCTCTGATAAACCCAAAACGGAGGAAAGCCTCTTCATGCTCTCATTTCAATTATTTGTAAACACAATTACTTGTAATTTCATTCCATATCTATCTCCATGTAACGAGAAATATGAAGACATTTGTTCACATACATATTTTCAATAAACATGCTACAAACAGCTAACATCCATTTTGCAGGATAAAATTCCTAAAATGGACACATCACATAGCATGTTATTATACACATTCCCTAAAGACTAAACTATGCAAGTCTTTCGCAGGGAACCAATCGGACCTACTACCCGATCAAAGTCCAAAAAGGCAACAGGCCCACAGTCAATCATGTCGTCATCCGACCAGACTAAACTTAATCCAGTTTCTCGCAAAGAATTCGACGGATTAAGCAAACAAATTACAGATTTGGTCGTTTCTACTCAAAGAATTACACACCACACTGTGGTCCAAAAATACCCATACATGCTGAATCCTCCACACAAGGGGGAACCCAGGTCATTATAATACCTGAACTGCAGTTGGATACGACCAACAAAACTCATGATGCTGCCCATCCCAATGGAGATCCAGACACTGGTGACATCAAAAAGAAAGTCCTCCAAATGGAAGAAACCCTTCGTGCTATCAAAGGAATTGGAACACACGGGAGTGTTTCATATGCTGATCTTTGTATATTCCCTGGTGTTCACTATCCAGAAAATTTTAAAACTCCTGACTTTGAAAAATATAACGGGTTAAGAGATCCTTACACACATTTAAAGGTGTTTATTGGAGAACTTGGATCTTATGCAGAGGACGAAAAACTCAGAATGCAATTGTTCCAAAAGAGTCTAACTGGAGAATCCCGTTCGTGGTACACAAGATTAGACAACTCAAAGATCCATAGTTGGGAAGAGCTAGCACATGCTTTCCTCACTCAATACAGCTTTCAAACTCAGATGGCTCTTGATCGGTATCAAATTACCAAGATCAAGAAAAGTCTAACGAGTCTTTCAGAGAGTATACTCAAAGGTGGATACGCCTGGCTTCCCAAGTTAGTCCTTCCATGACAGAATCAGAAATGGTCATGACTTTCATAGACATACAAGAAGCTCCGTTCTATGAGAGAGTTTTAGCCGGCATCGGCAAACCATTTTCTGAAATGGTCAAACATGGGGAGATGGCTGAGATGGGATTGAAGTCCGGAAAGATTCAAGACCTAGCTGCCCTTAAAGTTGTTGCTGATCACATCCACTCCGAAAATTATGGGAACAACCCCTGAAGGGTCCATAAAAAGAAAGAGGAAGATGTTTCCCTGATACTACAGGGTCAAAAATGCAATCAGAACATGCCTATTCAAAGGAGAAACTACACTCCCTTTCAAGCACAATCTACGAACCCTACAATACCAAAAGGTGGAGAAGTCAAACGCCCTCGAGTGTTTACACCCTTAGGGGATACCCTCGAGAACATTCTCACTCTTCTGACAACACAGAAGAAAATTACACATCTTCTTCCTCCCCAAATTTTCTAATGGACGGGGTTTCAATCTTTTCGCTTTGAATGTGCTTATCATGCCGGGGCACCTGGACATGATACTCAGGATTGTTGGGCCTTGAAACACAAGATCCAAGACCTGATAAACAATGGGGAAATCGTGGTCACCAAACCAGATCAACCTCACGTTCAAGACATGTGACGCCCCCAAAATAGATATACATCACCCATCTTGAGTCGCCAAATACATGGTATAAAATTCAAATACAACTTCATAATACAACTGTCGTGTAAAATAAGGCAAAACATAAGCTATGAGTTTTAATACAAATATTGTCATCTAGACAATATCTACACTCAATGGAGTCCTCATTACATTTATTATCACATTATTTCATAGAATAGTGAGGACTACTATTGCTATCATCTGGACCGTCACTCCGTTCCCCGACTAGTCCCAGCTACGTTCTCATTTCCTGAAGAGAACAATGAAAGTAAAAGGGTGAACTCAACTAGCCCAGTAAGAAATAATATGACTAAGATAATGCAGAATAATTTATCATTAGCCTTCAACAGTGTTAAACTGATAAAATATAACAAACATCAAGTTTAACTGCAGCGGAACAAGCAATCCATTAGAAGAGTCAAGTAGAGAATAATGTGACGCCCCCAAAATAGGTATACATCACCCATTCTGAGTTGTCAATACATGGTACAGAAACAACTACAACTTTATTATTACAACAGTAAAATTGTGAGTTTGAATACAAATATTATCTTCTAGACAATATCTATACTCAAATAAATCCTCATCACATTTATTGATACATTATTTTACAAAAATGGTGAGGATTACAAAACAACTCTCTCTAGAACTTTCATTCCATACCCCGATTCGTACTCGCTATATTCTCGCCTCCTGAGAAGAAAAATGGAACAAAAAGGAAAAGGGTGAGCTCAACTAGCCCAGTAAAGAATATTATGACTAAGATAATATACAACAAATTATCATTAGTCTTCAACAGGAAAAAATCTAATAGAATACAATAGACAACAAGTTTTAAATCAATATTCGCAGCAGAAATAATAATTCATTAGAAGAGTTATGTAGAGAATGCAAACTACTATCTTCTATGTATGAATTTAAAAGTTCATCGTCTATCTTTTATCCCTGTAACATCAATCAATATATATCTGGAATCAAATATTCATCTTTGCACTACAAAGCCAAAGATATTCATCGATTGGTCATGCTCATCTAAACACTGCTCATCTTTGCACTACTGCCAAAGATATTCATCGAAAATCATTCATCTTTTCACTACAGCCAAAGATATTCAATAATATCATCATTTAAGACTGAGGATGATGAAAAATATTTTTAAAGAAACGAATCCAGTGAAACAAAATGACAAGGATTAAGGATTAAGGATTCGTACTTTGTTTTATCCATGTCCAAAAATACCTCAAAAAATAATCATAGTGGTGTAAAATTCAAGAATGATCAAAACATGGATACAATCAAAGCTAGTATCCACAATAGATATTTTAGACGAAAAGGAAAATTTTCATTTTTCGATGAATAGTGCCGTATTCGTGAATAAGTGTCAGATATCGTGAATAAAGTGTCATATCGTGAATAGTAACTCAGACACCAAAAGTTCCAAATTTGATAAAAACTTCATATCAATATTTCAAAGATAATGATATTGAAGAAATAATATCATTACAAAAAAAATAATATCCCTTACCTCGAAAGATCAAGTCTTTTAAATGAAACACAGGATATAAAGCTATAACTTAAACTTGCAATAGTATAACAATACTCAAAGTATACTCAAAATACTCACAAGACTATGCTCGATAATATAGAGAGAAAACTTGAGTTTCGGTGTGATTTTCAATTCTAACCTAAGCACCCTATTTATGAAAAATGCTTGTAACACCAAAACGTAAAATTTAATATAATATTATTATTATTTGTTAAAATTCTATACGCCCACTTTTGAAGATCTGATTTCAGCAATCAATAACACATGCTGACCCACTTAACACACCAAAAACGTTTTTCTTGAAAAAAAAATAATTAAAACTTCAAAAATCAATTATTTTGAGACTTGAACTTCAATAATTCATAATAAATAGCCCTTTTGTCGGAAAATTTGAATCTCGCAAATTTTATAGGAAATTCAATTCTCTACAACTTTGCAGAAGAAAGTTTTTCCAAATTCAATCGAAATTGACCAAGAAATCCATAAACCAAGGCGATTTTACTGAAATTTATAATCAAATTTCTATCAATAATTGTGTCCACCAACACACAAAATATGTGTTAAACATTTAATGCCACAAAAATACTCTTCCTCTTCATATACTCATATATCCCACATTCATTATAAAAATATCACTAGTTAATATATTATTAAAATAATATATTTAAATGAATTATTTTATCGTAAAAAGATAAAATATTAATTTTCAACAATTGTCATTTTAAAAAATTTTCCATCTATATCCACATAAAATCAATATTTTCCTCATCATATAAATCAATAATTAATTATTCACAAATAATATTACGAGAATCACAAGATCGCAACCAGTGCTCCCAGGAAAGAGGGGCTTTCCAATAAGAATTTCTCCTTACTGGCGCGCAATTAGGTGACCAAACCTCTCCTTAGACAGAACTTTCTAGACATTACCAATAATGTTATCTAATAATATTATTCAGATAATATGAATTATTGCTTCGATAATGAAAAATATTGTGTAATGACAATTATTGAAACAACAACAATTTTAACAGTATTAACGGTAACAACTACGCAGTTATTTTTAAACAACTTATATTTGTCGTTTTCTTCATCCAATCGCTCAGTTATGGGCCCACAAAAAGATCTGTGGTTGTCGCATACGAATATTCCCTACAAGCAAGAATATTCCACGACCAAACAAATATTCCCCGACAACAATGAATATTTTATAACCACTTGCTTATTTTAAAATATTTGCGTATTTTACCCATAACTATCCACATTAATCAAATCAACCCTTACTATTTCAAAATAGAGAAAATTAAATTTTATTAATAATAAGTTGGGGTCTTACAAATAAAGTCTACTATCTTCTATGATTTAAAAGGTTTTTCATCACTTTTATTGCTGAGACTCAGCTTAATAAATAAACCACATCATCCTTGCACAACGGCCAAGGATATTCATTAGTATCACGACCACAAATTTTCCATGCACTACAGGCCAAGGATATTCGTGTATTCATCAATGGTCATGATCATGCCAACAACTGTCCATCAATGCACTACGGCCAAGGAGGACTTTTACCACATCATTTGTAACATTACGGTCATGATTATACCGAATAATCCCTGGTCATAATCATACCAAGTCCATATATGCACTACAGGTCACAGATGACTTTCAACATATTATAAACATGAGGATGATGACAATGATATAAGAATTCAATAAAACAAGTTCAAGAATTAATTTATTCAGGAACTAATAAAGTCCAAATTGTCAACATGATACTAATTTGTAGAGTAAAATTCAAGAATGCTCAGAAAAATATTTCCATGAAAAGATACTGGATGAAGCGCAAATATCAAGGATATTCCACTAATTTCATGGAGTATAAATGTGACGCCCCCAAAATTAGGTATACATCACCCATCTTGAGTCGCCAGATACAAGGTACTGAATACAAATAAAACTTAATTATACAACAGTCGTGTAAAATACGACAAAACATAGGCTGTGAGTTTTAATACAAATATTGTCATTTAGACAATATCCACACTTAATGGAGTCCTCATTATATTTATTATCACACTATTTCACAGAATAGTGAGGACTACTAATGCACCATCTAGGATCATCACTCTGTTCCCCGACTAGTCCCAGCTACGTTCTCATTTCCTGAAGAGAACAGTGAAAGAAAGGGTGAGCTCAACTAGCCCAGTAAGAAATATTATGACTAAGATAATGCAGAATAAATTATCATTAGCCTTCAACAATGTTAAACTTGTAGAATATAATAAACATCAAGTTTAACTGCAGCGGAACAAGCAATCCATTAGAAGAGTCAAGTAGAGAATAAAATCTACTATCTTCTATGATTTAAAAGGTTTTTCATCACTTTTATCGCTGAGACTTAGCTTAATAAATAAAATCAAATCATCCCTGCTCCACGGCCAAGGATATTCATGTAATCATCAATGGTCATGACTATACCGAATAATCCCTGGCCATAATCATACCAACAACTATCCACCAATGAACTACAAGCCAATGAGGACTTTTACCACATCATTCGTCACATTACAATCATGATTATACCGAATAATCCCTGGTCATAATCATATCAAGTCCATCTATGCACGTAAGCCAAAGATGACTTTCAACATAATATAAGCATGAGGATAATGACAATTCAATAAAATAAGTTCAAGAATAAATTTTAAAGATTTATAAGTTAATTTATCCTAAACTCAATAACGTCCAAATTGTCAACATGATCTTCGCTTTGTAGAGTAAAATTCAAGAATGCTCAGAAGAATATTTCCATGAAAAGATATTGGATGAAGCGCAAATATCAAGGATATTCCACTAATTTCATGGAGTATAGAAGCCAAAACTTTAACCAACTGAGTATAATAGAATATATGAAACTGCAAATGAATTTTCACCTGCCATGCGATAATCCACATATACAGATCATTTCCACAATTTAATAAGGAATGAATACAAAGGATCATTCACCATGCATGTGGTAATCCACATAGACAGGTTATTCCAATAGAATAATAAAGAATGAAATAATGAAGGATTCACCACCATGTATGCGATAGATCGCATGCATGTGTTATTCTAATGTAGAATATAAAATAATGGAACCAGTCCCACAGAACGCACGCATGTGATATTCCGGCGAGAATAATAAATAATAGAACCAGTGGTAAAGCGTAAACACACGAGATGTGATATTAAAAGCGTAATAATAAATAATGGAACCAGTCCCGCGTAGAACGCACCAGACAAAGATATTACAGTGAATAATAAATAATGGAATCAGGTCCGGCGTAAATACACAGATAGGATATTCAGACAAAATAATAAAGAACAGAATATTAGAAGAAGTTCACCATGTATGCGGTACTTTGCATAAACAGGTTATTCCAACAGAATAATAAGAATGGAATAACAGAAGAATTTCACCATGTATGCGGTACTTCGTATAGACAGGTTATTCCAACATAATAATAAAGAATGGAATAACAGAAGAATTTCACCAAGTATAGGGTATCCCGCGTATACAGGTTATTCCAACAGAATAATAAAGAATGGAATAACAGAAGTTCTCTTCATTAATAAGAAGGAAAGAATACCCCTTACAAGTACAACAAATAATATCCCATACCTTAGAAGAAACTGGATATTGGAGTAGTGAAGTAGCAGAATACTTTTCTTCTTCCTCTCTATAGTTTCTCTCTCTAGAGTTTCAGTGAATTCGTAAAAAATAATGAAGGAATGAGCTTCTATTTATAGGAGAATGGACTGAATAATAACTAATTCATGAACGGTCCAGATTGATTTACTTTTAAACGGACGGTCCATATTAGTTTACTATTAAAACTTAAAGCAACGGTTCATACTGATTTACTATTAAAACTTTAAACCATCGATCCATATTGATTCACTATTATAACTTTCCACCAGCGGTCCATATTGATTTACTATTATATCTTCAACCAACGGTCTGAAAAATTAGCACATCTCCTCATGTAATAATATTGTACACAAAAATGATTTGGACCGAAAAGAAATATATCTTACGGGTGAATAGTACCCCGTGAATAGTAATTCATGAATAGTAACTCATAAATAGTAACTCATAAATAGTAACTCGTGAATAGTAACACATAAATAGTAACTCGTGAATAGTAACTCATGAATAGTAACTCATGAATAGTAACGCGTGAATAGTAACTCGTGAATAGTACTCCGACACGAAAAGTGCCCCGAATACCCGATTGAACAATATAACCTCCAGACATCAATTATTATCGAAACAAATATCAATTTCCACTAACACAAATAATTCCAACACAATAGAACTATAAAATTCATCTTTAATCAATACGAACTTATTTATCATTAATATTATAATTCACAATATTTAACAAACCGTGTCATTCCCGTGAAGAGGGGCTTTCGATAAGAATTTCTCCTTATTGGGCGCCGCAATTAGGTGACCAAACCTCTCCTTGAATGAACTTCTAGACATTGTCAATATTGCAAATAATAATATGAATAACTTTTTGTCTCAATTATTAATTTAATAATATAACATATTATATGAGATGATCTTTGTGACAATAATTGAATCAATAATATGAGAGATATGATGCAAAGAATTATCGTAATAATAATTGAGTATAACTGAGTGACTTATCACGTAAGCATCAATAATCAATACCGTATGCTACTATGCAACCACGCGTATTACTGTACTTTTACTACCGGGTAGTTCAACAGTTTTAACGGTAACACCTCCGCCGTTATTTTTATAGAAAGATAATTTTGTTGTTTTCTAACTATGATAATACTTCTGTTGTGGGGTCCACCAATGATTGTGTCGTCGTACAATATTCCCTGTTAAAATGAATATTCCCCAACCAATCGAATATTATATAACCACTTGCTTACTTTGCAAAATTTATAAATACTATCCACAACTATAACATTATATCAAATCCACACCATAATATTAAAAAATTTATTTCGAGAAAATTAAATATTTATTCATAAAATCTGGGGTCTCACAATCTCCCCTCCTTATAAAATTTCACCCTCGAAATATATGTACGTACCTGGTATGCCGAAGAGGTGAGGATACCTTGACTTTATTTCAGATTTTAACTCTTGAGGTATAACCTTTGAGTGTTGAATACGATCCTTCTTATCCAAGATTTTAACACGTATCTCTTCATACGTTAAATCTTCTGCTATATCGTTTAGTTCTAATTCAATAATGTGGTTCGGGTCGTCCACATATTTACGTAACATCGATACGTGAAAAAAAATGTTATGAACACGCGACCTACTTGGCGGTAAAACGAGTCTATAGGCCACAGTTCCTACTCGAAAGGATTTCAAATGGGCCAATAAAATCGAGGGTTGAGATTTCCTCTCTTCATCGATTCTTGCTTCTAAAATAAAGCCCTATTGAACCTTTTTCTTCACCTTCATCAGTTCCGGGTGTGTAGCTTGAACAACTTTAACTTTATCGATTAAAGTCGATTCTACTCGTATATTCGTTATCTTCACGTGGGTTCGTATATTCGCACTTGTAATCGCATACGATCTTCTACTCAACGCGTCAGCTACCACGCTCGCTTTTCCCACGACGATATTGAATGGTACGATCATAATCTTCAACAGCTCGAGCCAACGTCTTTGGCACATTACACGTTCATTTTGGGTGAAGAAAATATTTGAGGGTTTTAGAAATAGGTTTTGTACTGGGGTTAATACAAAATTTGATTTCACGCTCTAGGGTAGGCTAAGAAGTCTTCAAGAATACGTCAAGAAATTTATTAACAATAGAAATATCATTCAAAACTGTGACTCTCATCCAAGACTTGGATAGCACGTCGCATTGATACCTATCAACTTGTCACCGTTATTCACAACGTCCCCTACGGAAAGTTCGGCTTCAGTGCATTCCACACAAGGAAGTCATCAGCGAAAGGCTCAGGGCTCTTTACTTATGACTTGATATGACAATGATTGGTTTGGTTGCTTGAATTCGCATAATAGGTTGGTTAGGGATATGAAAGATAACAACCTTACAAAAAACTTGATGAGTAGTTAACCAATCGATTCCTAAAATCACATCAAAGGCAAGTATTTTCAAAGATATAAGATCGAAAGTAACGTGAAAGTGTCGATTTGAATCAACAAGATCTATAAACAGTGGAGGTAACGAAGGTTTCTACTATCGAAGTTTCAACCAATAAGTCAAAGTCTAATTTCTCCGAAGTCAAATTTAAACGTTGAGCGCAAACAAGAGAGATAAAAGAATGGGTAGAACCGGTATCTAATAAGGTATAAACTTTACAAGAATTTATAATTAACTAACCCGTGATAACATCATTCATGTTCCTTGTCACACAAAAAATGCTCTCTTTTAAACTATCAATTTTGACTTGTCTGGGACATTCTTTGGCGTTACCATCCCAGCTAGACTTAACTTTGCTATAGAGGACATTCCACTATTAATTGCTTCGTCGCATTCCTGATCCATGATTTGAATCATTACTCTCTGATCCATATCGAATTGGGGTTGACAGCTCTGCACAAGGTAATTCCAAACTCGATGTTGGATTCTACCAATTGCTGTCCAAAAAGCGAAATCTATTTCATCTATTTTGGATTTATTGGATCGAACGTCTTTTTCTACAATATCAACGCGTCGTACGGCTTTTACCCATGCTTCCTCTATTCTCATTCGTTTAGTTGTTTCTTCTTTCATCAGAACTGTGATCATAGCATTATTAGATTCTAGCTCTAATATCTTATACTCTAACAAAGAGTGCTTCTGTTCAAGTATCGCACATCGGGTAACATAATTTTGAATTGTTACATCTCTTTGCTCCACGACCGCCTGTCGTTCTTCAGCCTGCTCTTCTAACTCATGAATAGGATTTTGCAATTCTATATTTTGATTATAAAGTTCTTCTAATAAATTCTCCTCAGGTTCCTCTTCTTCCTCTTCTTCCTCACTCTCAGCTGCTACCTCTGCGACTATCTCGGGTGCAACTATCAATTCTTCACTCACCACATGGATATCTCTAATCCCTTCTTCGCCTTACAACATTATCCTGGTTGGTGATTAGAGGTGTCTCCACGATCTCATGTGCTTCATTGCTTATCTCAACATTTTCGGATGCCATTTTCCAATACTTCCACAAAACAAGGGTTAATTAATATATCACATATTATCCGTATACTCTGACCGACCAGTTAAATACCAAATAAACTTAGGTAGGTCATACTAGCGAAGGAATTCCCCGTCTCTCCACTCCTAGTTCTTGTCTCACATCTCAGCCAGGGATCATATCCCAAAGCTTTGATACCAACTGTGACGCCCCCAAAATTAGGTATACATCACCCATCTTGAGTCGCCAGATACAAGGTACTGAATACAAATACAACTTAATTATACAACAGTCGTGTAAAATACGAGAAAACATAGGCTGTGAGTTTTAATACAAATATTGTCATCTAGACAATATCCACACTCAATGGAGTCCTCATTACATTTATTATCACACTATTTCACAGAATAGTGAGGACTACTAATGCACCATCTAGGATCATCACTCTGTTCCCCGACTAGTCCCAGCTACGTTCTCATTTCCTGAGGAGAACAGTGAAAGAAAGGGTGAGCTCAATTAGCCCAGTAAGAAATATTATGACTAAGATAATGCAGAATAAATTATCATTAGCCTTCAACAATGTTAAACTGATAGAATATAATAAACATCAAGTTTAACTGTAGCGGAACAAGCAATCCATTAGAAGAGTCAAGTAAAGAATAAAATCTACTATCTTCTATGTTTTAAAAGGTTTTTCATCACTTTTATCGCTGAGACTCGGCTTAATAAATAAAATCGAATCATCCCTGCTCCACAACCAAGGATATTCATGTAATCATCAATGGACATGACTATACCGAATAATCTCTGGTCATAATCATACCAACAACTGTCCACCAATGAACTACAAGCCAATGAGGACTTTTACCACATCATTCGTCACATTACGGTTATGATTATACCGAATAATCCCTGGTCATAATCATACAAAGTCCATCAATGCACGTAAGCCAAAGATGACTTTCAACATAATATAAGCATAAGAATAATGACAATTCAATAAAACATGTTCAAGAATAAATTTTAAAGATTTATAAGTTAATTTATCCTGAACTCAATAACGTCCAAATTGTCAACATGATACTGCTTTATAGAGTAAAATTCAAGAATGCTCAGAAGAATATTTCCATGAAAAGATACTGGATGAAGCACAAATATCAAGGATATTCCACTAATTTCATGGAGTATAGAAGCCAAAACTTTAACCAACTGAGTATAATAGAATATATGAAGCTCGCAAATGAATTTTCACCTTACGCGATAATCCACATATACTGAGATCATTTCCACAATTTAATAAGGAATGAATACAAAGGATCATTCACCATGCATGTGGTAATCCATAGAAAAGTTATTCCAATGTAATAATAAAGAATGGAATAATGAAGGATTCACCATAAATGCGATAGATCAAGACAGATAAAAGTTATTCTTAATGAGAATAATAAATAATGGAACAGTCCCGGCGTGAACGCACGAGATAGGATATTTCGATGAATAATAAATAATGAAACCAGTCCCGGCGTAAACACACGCATGAGGATATTCGACATAATAATAAATAATGGAACCAGTCCCGTAGAAACGCACGAGCACGTGATATTTCGATGTAATAAGCGTAAACGCACGTGATGGGATATTTCGACTGTAATAATAAATAATGGAACCAGTCCCGCGTAAAACGCACGCATGTGATATTTAAAGCAGAATAATAAATAATGGAAACAGTCGGCACAGAACGCGACGTACAGGATATTTCGACGAATATTAGAAGAACTTCACCATGTATGCGGTACTTTGTATAAGCAGTTATTCCAATGTAATAATAAGAATGGAATAATGAAGAATTTCACCATGTATGCGGTACTTGGCATGACAAAGTTATTCAACATAATTATAAAGAATGTAATAATAGAAGAATTTCACCAAGTATAGGGTATCCGCGTATATGAGTTATTCCAATGAGAATAATAAAGAATGGAATAATGTAAGTTCTCTTCATGAATAAGAAATAAAGAATACCCTTTACTGAGTACAACAAATAATATCCCCTACCTTAGAAGAAGCGGATATTGGAGTAGTGAAGTAGCGTAATACTTTTCTTCTTTCTCTCTATAGTTTCTCTCTCCGAGTTTCAAAGTGAATTTGTAAGAAATAATGAAGGAATGAGCTTTATTTATAGGAGAATGGTGAATAGTAACTAATTCATGAACGGTCTAGATTAATTTACTTTTAAACGGACGGTCCATATTGGTTTACTATTAAAACTTAAAGCAACGGTCCATACTGATTTACTATTAAAACTTTAAACCAGCGATCCATATTGATTCACTATTATAACTTTCCACAATGCGGTCCATATTGATTTATTTATTATTATATCTTCAACCAACTATTCGAAAAATTAGCACATCTCCTCATGGAATAATATTGTACCCAAAAATGATTTGGACCGAAAAGAAATATATCTTACGGGTGAATAGTACCCCGTGAATAGTAACTCGTGAATAGTAATTCGTGAATAGTAACTCATGAATAGTAACTCGTGAATAGTAACCCATGAATAGTAACTCATGAATAGTAACTCGTAAATAGTAACTTATGAATAGTAACTCATGAATAATAACTCGTGAATAGTAACTCATGAATAGTAACTCGTGAATAGTACTCCGACACAAAAAGTGCCCCGAATACCCGATTGAACAATATAACCTCCAGACATCAATTATTATCGAAACAAATGTCAATTTATAAAATTCATCTTTAATCAATACGAACTTATTCATCAGTAATATTATAATTCACAATATTTAACAACCAGGTCATTCCCAGGAAAGAGGGGCTTTCCGATAAGGATTTCTCCTTATTGGCGCCGCAATTAGGTGACCAAACCTCTCCTCGATGTAACTTCTAGACATTGTCAATATTGCAAATAATAATATGAATAACTTTGTCGCCTCAATTATTGATTTAATAATATAACATATTATACTGATGATAATCTTGTGACAATAATTGAATCAATAATACGAGAGATATGATGCAAAGAATTACTATAGCAATAATTGAGTATAACCTGAGTGACTTATCACGTAACCATCAATAATCAATACCTGGTGTGCTACTATGCAACCACGCCAGATTACTATACTTTTACTAAGGGTAGTTCAACGGCTTTAACGGTAACACCTCCGCCGTTATTTTTATAGAAAGATAATTTTGTCGCTTTTTTAACTATGACAATACTTGGTTGTGGGGTCCACTAATGATTGTCTTGAGTCGTACAATATTCTCTCTCGTTAAAACGAATATTCCCCACCAATCGAATATTATATAACCACTTGCTTACTTTGCAAAATTTATAAATACTATCCACAACTATAACATTATATCAAATCCACACCATAATATTAAAAAATTTATTTCGAGAAAATTAAATATTTATTCATAAAATCTGGGGTCTAACAATAAAAGCCAAAAATTTAACCAACTGAGTATAATAAAGAATGGAATAACAAAAGAAATCACCGAGGCATGCGATAGAATAAATATGATGAGTTATTCCAATGAGAATAATAAATAACGGAACGGTCATGCGTAAGCGCACGCATGTGATATTCAATAAAATAATAATTAACGAAACCAGGTCATGCATAAAGCACAGACAGGATGTTCCAACAGAAAGATAAATAATGGAACCAGATCATGTGTAAAGCACAGACAGGATGTTCCAACAGAATGATAAAGAATGGAATAATAGAAAATTTTCACCAAGTATAGGGTAGTCACAGATATAAAAGTTATTCCAATGTAATAATAAAGAATGGAATAATGTAAGTTCTCTTCATGAATACAAAAGAAATAATACCCCTTACAGTAGAAAAAAAAAAAGCTGGATCTTTGGAATAGTGAGGTATCGAGACTTCTCTTCTTCTTCTCTCTATAATTTCTCTCTATAATAGTTGCTTCTAAAGCTTTTGTGAATTGGTGAGAAATGAAGGAAGAATGAGCTTTATTTATAGGAAAATATAGTTTTCGATAATTGCGTTTTGGGGCTCAAAATATTACAAAGACAATACCTCCAACTTTTCTTTCATTTTAATTTAGTCCTGCAAGTATTATCAAACTTGCACCACCTCCCCTAATAGTAAATAATGTGAATCAATAGTTCAATCATGTGAATCAATAGTATAATCATGTGAAAAATACAAATTACAGTATAATACCTCCATCTATACCTCCTTTTTTAACTTAGTCATGCAAGTATTATCAATCTTGCACCAACTCCCCTAATAGTACCAGAATGTGATTCAATAGTACACACATTTGAACAAATATTTATATAAGCATGTGAATTAGTAGCAATTAATTGCTCATTTATTCGATAAATTACCAGATTTATCAATATAACCCCCAGACATCAATTATCATCGGAATAGATGTCGATTTCCATTAATACTAATAATCCCAATAGAATGGAACTATCAAATTCATCTTTAATCAACACGAACTTATTCATCATTAATATTATAACTCACAATATTTAACAACCAGGTCGTTCCCAGGAAAGAGGGGGCTTTTCGATAAGGATTTCTTGTTATTGGTGCGTAATTAGGTGACCAAACCTCTCCTTGACAGAACTTCTAGACATTGTAAATATTGTAATTTAATAATATGAATAACTTTGTCGTCTCAATTATTGATTTAATAATATATCATATAATGCAGATGATACTATGACAATAATCGAATCAATAATATGAGAGATATGATGCAACAATTACTGTAGCAATAATTGAGTATAACTGAGTGACTTCTCACGTAAGTATCAATAATCAATACCTGGTGTGTGCTACTATGCAACCACGCCAGACATCGTATTTTACTACTAGGGTAGTTCAACGGCTTTAACGGTAACACTTTCGCGTAGTTATTTTTATAAAAGATAATTATGTCATTTTCTAACTACGATAATACTTCCGGTTTGTGGGGTCCATTAATGATTGTGCCGTAAATTTAATATTCCCCGTTAAAAGCGAATATTCCCACCAATCGAATATTATATAACCACTTGCTTACTTTGCAAAATTTGTAAATAATACCCACAACTATAACATTATATCATATCCACACCATAATATTCAAAAATATATTTTGAGAGAATTTAATCTTTATTTATAAAAGTTGGGGTCTTACAAGACAACCCTCTTCCTCAACACAAAGAAGAAGAGGTCAACACGATCAATTGGAGTAATGGACAGAATTCCAATTTCAATTGTGAATCCTCCTAGACCCTCAAAGATGGTGATGACAAACGGGATTATGCCAAGTTTCAGTTCACAATGGAATGAAAGATGAAAGCTTTATGCAAACAAATTGAGCAATTGGCGAAACTGGTGACTTATCAGCATCAAGTGACACGTCAGTTAATCAGCCAGGAGCATGCCAGTCTCCTACCTCTTGTCATAAACATTCCCTCGTCACTTTCAGAAAATGAAATGCTGGAAGGCAAAGTGACAAAGAGAGCAAATGCCAAGGCCCGCTGGGATTTTCCCAACAAAAGGGAATTCACCTATTTAGGCCAACCTATGGAGGAAATCCTTCATATGTTAATCAATGAAGGAAGGATCAGTTCCCTTCTACCTCCAATCAACCCCCGTTCAGGACGGTACAACTCTGATGGAGTATGTCAATATCACTCCCAGTCTCACTGTCACAACACAGAAGAATGATGGGCACTCCGCCACCTTATCCAAAAGCTAATCGACAGTGGTGTCCTGTGCCTAGCGGAAGACGATACTGTGTTATGTGCAAGTGAGAATTTAGGTCCTACTAAGTGGAAAAGTGTAGTAGCAGTCATATCCACTGAAATTGAGGGGATTAATCAATCATTCACAATGCCAACAATTCAACTCAAGGGAAGCAACAATCCTTTGAAAGTGGCCGCTCCTGAGCCAATCAACTTTCTGTACAGAGCACAATATCCCATTGTTAGCTTGAGCAAAGTTCCGTGGAATTATGGAGAAGGTGAAGGATCCACCTCACATACCACTACTACAGTGTCGAAGGAAAATCCACTGTATCTTCCCCAACGGGTGATGAAGTCCACCATTAAATCAAAGGGGAAAGTACCCATGGAGAAGATTGAAAAATTCCTCCCCACTATGGGTCATAACGAAGCCACGGTGGTTTTAAGCTTAAAAGAAGCTCCACAACAAATATCAATTCTGGACTTGGTCCTAACTTCCGAGAATCACCGGAGGGTCTTGTTGAAGGTTTTAGAAGAAGCCTATCTACCGACATCAGTTGATACGGAAAAATTTCAACATCTGGTTGATCACATTTTCAACAATAATGTGATATCCTTCACTGATGACGACATACCCCCCGAGGGGACCGGTCATTGCAAGCCGTTGCACATTGCGGTCTTGTCCTCTGGATACATGCTAGCTGGAGTCTTGATAGATGGAGATTCATCTCTAAATATCTATCCATACGCTACCTTGGTGAAGATGAACATCAATCTCAACCGAATTCAGAGTAGCCATACTATCATCAAAGCTTTTGATGGAGCCCGACGAAATTCGATCAGAGTAATTGAGCTACCAATCAAAATTTGTCCCCACACATTCTGCGTATCTTTCCATTTGCTCAAGATAGATTCGGGATACAACCTGCTCTTGGGACGACCATGGATTCACATGGTAGGGACAGTCCCCTCCACTCTTCACCAACAGTTGAAATACATTATCAACAATAGCCTGGTCACGGTCAACGCTGAACCAGAGATTCCTCAGCACGGAGACATGCCATTCATCAATGCCAATGCAGACGTTGAGCCAATCATTTTTTATTCTTTGGAAATAAGAAATACCCAATACCATGCTATTGGAACGCCATTGCCCAAACCCAAGATTTCTGTCGAGGTAATGTCGGCTACTCAAGAAATGATGTCGTTGGGTCATAAGCCGGGACAAGGGTTGGGTAAAGATTGCCAGGGTATCAAGTACCCTATTCGATTAACCAAGCAGACTGGAACAGCTGGACTAGGCTATTCTGCCAGTACTAGTCACAGGAATCCTCATAAGCATCAGCAGATTCCTTCAGTTCCAACTATACGGCGTTCATCTTCGCCATCAAACTCTGAGTCCGCACAACCTCCTATAAAGGTGCCAACCAATGCAATGGCTATGTTATTTCCCAAGCCGGTACCGATAAAGGAGAAATAAGTCTTTGTTCCAAATCTCGTAGTTGAAGAGGAGGAGCGAAGAATCAAGCAAGACGTCATCTGAATGATGTCAGGCATACGCATCATCGTTCATGACGAACATACCAACAGATACACCCCAGACGATGATTGCCCAGACGTAATGGCCATCATTCAGGACGGATAGGATGATGACAATCCCTCCATCACTGCAGTCTTTCCGGACTTTGCCCTTGCCAATTGGAACAACATTCCTTGCATTGGTCGACAAGGGTAAAATGGGCAGAACTCTTTCTGCCCTGTAGATATAATAACTGCTTACTTTTTTACGCATGCGGTATTAGCGGTTTTATTTTTCCGATATATGCTAACATTGTGTATGATCAACACATTTCATATATACTAAGTGAAAGCATATTTTGTTTCAGGACTCGAATTTAGATGTGCTGTGCTTTAACGTCTGGTGCCTCTTCTCCACAAGGATTGTACCTTTGATGTAGAGATGAATTCAGCCTTGATGGATATACAGGATGACATTGAGGTGCCTCCAGAAATTCAAGAATGGGTCAAAGACAAACCTAAACCCAACCTTGATCAAACCACTTCCTTCAATCTCGGAACCTTAGAAAGCCCTAAGTTAATCCAGATTGGTTCAGACCTTACCCCAAACCAAAGGAATGACATGGTTACGCTACTAACCCAAATCCAGGATGTGTTTGCATGGTCTCATGAAGACATGGTGGGTTTGTCCACTAACATTGTCCTTCATCGCCTTCCCATTAAAGAGGGATTTAAGCCAGTCAAGCAAAAGCTCAGGCGATTGAAACCTGAGTGGAGTTTAAAGGTGAAAGAAGAAATTGTGAAACGATTTCAAGCTGGCATCATCATGGTGTCTACATATCCTGAATTGATATCCAACATAGTGCCCGTGCCTAAACGTGGAGGGAAGGTGCGAGTTTGCATGGATTACCGGGACTTAAACAAAGCTTGTTTAAAAGATAGCTTTCCCGTGCCATTTATCCACATCCTCATTGATAATATCGCAATCGACATATACTCCTTTTGGCCGATTGCTTTCATGGGTACCATCGGATCATGGTTGCTGAGGAAGACCATGAGAAAACTTCTTTCATCACACCTTGGGGAACCTTTTGCTATAGACGGTTGTCATTCGGCCTCATCAATGCCGGAGCCACCTATCAACGAGCTATGATGGCTCTGTTCCATGACTTAATGCACAAAGAGATTGAGATCTACGTGGACGACATCATTGTCAAGTCCCGGAAGGAGGATGACCATATAGACCATCTCAGAAAGTTGTTCAACAGGTTGCGTAAGTACAACTTGAAGTTGAATCCAGCTAAATGCGCATTTGGTGTTAAATCAAGGAAGTTGCTAGGATTTCTAGTTAGCCACAAGGGGATTGAGCTGGATCCTGCCAAAATCCAAGCCATCATGGAAATGCCCATTCCTCAGACAGAGAAGGAAATACATGGATTTTTGGGAAGAATCAACTTCATTAGCAGGTTTATTTCCCAACTCACAGCAACTTGTGAGCCAATCTTCAAGTTATTAAGGAAGAACTCCTCCATGAAATGGAATGATGAGTGTTAAAAGGCCTTCCTCACAATCAAGAAATAGCTAGTCAAAGCTCTCGTGTTGGTACCACCCAGGGATGATGTTCCCCTGTTCATGTACCTGTCCATAAGTAACAATGCCATGGGCTGCATGCTGGGACAGAAGGACGATAGAGGCCAAGAACGAGCTATCTATTACCTCAGCAAAAGGTTCAGCAGCAGTGAACACAAGTACACTCTGATCGAAAAGACGTGTTGTGCTTTAGCATGGGCTTCCATAAGATTACAGCATTATCTCCATGGTCACACAACCCATCTCTTATCCCGCATGGATCCTCTCAAGTACGTGTTCAACAAACCCATGTTAAATTGTCGGCTGTCTAGATGGCAGTTGATCCTACAACAATTTGACATCGTATATGTGACTCAAAAGTCCATCAAAGGTCAAGGAATTGCGGATCAACTGGCCGCCGCACCTTCAGGGGATTTCAAACCCTTGGAAACATATTTCCCTGATAAAGGAGTAATGACAGTCTAGCAACACCATCAGTCCGATACGCGCCAGTCATAGAAGATGTATTTTGATGGAGTTGTTAATCTGGAAGGTTCTGAGTGGAGCGATTCTAGTATCTCGACACGGGAGAAAGATATCCGTCGCCGTCAAATTGCAGTCTGTCAGCACCAACAATACGGCGGAGTATGAAAGCTGTCTCATAGGGCTAAAACTTGCCCGTTCCATGGGCATCAGGCTGTTAACTGTCTTTGGAGATTCAGAGTTGGTAATCAGGCAATCCAGCGGGATCTATCAAACCAAGGAACTACATTTGCTGCCTTACCATCAACAGGTTTTGAAGATGGCTTTGGAGTTCAAAGAAATCTCCTTTCTACACATTCCTCGTAATAGGAATGACTTTGCGAACGCATTAGCAACTTTGGCCTCCTTGATTAGCATATCAGACAAGGAACACTTGTCAAGCGTCACAATTTCCCTGCACAAGGCCCCAGCCTATGGGAATTACGTTGGAGAAGTATCGGATGAGCTACCTCTCATCCAACATCCTTGGTATCAGCATATCAAGGAATATCTACGAGATGGATCTACACCCATGCAGCGAGCTTTGACCGAGAAAAGGAGGATCCATCGACTTGCTATGAAATTCTACGAGTGGAGATGCGCGCTCTAAAAAGAGATGCTGGGACTAGGTCTCCTCAGATATTTAGACAAAGATCAAGCCCAAAGGCTTATGGATGAAATCCATGGCGGAGTCTGTGGCCCCCGCATGAGTGGCCCCCTCATTGTCAAAAAAGTCCTCAGGACGGGACATTATTGGCTATCTCTCAAAGCTGATTACAATGACCACGTCAAGAGATGCTATCAGTGCCAAATTCATAGGAATGATATACACGCCCCTCCACGGGAACTCCATAACATGAGTTCACCTTGGCCCTTCTCAATATGGGGAATGGACTCATTGAGCCCAAAGCCAGTAATGGACATCGGTTTATCTTCACTATGATCGACTACTTCACCAAGTGGGTAGAAGCAGCCTCCTTCCCCAGGGTTATTAAAGAAGTCATCATTGCTTTCATCAGAAACAATGTCGTTTGTCGATATGGACAACCAGAGGTGATTGTGTCGGACAATGCCAAGAACCTCAACAACAAAATGATGGAGGAATTATGCAGTAAATTCCACTTCAAGCATCTTAACTCTGTCATCTATCGTCCGAAGATGAACGGTGTTGTTGAAGCTGTTAACAAAAACATCAAGAAGATTATGCAAAAGATGTTTGCCAACCACAAAGATTGGCCTGACCTATTGCCTCTTTCTTTGTTAGCCTACAGAACCTCAATGCGTACTTCCACTGGGGCATCCCCCTACGCATTAACCTATGGGATGGAAGCAGTACTCCCTATAGAAGTTGAAATGGAATCCCTCATAGTGTTGATAGATGCTCAGCTGGATGAAGACCAATGGGTACAAGACAGGTATCACTAATTGTCTCTAATAGACGAAAGGCGAACCGCGGCTATCTTCCATGGTCAATTATATCAACAAAGGATCGCCAGATCCTACAACAAAAAAGTCCGGCTACGGAAGTTTAAACAACATGACTTGGTTTTGAAGAAGATCCTTGACAACCAAGATCAATCTAAGGGAAAATTCGCTCCTAACTGGGAAGGCCCGTTTGTTGTCAAGGAAGTATTGATATGAGGCGCTCTCAGATTGCAAGAAACGGACGGCGATGAATTTTCACAACTCATCAACTCAGACAACGTGAAACGGTACTATGTCTGAAGTTGCCATCAAGCAAACACCCTGGTGTTGGACCATCAGATCACCAGTCATTCCGGTTCTTTAACCCTTTACCACATATAACTTTTCCACACTTTGCCCCTCAGGGAAACACACTTTTCAAGCTAGCAGCCTGGCTTCTCTGCGTTCCTACGACTTAGGTCATCCCACTACGGATTGAACCTCTTGCGTTTGTAGTTTGGCTACCCATACATGGGATCAAACTTCTCATACCTACAGTTTATCCTCAACCTAGGATTAAACTTTCTCCTCCCCGCATTCTGACCTGCACATGGGATTACGCTTTTCATCTCACTCTGAGGGGCGAACTACGTCGACCTGATCTCCTCTTCAATAGGAGTACGTAGGCAACCATGTTACTTGGCCCGGTCGCAATAAAACAAAAACAACAAAAACATTTCTACCCTTATAAAAACAAAAACAACCAAAAACATTCCTACACCATTTCTGCCATATACAGCGTTGAACCTCTTACACCAGGTTCGAACTACGCAGACCTGATCTCATCTTTAATTGGAGTACGTAGGTAGCCATTCATGGTTCGGTCTCACCCCCTACCAAAACACAAACCATTGTCAATTGGTACTGGGATCACCTTTCAATCCACTACATTTCATTCGGCTTCAGACCAAAGGGGTGGAATTACCTGAACTCCTCCCAAATAGGAGATTCGGAACCATCTAAGTCTGCGGTCATACCTTGAAGAGCAACACCAATCCATAAGAGGTGGAATTAACTAGGCTTCTCCTAAATAGAAATCTTGGCGACCATCGTGAAAAGCGGTCAATCTCGAGAGAGGAAAGCCACACTCCTCTCCACATTTTTATTCACAAACCAGTCCCAAGACACCAAAGATGGTAGGGATACATACAGATCGATGATCCATTCTGAACTGTCACGAGGCAATTCAATGTCCATCCACCCAGGAAGAATTTAGAATACATCAAGATCACAAGCCCTGAATCAGCAGACAAAATATCAAGCAAGTATTCAGACATATCTAAAAGGGAAGTGATCAAAAATATATTTCCCTGCTATATATAATGATGTTTGATATATACAATGTAAACTGTACATGACAAAATGGCTAAGCTAGTCTGTACAGGTAAATACAAGTCCATCTACAAGTCAGGGTATATGCGAGCTAACAAGCCCAACATGGCGTCCCTCTCAGAAGAAGGAGGTAAAGTTGTGGTCTCCTGTATGAGGATATCCACACGACCCAATAGATCTGCAGCCATCTGCATGGTGACCATATGCTCGTCAATATATGCGATCATCTCTACGATCATGCCAGTGGTGAGGGACCTCACGGCATTACTATCTATGACGGCTACATCCCGGGCAGATATAGCACCATCCCGATCGACTATTACTACGTCTCTAGCTGATCTGGCCTCATCCCGCTCAACAACAACGACATCTCTGTGAGCTAATGCCTCGTCTCTCTCTAATAGAGCTGTGTCCCTCCCATCAAGGGCAATCGACATCATAGATCGAGCCTGATCTCTCTCAAAGGTCATCAGATGAAGACTCTGCTCTAGGTACTTATCTTAAGTCAATGAACAACAAGATCTTGGTCTTTGGGAGAATCAGGAGGAAATGTCGGCAACCCAGTGAAATGGGCTCCTCCTCGATGTAGGAATCAATGTCTTCCATGGGCTCTACATCATCGACTCATTATCCCAAGACAAAGAGATATCGTCAGAGTGATAAAATCTATGTCTCCATCCATGCGGAATACTCTATAGAACAACCCGGATGGCTCACAGAAAAAGCAGCTATCGCACGCTGATCCCAACAAGCGTATACACGGATCGGTCCTCTCTGCCGAGAGATATCGAGTCAACGACGACCTATCACCCTCGAAAGGATGAAAATCTTGGGCCCGGTCAAACCGTGACATCACTACCGATGGGTGATAAGTAGTCACACCCCTCAAACCAGCCAGAGGGAGGTAGTCCATGCCCGGAGCGTGAGTAATGAACTTGTATGGTGAGCTAAGCCCCGAAAACGGCAATATGCTGAATGGACCTCTGATGTCTGCCAAAAATGTGGACCAAGACAGAGCACCTATACACTTCGATGGCTGAAATGAGTATGACATGGCTATATCATGGGTGAACAAATACCCATGCCGTCTAAGAGTGCCAATCGGTCTCAAGTGTGACATAAACCACACATATAGCATGACCGAACTACCTGTGAATACTCCTGTCGGATAAGTGCAGCAATAAGATGCTGACCGCAGAGTCTCTGCTATGATCATCGGTATAATGGTACGACCCTCCTTGAGAGCTCTCACGGCCATGATGTCACTTATGTTTATCTCATCCATGTACCGTGGCATATAGACATACGACAGTATGCATAACAGCAGTACATCAACCCTGGCCAAACACCAGTGATCCTCCGGTGCGGTGAAATCCCCAGAATGTCATGAATAGCTATCCTCCGAACCAAATCTGTCATACAAAAAATGTTGGGATATCACATGGCCAGATGTCATCTCATCCTGCACTACTCTGTGCCGCAATCCAGTGAGAGTCATAAGCCGTCTACTCATGTCTCCCAAAGCCAGGTGCACGCAAGGTCTGTCTAAAGGCAACATCGTCAATCGTGCATACTCCTCCAGAGTAGGAGTCAACTCATGGGTCCTGAATCGAAAAACCTGCCTATCCAGTATCCAATGCTCTAGCATCCCGTCTACAAACCCTGTGGGAACCTGAAACATCAATAAAGTCATGGTATGCTGTAGCAAATGATCTACAGCCACCCTGTCTGGTGGTGACATGTTATCATACCACGATCGCATACCCAATACCACCACTGACGGTGGGGTATGATCTATCTGACTAATCGTCGAAGAAGAAGACATCTCAGACGGGCCGTGTCATATGACCATCCAGGGGTCAATGTCGAATATCTCTGGACATACATACATATGCATAACATGATACATGCATAGCAGATAATAGATGGCAATATGATATAGGGAATGGAAAAACTGTGAATACATTCCTAAGTATATCCTCATCTAATACATCATCTCTGTACAGCTACAAATACTGGGAAATGGGGCACAGATGCCCTACTATTAACAGAGGCCTATCAAAAGATATAACGAGAATACACATCAGAAGAAGACCAAGGTGTCGATGTCCACATCATTAATCCTGTCCACCTAATGTAACTCCTCCTGAGTCACTGGATCTCTATCAAAAGGGATGTCAGGCCTATATAAAGGAGGATCTGCACCGGCAAAACCGAATGGGTCATCTGAGGGGCCAGCGCCTGAGTTGGAAGAAACAAATGAATCCGCCTCTGCTGGATCTCTGCCCAAATACCGGATAAATATATGTGTCTGGTCCAATTGTCGGGTCAAACTATTAATCTAGGTCATATGAGTTGGATCTCAGACACAAGCTATCCAATCCGTCATCATCAAGGATCCTGGAACCATATCCCATATAAACTGTGTGGCACGGGACTGGGCTCCAATAGTGCGTGGGGACCATCACCGCTGGAACATCTCCTAAGTGCAAGGACCCTCTGACAATGCAAAATTGTCAACCCCCAACAATGGGATATCAGTGACGGGTGACTACGATACAGGACAATGACGCTTAACAGGAGGCAAGATCGGCATACGAATCTCCCCTGTGGTGCTCTTAATAGCTTGCTCTCCTAAATAGAGCTCCTAGCCTCTATCTGTGAAGAGAGGAACTCTCCTGGTGGAAATCACGTACTCGACTCCAGTCGGGTATCCATCCTCAAAGCCGATGGTCAAGTGTTCCCCTGGTCAGGAATCCATGTGATGGTATCACCGTCAACAACTCCATTTGCATGACACCAGAGTGAGTGAAACCCTCAGCTACAGGGACCTCCGGCAAAATAGAATGATGCCATCGCCGTCCTCGTGGATAGGTATCTAAACCTAATACACTCACAAGACGCAAGCATGGGAGCCTCTCATAGGCCCAAAACTGCCAACACAATGGCAAAACATCTGTTATCAGTAAACTCTCTTAACCTATAAATGGGAAAAGACAAGAGAAATACTCACCAGCAGAAATGGATAAAAGCCTAGCCAAGCCTCGGTCAAACCCTGTGAGCGCATACGCATGCCCCGGAGGAAATAGGCAAAGGTATAGGAACCCCATTCATACTCTCCAATACGGTCTACATCACGCGTAGCGCTAATCAATGCGAAAGAAACCGTAGAAGAGTTATCTGCGATGAAGCAGCCTCTAATGATCATCAGGAATAATCGCCATAGAATGCGATCCCTGATTCTGACATCATCAGGCATGGGCTCACTCAAAAGCTCGCTCATCGCATCTACGCTCAAAGGACACGAAGCAGACGATCCCGCGCTTTGGCGCCTCCGCGAAAACTCCTAACAAGGATCGGCGGTGAAGAGGGTAATATTCGCCATGCAAGGCACTGGTTCCCCTCCAAACTCCATACCTGTGATAAATCGCCAATCCATTGACGTCATCATCACCTCGCAATCCAGCAGATGGAGTGACTGAGTCTGATGAAACCATCGCTCAGACAATGCCCTGAGGTAACCCCAGGGACAACGACGGGGAAGGATGGAGAAGAATGCCCCGAATCCCCAATCATGCACTACCGCTCTATAGTCAAGATGAAGCGTCTGGTACATGGAGTGAATGTTGAACCAGTTCCCTCAAGGCTGTGTAAAACCCGGGACCTACATGAAATGCAGATCAACATCAGAACCCTTTACTCCTCATCAATAGGAAAGAAGGAAGATCAAATTCTAACGCCATACCTCGTTAGCATGCAAGTACATCGATGGATGTCTGCTCAAATCACCCAGCAGCTCTGGGTTTGCCACCTGAATACAAGGTAGTTCCCTACGAGGGACATGTACAGCAGGAGCGGGATCCTCAATCGGAATATCCGCCTCCTCGTCCTCAACGTCTGGCACGTCTGCCCGGACAGGATGAATCACGGCCTCCACCAACCGACGAGGTTGTCTGACAGAACGGGGATGAGGCACTTCGGAAGCCCTCCGTCGTATACTAGAAGTGGTCCTATGGGAACTGCTCGGCTGATCTGGATCCATAAATATATGTGTAAGACCCCAACTTATTATTAATGAAATTTAATTTTCTCTATTTATTATTTTGAAATAGTAAGGGTTGATTTGATTAATGTGGATAGTTAGGGGTAAAATACATAAATATTTCAAAATAAGCAAGTGGTTATAAAATATTCATTGTTGTCGGGGAATATTCGTTTGGTCGTGGAATATTCTTCATTTGTCGGGGAATATTAGATGCGATGACCATGCAGATCTTTTGTGGGCCCCATGTGAAAGCGATTGGATGAAGAAAACGACAAATATAAGTTGTTTAAAAAATAACAGAGTAGTTATTCTGTTAATTATCTTGTTAAAATACTAAATTGGTTAAAACACAAGAAGTACCTGCAGATTGCATTCAATTATTGATTCTTACGTAAGAAGGCACTACTCAATAATGGTTACAATGAATTCTTATTCGATATTTTATTGATTTAATAATTCTTTGCGTTGATATTTTATATTGATGTTGTTTCAATAATTGTCATTACACGGTATTTTTCATTATCGAAGCAATAATTCATATTATCCGAATAATATTATTAGTAACATTATTGGCAATGTCTAGAAAGTTTCGCCTCAAGGAGAGGTTTGGTCACCTAATTGCATGGCGCCAAGAAGGAGAAATTCTTATTGGAAAGCCCCTCTTCCCTGAGGCTGCTCGGTTGTCAATATTGTGATTCTCGTAATATTATTTGTGAATAATTAATTATTGATTCATATGATGAGAAAAATATTGATTTTATGTGGATATAGATGGAGAAAATTTTTAATGTGACAATTGTTGAAAATTGAAATTTTATCTTTTACGATAAAATAATTCATTTAAATATATTATTATATTTTAATAATATAATAATGGTGATATTTTTATAACGAATGTGGGATATATGAGTATACGAGGAGGAAGAGTATTTTTGTTGCAATAAATGTTTAAAACATGTTAAACATGTCGGTGGACCCCATTTATTGGTGAAATTTGATTATAGCTTTCGTAAAATCGTCTGTTTGTGGATTTGGTCAATTTACATTTGGAATTAGGAAAAACTTTCTTACGCAAAGTTGTAGAGAATTGAATTTCCTATAAAAATTGCGAGTTTCAATTTTTCCGATAAAAGGGCTATTTATTGTGAATTATTGAAGTTTCAAGCTCAAAATAATTGATTTTTGGAAGTTTTAATTATTTTTATTAAGAAAAACGTTTTTATTGTTTTTGGCACATGTGTGGCTGAAGTTTGGACCAGATTTTGTGCATAGGAAATTTGATTATATATATTATTATTATATTAAATTTTCGCTTTGGTGTTCTAAGCATTTTCCTATAAATAGGTGCTTGGGTTAGAATTGAAAATCACACCGTAAGCTGAAGTTTTCTCTCTATATTATCGAGCTTATTCTTGTGAGTATTTTGAGTATACTTTGAGTATTGCTATCTGGTGCAAGTTCAAGTCATAGCTTTATATCCGGTGTTTCAACTGTAAATCTTGTCTTTGTGAGGTAAGGGATGTTATTTTCTTCTCAAATGATATTATTTCTTCAATATCATTATCTTTGAAATATTGGTTGGAACTTTTTATCAAATTTGGAACTTTTTCATGTCGGGGTTACTTATTCATGAGTTACTTATTCACGAGTTACTATTCACGAGTATTATTCATGAAGCGTGAAGATGTTTTTTTTTTGGGAAATTTTTATCTTTTGGTGTTGAGTTACTTATTCACGATATCTAAGACTATTCACATATCTGGCACTATTCAATAGAAAAATAAAATTTCTTCTTTTTGTCCAAAATATCTATTCGGATACTAGCTTTGATTGTATCCATGTTTTGATCATTCTTGAATTTTACACCACTATGATTATTTTTGAGGTATTTTTGAACATGGATAAAACAAAGTACTAATCCTTAATCCTTAATCCTTGTCATTTTGTTTCTTTGGATTCGTTTCTTTAAAAATATTTTTCATCATCCTCGATTCTTAAATGATGATATTATTGAAATATCTTTGGCTGTGAGTGCAAAGATGAATGATTTGAAGAATATCTTTAGCAGTAGTAGTGCAAAGATGAGCAGTGTTTAGATGAACATGATTAATGATGAATATCTTTGGCTCAGTAGTGCAAAGATGAATATTTGATTCGGATATATATTGATTGATGTTACGGGGATAAAAGATGAGCGATGAACTTTTAAATTCATACATAGAAGATAGTAGTTTGCATTCTCTACTTAACTCTTCTAATGAATTATTATTTCCGCTGCGAATATTGATTTAAAAACTTGTTGTCTATTGTATTCTATTAGATTTTCCCCTGTTGAAGACTAATGATAATTTGTTGTATATTATCTTAGTCATAATATTCTTTACTGGGCTAGTTGAGCTCACCCTTTTTCTTTTTGTTCCATTTTTTCTTCTCGGGGAGGCGAGAATATAGCGAAATGCATTTAGCTGGGGTATGGAATGAAAGTTCTAGAGAGAATTGTTTAGTAGTCCTCACCATTTTGTAAAATAATGTATCAATAAATGTGATGAGGATTTATCCGAGTATAGATATTGTGCAGAAGATAATATTTGTATTCAAACTCACGATTTTATTGTTGTAATAATAAAGTTGTAGTTGTTTACGTACCATGTATTAACAACTCGGAATGGGTGATGTATACCTATTTTGGGGCGTCGCCATTGGTATCGTCGAGCTTAGGGATATGATCTCTGGCGGAGATCGGGGAATAGAAACCAGAGGGGAGAGGCGAGTAAATCCTTCGCTAGTGTGTCCTACCTAAGCTTATTTGTTAGTTGGTCAAGTATATAAGGATATTATGTGATATATTGATTTCCTTAATTAACCCTTGTTTTATGACAAGATTTGAGAATGTCGATTGAGAATATTAACAATGGAAATGAGAACGTGGAGGCGCCTGTACTCACCAACGAGGAGAAGCGTGCAACAGTTGGCAATGTTCCTCCCGTGAACAACACCACCGAAAGCGAGATGATGAATGAGGGATGTTTAGAAGCTTTTGCGGTTCATGCAAAATCGACGAGGAGACTCGTGTTCAAAATACTGAGGATGAAATAATAGCAATTCACGGGGTGTCACAACCAAGGGTTCAAAGAGTTGGCACCACCGAATTTAAGGAAAGCAGATCCGATCATGGCGGAAACATGGGTCAAGCAAATTACCAAGATATTCGATGTCTTGGGATGCACGGAGAACAGAAGGTTCCATTCGCCACCTTTATGTTCCGTGGCGAAGGGTACTACTAGTGGGAGTCGTGAAGCGTGCACTCCATCCACCAAGACTCAAAGATGTCTTGGGAGACGTTTCAGAAACTATTTAATGACAAATACTTTCCCGAAAGTGTTCGGCGTATATATGAAGGAAGTGGAGTTCATCGATTAGAACAAAACAACATGGCGGTGTCTCGAAGACGAGGCAAAGTTTGCAGAGTTATCCGTTTCAGACCTCATTTAGTGGAGAATGAGGAACGTATGACGCGGATGTTTCGAGAGGTTTGAAACGGCGATACGACAATATCTCATTTCTCATAAATTTTCTCTATTCAGATGTTGTTAATGAGGGCTCAATTGTTAGAGCGAGATAACAAGTATGTTCAACCGAGGGACCATAACCGAGGATCGTATCGGAGATAGCGGTCAATGAATAATGATAACTAGCGGAGAAAGAAAGCAGACGGACAAAATGGTAACCACTCGGTGGTAATCATGGCCATGAAAATAGAAGAAGCGAGTCGGGAGGAGATTTTAAAAAGGAGATTTAACAACGATTATGTGAAGACGCGGTCTGGCGTTAAAGAATCGGTTCTAAGGGAGGAGAATGACCACCCCATTATATGCTATAAATGCGGAAAGAGGGACATATCGGTCAACCTGTCCACAACAGATTCAAGGTATGCTATAATTATGGAAAAGAAGGACATATCGCTCGAGATTGTGCGGTAGCGAAACCTAGGTCAGCGGGGACGGTGACTCAAAAGACTGTCCCAGAAAAGTCAAAGTCAACGATTTCGGGAAGAGCATTTGTTGTGACTGGTCAAAATGCGAGGAACCCAAACGAGGTGATCACGGGTAAACTATTTATAAATTCTTGCGAAGTTTATACCTTACTTGATACCGGTGCTACCCATTCATTTATCTCTCCTGCATGTGCTCAACGTTTAAACTTGACTCCGGAGAAATTAAACTTTGAGCTATCTGTGGAAACTCCGTTAGGAGAAACTTTCATCACATCCACTGTTTATAAATCTTGTTTGATTCAAGTTGGCACCATCACCTTACCTGTTGACCTTATCTCTTTAAAGATACTTGTTTTTGATGTGATTTTAGGGATTGATTGGTTAACTACTCATCATGCCAAAATTGATTGTTTTCGTAAGGTTATTAGTTTTCATATTCCTAACCAACTGTTTATATTTAATTCAAGCAACTAAACCATTAAAATCAATCACCATCATATCTAATCATAAAGCTATTCGTTTATTGAAAAGCGGATGTCAAGCTTTCTTAGCCCATGTTATGGATTTGAATAAAGACACGTCAAATTTGAATAATATTCCTGTTGTTATTGACTTTCCGACGTATTTCGAAGAACTTCCCGGTACTACCCCGTAACGTGAAGTTGAATTCTTTATTGATCTTGAATCTGTACAAAGCCAATTTCTAAAACCCCATATCGAATGGCTCTATTAAACTTCGAGGAGTTAAAGGTCCAACTACAGGAATTGTTGGACATCGGTTTCATTCGATCTAGTACATCTCCTGGGGTGCTCCCTTTTATTCAGTAAAGAAGAAAGGCGGGAGTATGCGACTTTGTATTGACTATCGGAATTGAATCATGTCACCATCAAGAATAGGTATCCTCTACCTCGTATTGATGACTTGTTTGACCCGATTCTGAGGGCACAATTCTTTTCAAAAATCGATCTTCGTTCGGATATCATCGGTGAAGATTAGGCGAGAATATTCCAAAGCGCGCCTTCGAACTCGGATGGGCATTATGAATTCTTAGTCATGTCTTTCGGACTAACTAATGCTCCTGCGACTTTCATGGATATGATGAACAAAGTATTCAAGGAATATAGTTCGTTGTTGTTTTTATTGATGACATTCTCATATATTCCAAAAGTCGTGAAGATCATGAGCATCATTTGAAAGTCGGTACTCCAAAGGCTTCGTGAAAACAAACTATATGCCAAATTGAAGAAATGCAAGTTAAAAGCGAGGAAGTAGCATTCCTTGGGCATGTGGTGTCAAAACATGGAGTATCCGTGGACCCGTGAAGATTGAAGCAATACAAAGTTGGGAACAACCAAGTCGATGGATCAAGCACGAAGCTCGGGTCTAAATTGGTTATTATCTGGAGATTCATGGAAGGGTTTTCTCGAATCGCTACTCCATTAACTCATTAACTTTCGGAAGGATACAAAATTCGTTTGGAGCGAAGAATGCGAGAAAAGTTTCCAAGAGCTTAAGAGGAGACTTATTTTAAGACTGTTCTAACAATACCATCCGGTTCGGATGGATTTGTTATCTACAAATGATGCTTGAGCAAAGGGTTAGGATGTGTTCTCATGCAACGTGGGAAAGTCATAGTTTATGCCTCGCGACAACTTAAAGAGTATGAGAGGAATTATCCTACTCATGATCTAAAGTTAGCGTGATCGTTTCAGCGCTAAAGATATGGAGGCACTATCTATATGGGGAGAAAGTGGAGATATATTCGGACCATAAAAGCCTTAAATATTTCTTCACTCAAAAAGAACTCAACATCTTGGCAAATGACGTTGGCTCGAGCTATTGAAAGACTACGACCACACTATTGATACCATCTGGTAAAGTTTAACGTGGTAGGCGACGCATTGAGTAGAAGATCATATGCGGAATGAGTGCGATAATGTCAAGTATAATGATAGAGCCAACTTTAATAGAAAAGTTATGGTTGCTCGAGCCACCCAGGCTGGAGTCGATGCGTATGAAGAAGAAAGTACAAGAAGGAGCTATTAGGGCGAGAATTGATGAAGAAGGAATACTTGAATCCACTCTAGACTTTGTGTTCCTAACGACTACGATTTGAAGTACAAGATTATGATGGAGGCACACAATACACCATTTGCAATCCATCACGGAAGTACTAAAATGTATCGTGATCTTGACATACATTTTGGTGGAACAATATGAAGAGAGAGATTGCAAAGTTTATCTTAATGTGTTTAACTTGTCAGCGTGTAAAGGCGGAGCATCTAGTACCTAAGGGTCCGTTGCAACCACTTGAGATTCGAAATGGAAGTGGGAACACATTACCATGGATTTCGTTACTGGGTCTTCCTACGGTTTCTCAAGGCATCAATGCTATTTGGGTTATTGTTGATAGATTAACCAAGTTCCGCTCATTTCTTGCCGTCACGGAGACTTATTCCTTGAACGTCTTGCTAGTATATACGTGAATGAGATTATGAGGTTGCATGGCATTCCCTGTATCCATAGTTTCGGATCGTGACCCAAGATTCACTTCAAGATTTTGGGTTAGCTTGCAAAAAGCTATGGAGCGCGGATTTGCGATTTAGTTGGCATACCATCCCCAAACAGATGAGACAATCGAGAGAGGACTATTCAAACTCTTGAAGATCTATTAAGACTCGTGTCCTAGACTTCAAGGGCGGTTAGGATAAGTATTTACCATTGGTGGAATTCTCCTACAACAACAGTTATCGACAAGTATAGGTGTGGCTCCATTTGAAGCATTATATGGGACGAAAGTGTCGCTCTCCAATATGTTGGGATGAGGTGGGTGAAGCAACATTGTTGGGACCCGAAGTTAGTACGTATGACTCACCGAAAAGATCCAAATGATTCGACAACGTATACAAAGCGGCACAAGATCGACAAAAGAGTTATGCGAGATCTTCATCGAAAGGATGTGGAATTTAGTATAGGGGATCATGTATTGTTGCGAGTTGCTCCATGGAAGGGAGTTACAAGATTTGGGAAGAGAGGAAAGCTCAATCCACGATTTATTGGTCCATTTCAAATTTCGACCGAGTAGGAAATGTAGCCTATAGACTCGCGTTACCTCCGAGTATGTCTCGTGTTCATAATGTGTTTCACATATCGCACTTCGTAAATATGTGAAAGACCCGAACCATGTTATAGAGTTAAAACCAGACGAGATAGCCAGAAGACTTACGCGTATGAGGAGGTATTGTCAAGATTTTGGATAGGAAAGAGCATATCCTCCTACATGCAAAGGTCATACCACAAGTTAAAGTTTTGTGGAGGAATCATGCTTTATAGAGAAATGACAGGAATTGGAAGCAGAAATGAAAGCGAGGTATCCTCACCTTTTGAAACACCAGAATCGTCACGTTAATTTCGAGGACGAAATTTCATAAGGAGGGAGGTTGTAAGACCCCAACTTATTATTAATGAAATTTAATTTTCTATTTATTATTTTGAAATAGTAAGGGTTGATTTGATTAATGTGGATAGTTAGGGGTAAAATACGCAAATATTTTAAAATAAGCAAATGGTTATAAAATATTCATTGTTGTCGGGGAATATTCGTTTGGTCGTGGAATATTAAATGCGACGGTAGCGATCTTTAATGGGCCCCATAACGGAAAAACGATTGGATGAAGAAAACGACAAATATAAGTTGTTTAAAAATAACAAGTAGTAGTTATTCAAGATTATCTTGTTAAAATACTAATTGGTTAAAACACAAGAATAGCACCGGTATTGCACAATTATTGATTCTTACGTGAAAAGGCACTACTCAATAATGGTTACGATAATTATTATTCATTATTTTATTGATTTAATAATTCTTTGCGTTGATATTTTATATTGTTGTTGTTCAATAATTGTCATTACACGTATTTTTCATTATCGAAGCAATAATTCATATTATCTGAATAATATTATTAGTAACATTATTGGCAATGTCTTGAAAGTTACGTCTAAGGAGAGGTTTGGTCACCTAATTGCGGCATGAAGAGGAGAAATTCTTATTGAAAGCCCCCTCTTAGGAACCGCCGGTTATCAATATTGTGATTTTGTAATATTATTTGTGAATAATTAATTATTGATTCATATGATGAGAAAAATATTGATTTTATGTGGATATAGATGGAGAAAATTTTAATGTGACAATTGTTGAAAATTAAAATTTTATCTTTTTACGATAAAATAATTCATTTAAATATATTATTATATTTTAATAATATAATAATGGTGATATTTTTACAACGAATGTGGGATATATGAGTATACGAGGAGGAAGAGTATTTTTGTTGCAATAAATGTTTAAAACATGTTAAACATGTCGGTGGACCCCATTTATTGAGTGAAATTTGATTATAGCCTGTAAAATCGTCTGTTTGTGGATTTCGGTCAATTTACATTTGGAATTCGGAAAAACTTTCTTCTATAAAGTTGTAGAGAATTGAATTTCTATAAAAAATCACGAGTTTGAATTTTCCGACAAAAGGGCTATTTATTGTGAATTATTGAAGTTTCAAGCTCAAAATAATTGATTTTTGGAAGTTTTAATTATTTTATTAAGAAAACGTTTTTATTGTTTTTGGCACATGTGTGGCTGAAGTTTGGACCAGATTTTGTAAAGCGAGGAAATTCGATTATATATATTATTATTATATTAAATTTTACGCTTTGGTGTTCTAAGCATTTTCCTATAAATAAGGTGCTTGGGTTAGAATTGAAAATCACATTTAAACTGAAGTTTTCTCTCTATATTCTCGAGCGTATTCTTGTGAGTATTTTGAGTATACTTTGAGTATTGCTATACGGTGCAAGTTCAAGTCATAGCCTATATCAGGTGTTTCAACTAAATCTTGTCTTTGTGAGGTAAGGGATGTTATTTTCTTCTCAAATGATATTATTTCTTCAATATCATTATCTTTGAAATATTGGTTGGAACTTTTATCAAATTTGGAACTTTTTCATGCGGGGTTACTTATTCATGTGTTACTATTCACGAGTTACTATTCATGAGTTACTATTCATGAGTACTTATTCATGAAGCGTGAAGATGTTTTTTTTTGGGAAATTTCTATCTTTTAGGTTTGAGATTACTTATTCACATATACTGAAGACTATTCACCAAAAAATGAAATTTCTTCTTTTGTCCAAAATATCTATTACGGATACTAGCTTTGATTGTATCCATGTTTTGATCATTCTTGAATTTTACACCACTATGATTATTTTGAGGTATTTTTGAACATGGATAAAACAAAATCTGAATCCTTAATCCTTAATCCTTGTCATTTTGTTTCACTTTGGATTCGTTTCTTTAAAAATATTTTTCATCATCATCGGTCTTAAATGATGATATTATTGAATATCTTTGGCCTGTAGTGCAAAGATGAATGATTTGAAGAATATCTTTGGCAAGTAGTGCAAAGATGAGCAGTGTTTAGATGAACATGACTAATCGATGAATATCTTTGGCTCAGTAGTGCAAAGATGAATATTTGATTCCAGATATATATTGATTGATGTTACAGAGATAAAAGATAGACGATGAACTTTTAAATTCATACATAGAAGATAGTAGTTTGCATTCTCTATTCAACTCTTCTAATGAATTATTATTTCCGCTGCGAATATTGATTTAAAAACTTTTTGTCTATTGTATTCTATTAGATTTTTCCCTGTTGAAGACTAATGATAATTTGTTGTATATTATCTTAGTCATAATATTCTTTACTGGGCTAGTTGAGCTCACCCTTTTCCTTTTTGTTCCATTTTTCTTCTCGTGGAGGCGAGAATATAGCGAGTACGAGTCGGGGTATGGAATGAAAGTTCTAGAGAGAATTGTTTAGTAGTCCTCACCATTTTTGTAAAATAATGTATCAATAAATGTGATGAGGATTTATCTGAGTATAGATATTGTCTAGAAGATAATATTTGTATTCAAACTCACAGTTTTATTGTTGTAATAATAAAGTTGTAGTTGTTTCTGTACCATGTATTGACAACTCAGAATGGGTGATGTATACCTATTTTGGGGGCGTCACAATATGGATAGCAAGTCTCCAAATCACCTCAGAAAGGGTGTGGTATTTCCTTACTTGGAGCTTTCTAAAAAGCATTTATGACTATATGCATGCATGCATTTACTTTAAACATACAATAGAGTTAAAATGCATGACTATCCAATGCCTACATTTGAAATTTTTTTGCCATAGTCTCCCTTAAAAATAGGACTATCCATATACACATAGGCATGTCTAGGTGGCCATTCATCAGCACACATGCCCCAAAGTTATATACATAATATATGCATCAAAAGTCAAAATCATATATGCATAAGGTTAACCTCAATATCAGGAGTACATTGCCTTTCTACCTTTGCTCATTGGACCTCAAATAGGACAAAAAATAGCAAAAAAAGGTGCCAATTTGACTGTCTCAAAAGTTAAATTTTTTTACATCATTATGTTCAGCATAGTTTAATTCTAGCATTTACTATGTTGAATATTTTTTAGCAAGTCATTTGTGCATACATAATCACTACTATGTGTTTAGATGCATTTCATGCGATAACTCAAAATCCAACGGATAAAAACTGGAAAAAATACATGCATGCATTACCAGGATAGTGTAGAACACTTGTACGGTGACAGAATTTGCAGAAAATAGCCCAAACTCAGCAGATCTGAAGGAGGCTCACGGATTTCTCTTCGTGCGACAAGCTGAAAATGACTTATGTTGCCAACCTGCTGGAATTTATCATCCGCGATTGGCCGCAGGCTCACCTGTGGCTGCAGCAGGTGCACCTGCGGCACCCCTATGAGGACCCCACCCCTCCGGCTCGGTCCAGTTCGAGTTGAAAAGGAGTTCTTGCGGACTAGAAAGGTCAAATCGGGAATAAAAACGCCACGCAATTGAGCAAAATAGCATACAATCCTGGTCTTCTCAGATGAAACTTTGAGTCTGTACATCGCTTATTGGTAGTCACCCGAACACGAGGTATACTCTGCCAATGATCTCATTTGTTACAAACCACATCCGGCAATACCTTGTACAGGTCCGATGCCGCCAATTCCGTGTCATTACCCTAAAAGATCAACGTGGATCCCGATGAAGTTCTGGCGTAGATCCCCGACAGGGGTTTAACGTAGAACCTTCCACGGGGCTCTAACGCATGCTCATCCGTTGACACACAAATCAGCGAAGGTCAAGCAGCCTTGACATCGTCATATCCGTTGGAAGTAAACCCAACAGAGAATCGAAAACCATCCAATGACCAGCCGCTGCTACACACATCAGCGATGGTTACAACGTAGACCCCCGACGAGGGTTACAACATAGATCCCCAACGGGGGTTACAACGTGAAGCCCCGGCAGGGGATTACAATGTACATTCAAGCCGTTGACACACATATCAACGAAGGTCAAGCAGCCTTGACGTTATCTCGGACGATAACGATTAAACCTATCAGAGCTCTAGAGCTATTCGAGGATTTCATGCTCGATTACTCATATTCCCCAAAGGATCCCTGGCGGGGGTCACAACGCATTGTTCCGTTGATTCACACGTCAACAAAGGTCAAGCAACCTTGACAATTTACCCACAGAATCTCAGCCGTTGATTCACACGTCAGCGAAGGTCAAGTAGCCTTGACAGTATATCCCACAGGATTTTTCAGCCATTGATTCACATGTCGGTGAAGTACACGTCAACAAAGGTCAGGCATCCCTGACAGCATTTGCTGTTGAAAGTAAATCCAACAGAATCTTGACATATTCTGGCGATACCAACCAGGAAAGGTCAATGTTATCAAAGAGGATCAATGACGGAATATGTTATACACATCCTCAAACAGACCAACCTTTATCCCCACAGATCTCTTACACATAAGAGATATATCTTCAGGATCAAGTCATAATCAAAGACACAGGGATTTGGTGATAACTCCAACATCAACTTCCTAATAGATTCAAATTACACATCAAATCTGGTCATCATTGCCAATCCCCAGTAGAACCAACAGGGAGCCAATAATCATCCCCAGCATGTTGGGCTACAACCTCGTACACATGCATCATACATTTGCCTCATGTTGCTACCCATAGTACCATGTTTGTCTTATTGCATTCAAGTGTCTAGGATTCTTTATCCTACCCATGCATCGCCATGCATGAGTATGATAAAGAGGGACATCTGTAGACACTCGAAATTTTTTGTATACCTGTCACTAACATTGCAGGTGGACAGATTCGTCTTTTAAGAGGGAACCCTAAAAGACAATCCATATCCATACCGGATACTACCGGAAGCTCAGCATTAATCCCGGAGCCCACTCTGGGAGTAACAATTCCAACCTCGGATATAACCCCGAGGCATGCAGATTCAATACCGGAACACACACTGGAGAAGACCGATTAATCTCGGAGATAACCCCGAGGTATCCAGTCTCAGTCCCAACCATGGGAATAGCCACCAACCTTGGTAATAACCCCAAGAAATGTAGTTTCGACGATAACTCCGGAAATGCTTGTTTCAAATACGACCAGCTTCAAATCTCAGCGCTCACAACGAGATACACTGTACCAACCCGGCGATAACATCGGGAAGACATGCACACCTCAAAGATGACAATGAGGACCTTCAACAATTGTAGCAGTCCAATCTCAGTGAAGCCTGAGCAACGTCTACTTTATCAGCCCAATCCGGTGATAACACCGGTGAAGGGCAACATCGTCATCTAGCCAACGTGATGCCACGCCACGTCGTCTTAACATCTCTACACAACGATGTCCCACAAGACTAACCAATCCCGAGTGACTATCGTACGGGGTAACGGATAGAAGTTAAAGCTTGAAGACCGGAGGGCACCGTCCCATCTTCAATGACTTCGTACAAACTCTAATCCCATGCCATCATACAACTCTCGACAACGGCATTCGAAATAGGTCCAGATACCTCAAGCGGATGCGGATTGCGCCCGAAAGTCCGAGTGGACATTATAAAGGGTCGAAAGTGTACCTACTATGAGACAACCAGACCCGAAAAACCTGGGCCCACCCGGGTTGCCTCTAGTACACATGCGGCTAAATCTTCTATAAATAGAGGGCTTGAGCTGCCCATTTTGAAAGAGAAAACGGCGAGGAAGCCCTGCCCAATTTTCTCTGCACTCACCCCATGCAGTGTACTTTCTCATTTTAAACACCTGTGAGCTCATATATAGCCCTTTTGTACCTACAAAAGCCAGTGTTTACCCACTCTAAAGATATAAGAAGTGTTCTTTGGTAGTCAACTATAAGCTTTCTCACACACTTTAGAGTTTTTCTCTTCATCTCTGCACACACCCTTCTTCACGTTGAGAGTCGTGTTGCGCGCATTTGCCCAGACTTCGGTCCATGGTTTTCATTTCAGTTTTCATTTCATTATATATATATATATATATATATATATCTGGACTAACATTATCGAGTTATGCCTCGATTGAGCTCTGAACTTGATGCAGCGCGTTTATTAGCTTATATATATATATATAGCGTATGTGTCGAACTTTGTTCAATGAGCCTGATTTTGGCCCCGAGGCGTTCTTCGCTTTAATATATATATATATATATATATATATATATATATATATATATATATACATTTATATATATTAACTATGTGTTGAACTTTGTTTGATGAGCCTAGACTTGATGCGAGGCGTTTACTCGTTTTTATTATATATATATATATATATATGAGCTGTGGTGGGACTACATTCGATGAGCCCGGATTTTACATCCAGGTGCATTTACTCTACTTTTTTATATATATATATATATATATATATATATGAAGCTGTTGTCGAAACTCGCTCGATGAGCACGGATTTTACATCTGGTGCATTTATCACTATATATATATATATATATATATATATATATATATTTCTTCCCACCTTGAGTTGACTTCGTGGTGGTTGATCGCTTTTACAGCTTTATTTATGTTATGTCACGCCTGGAGTTCACCGTGGCGATTGATTGCTTTATATGACTTTATTTACAATTTGTCCTTTGGAGTTCCCACCGTGGCGGTTGGCCGATATTACATCTTTATTTATGTTTTCGTCACTTTGGAGTTTCCTCCGTGGCGGTTGATAGCTTTACTGACTTTATTTACCTTCGATCCCCATAGAGGTGCTTCGTGGTTGGTGATCCTGTTTGTATATATATATTTACAACTTTTATATATATACCTGCTTACTGCTTTCATACAAATTGCGGAATCATGTGCGCCTAGGAATCATGTGATCACGGATTCAGCCCATTGGATCTAGATTCATTTCCCGTGATGGACATTTTTAGCTGTAAGCAGCTTGTAAATTATTCCGCGGTGTCTGAATTTCCTCAGATGGTTTCCATACCAACGAGGAAGTCGGTATTATTTTGTACATTATTTTCGTACGAATGCTTCGCATTCATAAAATAAAATCAATCAAGCTGAACACTTAATAAAATGGGAGTGTAAAAGGTCTCAATTACTATTCAGCATTAGGGTTTGAAAAACCTCTTTCATAAAACGTCATTGTCATATCTTGCTTAAAACTGAATTTTTACATAAATTCAAACCCTGTGTATATAGGTGCGAACGAGGCCTCGCACTACTTCCAAATAACAGCAAATTGACCCCCACACACACACATTCAGATAATAGTTTCTTGAAAAGAGGCGGTCACCGTGGTAACACGGATGTCGGTGGGTGCCTAAAACCTTCCCTCCAGTATAACCAAGTCCCGGACCCTAATGAATCTCGGTTTCAACAGACCATTTAGCGATGTCACATCACCAAGGTCAATGTGCAAACCTTTTCTCGGTTGTGTTGGTACAACCATTTAAAAAACCAACTGGCGACTCTTAACAGTCCATCGTTGACTTTATACATGTCGGACCTTTTTCACTTATTTTTTTAAATAAATCTCACCTAAAATGAGAACACCAAAGAACAAGTAACGGAAAGGGACATCTAAAAATCCCAACGTCGACAGCGATTCGAGAAAATCCTTCCACGAATCTTCGATAATAACCAGCTAAGCTAAGAAAGCTACGTACTTCGGTCACTGACTTTAGTTGCTCCCAGCTTTGAATTGCTTCAATCTTCGCTGGGTCAACAGATATTCCATGATTTGATATCACATGCCCAAGGAATGCAACTTCCTCAAGCCAGAACTCACATTTCTTCAACTTGGCATAAAGCTTGTTTTCACGAAGCTTTTGGAGTATCAGCCTCAAGTGTTGCTCATGATCTTCACGGCTTTTGGAATATATGAGAATGTCATCAATAAAGACAACCACAAAGTGATCCAAATATTCCTTGAATACTCGGTTCATCATATCCATGAAGGCAGCAGGAGCATTAGTCAATCCAAAAGACATGACCAAGAATTCATAATGCCCGTACCAAGTTCTGAAGGCAATCTTTGGAATATCCTCAGTTTTAACCTTCAGTTGATGTTATCCAGAACGAAGATCGATCTTTGAAAAGAATTGTGTTCCTTGCAACTGGTCAAACAGGTCATCAATGCGAGGTAACGGATACCTATTCTTGATGGTGACATGGTTCAATTCTCGGTAGTCAATATAAAGTCGCATACTCCTATATTTCTTCTTCACGAATAGAACAGGAGCACCCCAAGGAGACGTACTAGAACGAATGAAACCAATGTCTAACAATTCCTGTAATTGGGTCTTTAACTCCTAAAGTTCAATAGGAGCCATTCGATATGGGGCTTTGGAAATATGTTTTGTACCAGGTTCAAGGTCGATACAAAATTCAATTTCATGCTCTGGGGGTAGGCCAGGAAGTTCTTCAGGGAATACGTCAGGAAATTTATTAACAATAGAAATATCATTCAAAACTGACATATTTTTGTTTAAAACTGTGACATGAGCTAAGAAAGCTTGACATCCGTTTTTTAATAAACGAATAGCTTTATGGCTTGAAATGACCGTGATTGATTTTAATGGTTTGGTCGCTTGAATTTGCATAATAGGTTGATTAGGAATATGAAAACTAACAACCTTACGAAAATAATCAATTTTTGCATGATGAATAGTTAACCAATCAATCCCTAGAATTACGTCAAACGCAAGTATTTTTAAAGAAATAAGATCGACAGGTAATGTGCAGTTATTGATTTGAATCAAACAAGACTTATAAACCATGGATGTAATGAAGGTTTCTCCCGATGGAGTTTCAATCGATAAGTCAAAGTCCAATTTCTCCGGAGTTAAATTTAAACGTTGAGCGCAAGTAGGAGAAATAAAAGAATGGGTAGAGCCGGTATCAAATAAGATATATACTTCACTAGAGTTTATGATAAGCTTACTCGTGATGACCTCGTTCGGGTTCCTTGCTTTCTGGGACATTACAACAAACGCTCTCCCTTGAACTACCGGTTTTGTCTTGTCTGGGACGGACTTTGATGCCTCCATCCCAGCTGGACTTGACTTCGGTGCACGATAAAATCGGGCTAGGTGACCTTCTCTTCCATAATTGTAACATGCTTTGGACTGTTGCGTACAGTTTGGACTGATGTGTCCCTCCCCTCCGCATTTGTAACATACGACCGACGGTCGTTCTCCTTCCTTAACAACAGGTGTTCGTGCTGACGTCTTTCCATCATTATTAAATCTCCTCTTCTTGAAACTCCCACTTTTATTGTATTGGCCATGATTACCACCAAAGTGGTTACCATTTCTGGCATGTTGATTCCCTCCACGTTTGTTGTCACCACTTCAATGACTGTTACCACTGGTATTGTCATTCTGCCGGCTGCTTTCTCTTGGTTGCGTTGATCCATTATCGCGCTCCAATAACAGAGCCCTATTTACAACATCTGAATACAAACACAGTTTATGAGAAATAAGATATTGACGTATCTCCGGTTTCAAACCTCTTAAAAACATCCGCGTCATTCTCTCCTCATTATCAACCAAGTGGGACGCAAACCGGGATAACTCGACAAACTTAGCTTCGTACTGCGCCACGGTCATATTGTCCTGCTCCAACTTGATGAACCCTACCTCTTTAATGTGACGAATACTTTCGGGAAAGTACTTGTCGTTGAACAGTTCTTGGAACTTCTCCCAAGACATCTTGGTCATGCGGCGGGTTGAGTACGCCATCGATTCCCACCGAGAATCGCCTCTCCTCGCAACATAAAGGTGGTAAAGGAACCTTTTGCTCCTCGGAGCATCCCAAGACATCAAATATCTTGGTGATCTGCTTTATCCATGCATCCGCCTTAAGTGGTTTTGGTTCTCCAATAAACTCCGGTGGTCCCAGCTCCTGAAGAACTGTTTAGCGGTGACATACCGAGAGTTTCGGTGTTTCCACCTATATTTTGGATGGGAGTTTTCTTTTTAGATATTATACGAATTCTGTAAAGCTCCTAAACATTCCGTCGTTCGCCATTTGGTCGATGTTGTTGTTCACCTGAGGATTATTGTCTTCTTGTTGCACATTATCCTGGGTATTAATCTGTGGTGACTCCATGATCTCATGTGCTTCATTGCTTATCTCAACATTTTCAGATGTCATTTTCCTAAACTGCCACAAAACAAGGGTTAATTAATATATCACATATTATCCCAATACTCTGACCGAACAGTTAAATACCAAATAAACTTAAGTAGGTCATACTAGTGAAGGAATTCCCCATCTCTCCCCTCCTAGTTCTTGTCTCACATCTCAGCCAGGGATCATATCCCTAAGCTTTGCTACCAACTGTGACGCCCCCAAAATAGGTATACATCACCCATCATGGGTCGCATGGATACAAGTCTTGAATACAAATACAACTTAATTATACAACGATTCGTGTAAAATACGACAAAACATAAAATTGTGAGTTTTAATACAAATATTGTCATCTGATAATGATATCCTTTGTAAGACCCCAACTTTTATGAATAAAGATGAATTTTCTATAAATATCATTTTGAATATTATGAAATTAATTTGATATAATGTTATAGTTGTGGGTAATATTTATAAATTTTGCAAAGTCATGCAAGTTGTTATATAATATTCGATTGGTGGGGAATATTAGTTTTAACAAGAAATATTCGATAAATCAAGACAATCATTAGTGGACCCTACAACGAAATTATTATCGGATTGAGAAAATGACAAAAATACTTTATGAAAATAACGGCAAAAGTTTTACCGTTAGCTGTTGAAACACCGGTGTGTAAAAGAAATACGATGTCTGGCGTAGTGACACAAGATGATAGCTACGGTATTGATTATTGATGTTTACGTGAGAAGTCACTCGGTTTTGTTCAATTATTATTACGATAATTGTTGCGTAGTATCTCACGTTATTTGATTCAATTATTGTCAATATTTTATAATCAATAATTGAGATGACAAAGTTATTAATATTATTATTTGCAATATTAATGATGTCTAGAAGTTACATCAATGAGAGGTTTGATCACCTAATTGCGGCTGATGGGGAGAAATCCTTATTGGAAAGCCCCTCTTTCACAGGAGCGACATGGTCGATTAATATTGTGAATTATAATAATGATGATAAATGTTGTTAAAAATATTGAGGGGATTTTATGAAGTATTTGATGTAAATTTTACTTATTATTTGGACCACCCACTTTCCCATTTTTAAAAAATTGTCGGTAGAAGTTATCTCAGTTTTCGTTTTATAGTTTTTATATATATGAATACATATATATATATAAGTATTATATATACATATATATATATATATATATAATATTGTTAATGGAAGGTGGGTGGGGGGGGATTAGGGTGGACGGGAGGAGTATTATTATGTATATTATATTATATTATATATATATATATATATGTAAGTTTGAAAAAATGGACAAAGGGAGTAAGATGAATTCACGGGTCTTCCACCCGTGATTTTTTTTTCTTGCACATGTTATATATATAATATATTATATTTTATTTAAAAAAATTTGCTTTAATTATGGACCGTCCGATTAAAAGTAAATCAATCTGGACCGTTCATGAATTAGTTACTATGCAGTCCATTCTTCTATAAATAGAAGCTCATTCCTTCATTATTTCTTATTAATTCACTAAAACTCTAGAGAGAGAAATTATAGAGAAACTATAGAAAAGTATTATGATACTTCTCTACTCTTATATCTAGTTTCTTTTACGGTAAGGGGTATTATTTCTTTTGTATTCATGAAGAGAACTTCTGTTATTCCATTATTTATTTTTCGGTTGGAATAACTTCAGATGTCTGTGAGCTACCCTATACTTGGTGAAATTCTTACATTATTCCATTCGTTATTATTACATTGGAATATCACATGCATGCGTTTTCTGTAGGACTGATTAAAATCTTTATTATTACGTTAGAATATCACGTCTGCTGTGTTTTACGTCGGACCTAATTCGCGTCTTTATTATTACTGTTGGAATATCACATGCATGCGTTTTCTGTGGGACCTAGTTTCGATTAATTATTATTCTGTTGGAATAACCTGCTTGTGCGATCTATCGCATGCCTGGTGATTTCTTTTGTTATTCCATTCCTTATTATACTCAGTTGGTTAAAGTTTTGACTTCTATACTCCATGAAATTAGTGAAATATCCTTGATATTTGCGCTTCATCCAGTATCTTTTCATGGAAATATTCTTCCGAGCATTCTTGAATTTTACTCTACAAAGCAGTATCATGTTGACAATTTGGACGTTATTGGTTCCTGGATAAATTAATTCTTGAACTTGTTTTATTGAATTCTTATATCATTGTCATCATCCTCATGTTTATATTTTGTTGAAAGTCATCTGTGGCCTATAGGGCATAGATGGACTTGGTATGATTATGACCAGGGGTTTTTCGGTGTAATCATGACCGTTATGTTATAAATGATGTGGAAAAAGTCTTCATTGGCCCGTAGTGCATTGATGGACAGTTGTTGGCATAATCATGACCATTAATTAATACACGAATGTCCTTGGCCCGTAGTGCATGGATAATTTGTGGTCGTGATACTAAAGAATATCCTTGGCCATAGTGCAGGGGTGGTTCGATGATGTGGATTATTTATTAAGCTGAGTATCAGCGATAACAGTGATGAAAACCCTTTTAATTCATAAAAGATAGCAGATTTTATTTTCTACTTGACTCTTTTAATGGATTGCTTGTTCCGCTGTAGTTAAACTTGATGGTTGTTATATTGTATCAGTTTAACACTATTGAAAACTAAGGATAATTTATTCTGCTTTATCTTAGTCATAACATTTCTTACTGGGCTAGTTGAGCTCACCCTTTCTTTCACTGTTCTCTTCAGGAAATGAGAATATAGCTTGGACGAGTCGGGGAACGGAATGATGGACCAGATGATAGTATTAGTAGTCCTCACTATTCTGTTAAATAGTGTGATAATAAATGTAATGAGGACTTATTCTGAGAGTGGATATTGTCCAGAAGACAATATTTGTATTAAAACTCATGACTCTCTTGTTGTATATTAAAGATTGTATTTGTGTTCTGTACCATGTATTTGGCGACTCAGAATAGGTGATGTATACAGATTTTGGGGGCGTCACAGTTGGTATCAAAGTTTAGGGATATGATCCCTGGCTAAGATGTGAGACTAGAACTAGGAGGGGAGAGATGGAGAATTCATTCGCTAGTATGATCTACCTAAGTTTATTTGGTATTTAATTGGTCGGTCAGAGTATAGGGATAATATGTTATATGTTAATTAACCTTTGTTTGGTAGCAGTATCTAAAAATGACATCCGAGAATGTTGAGAATAGCAATGGAGCACAGGAGACTGTTGAGTCTCCGCAAATCAATAATCAGGATAATGTGCATCAGAAAAGCGACAATCCTCAGGCAAATAACAACACTGACCAAATGACGAACGATGAAATGTTCAGAGGCTTTATACAATTCATGCAATATCAGGCAAGAGCGGCTCCTGTCCAAAATGCAGGTGGAAACACTAGAAACTCTCGGACAGTCACCGCTAAACAGTTCAAGGAGTTGGGACCACCGGAGTTTATTGGAGAGCCAAAACCACTTAAGGCAGAAGCATGGATAAAGCAGATCACCAAGATATTTGATGTCTTGGGATGCTCCGAGGAGCAAAAGGTGCCATTTTCTACCTTTATGTTACGAGGAGAGGCAGATTACTGGTGGGAATCGGTAAAACGTACTCAACCTATCGCACTAAAGATGTCTTGGGAGAAGTTCCAAGAACTATTCAACGACAAGTACTTTCCCAAAAGTATTCGTCATATGAAAGAGGTAGAGTTCATCAAGCTGGAGCAGAATAATATGACCGTGTCGCAGTACGAAGCCAAGTTTGCCGAGTTATCCCGGTTTGCGTCCCACTTAGTTGATAATGAAGAGAGAATGACGCGGATGTTTTTAAGAGGTTTGAAGCCGGAGAAACGTCAATATCTTATTTCTCATAAACTGTGTTTGTATTCAGATGTTGTAAATAGGGCTTAGTTAGTGGAGCGCGATAACGAGTCAACGCAACCAAAAGAGAGAAGCTGGCAAAATAATAATACCAGTGAGAGCAGTCATCGAAGCAGTGACAACAAGCGTGGAGGGAATCAACAGGCCAGAAATGGTAACCACTTCAGTGGTAATCAGGGCCAAAATAATAAGAATGGACATTTCAAGAAGTTGAGATTCAACAATGATGGAAAGACGTCAGCACCAGCACCCGTTGTTAAGGAAGGAGAACGACCACCTATCATATGCTTCAAATGCAGAGGGGAGGGACACATTAGTCCAAACTGCGCGATGCCGTCCAAAGAATGTTATAATTATAGAAGAGAAGGTCACTTAGCTCGATTTTGTCGTTCACCGAAGACAAGTTCAGCTAGGATGGAGGCACCAAAGGTCGTCCCAAAAAATTCAAAGCCGGTAGTGCAAGGGAGAGCATTTGTTGTGACCTCCCAGAAAGCAAGGAACCCGAACAAGGTCATCACGAGTAAGCTTATCATAAACTCTAGCGAAGTTTATACCTTATTTGATACCGGTTCTACCCATTCCTTTATTTCTCCTACTTGCGCTCAACGTTTAAATTTGACTCTAGAGAAATTAGACTTTGACTTATTTGTTAAAACTCCGTTGGGAGAAACCTTCATTACATCTACTGTTTATAAGTCTTGTTTGGTTCAAATCGGTACCCTCACATTACCTGTCGATCTTATTTCTTTAAAAATACTTGCATTTGACGTAACTCTAGGGATTGATTGGTTAACTACTCATCATGCAAAAATTGATTGTTTTCGTAAGATTGTTAGCTTTCATATTCCTAACCAACCTATTATGCGAATTTAAGCAACCAAACCATTAAAATCAATCACTATCATCTCAAGCCATAAAGCTATTTGTTTATTGAAAAACGGATGTCAAGCTTTCTTAGCTCATGTCACGGATCTAAATAAAAATATGTCAGTTTTGAATGATATTTCTATTGTTAATGAAATTTCTTGACGTATTCCCTGAAGAACTTCATGGCCTACCCCCAGAGCGTGAAATTAAATTTTGTATCGACCTTGAACCCGGTACAAAACCTATTTCCAAAGCCCCACATCGAATGGCTCCTATTGAACTTCAGGAATTAAAGACCCAACTGCACGAATTGTTAGACATTGGTTTTATTTGTCCCAGTACTTCTCCTTGGGGTGCTCTTGTTCTATTCGTGAAGAAGAAAGATGGGAATATGCGACTTTGTATTGATTATCGGGAGTTGAATCATGTCACCATCAAAAATAGGTACCCATTGCCACGTATTGATGACCTATTTGACCAGTTGCAAGGCGCCAAATTCTTTTCAAAGATTAATCTTCGTTCCGGATATCACCAATTAAAGATTAGAACTGATGACATTCCAAAGACAGCTTTCAGAACTTGATACGGGCATTATGAATTCCTAGTCATGTCTTTTGGATTGACTAATGCTCCTGCTGCCTTCATGGATATGATGAACCGAGTATTCAAGGAATATTTGGATCACTTTGTGGTCATCTTTATTGATGACATCCTTATTTATTCCAAAAGCCGTGAAGATCATAAGCAACACTTGAGGCTGATACTCCAAAAGCTTCGTGAATACAAACTTTATGCCAAGTTGAAGAAATGTGAGTTCTGGCTTGAGGAAGTAGCATTCCTTGGGCACGTAGTATCAAGTCATAGAATATTAGTTGACCCGGCAAAGATTGAAGCAATTCAAAGCTGGGAGCAACCTAAATCAGTGACCGAAGTACATAACTTTCTCGGCTTAGCTGGTTATTATCGGAGAATCGTGGAAGGATTTTCTCAAATAGCTACTCCATTAACTCAGCTGACTCGGAAAGATACAAAGTTCGGTTGGAGCGAAGAATGTGAGAAGAGTTTTCAAGAACTCAAGAGGAGACTCATTTCAGCACCTGTTCTGACAATACCATCTGGCTCGGAGGGATTTGTCGTCTACAGTGATGCTTTGGGTAAAGGGTTGGGATGTGTTCTCATGCAACATGGGAAAGTCATAGCCTATGCCTCAAGACAACTCAAAGAATATGAGAGGAATTATCCTACTCATGACCTAGAGTTAGCAGTTGTTGTCTTCGCACTTAAAATTTGGAGGCATTACTTGTATGGGGAGAAGGTGGAGATCTTTACGGATCATAAAAGCCTCAAATATTTCTTCACTCAAAAGGAACTCAACATGCGACAACGACGTTGGCTTGAACTGTTGAAAGATTATGATCATACCATCCAATACCATCCTAGAAAAGCGAACGTGGTAGCTGACGCATTGAGTAGAAGATCATATACAAGTACGAATGCGATATTGTCAACACAAATGCCCATTTTGTGTGACTTGCAAAGGATGGAGATAGAGTTAAAGACTCTGGGACCCATGTGATGATGATGGCGAATATACGAGTAGAAATCGACTTTAATTGATAAAGTTACAGGTTGCTCAAGCTCTGACACTGGAGGCGATGCGTATGAGGAAGAAAGTGCAAGAAGGTGCTATTTATGAAGCAAGAATCGATGAAGAAGGAATACTTGAGTCAACTCCGGACTTTGTGTTCCTAACGACCACGATTTAAAGTATAAAATCATGATGGGCGCACAACACACCGCTTTTGCAATCCATCTCAGGAGTACCAAAATGTATCGTGATCTTCATCATACATTTTGGTGGAGCAATATGAAGAGGAGATAGCGTTGTTTATCTCAAGGTGTTTAACGTGTCAACGAGTCGGGCGCGAGCATCAAGTACCAAAAGGTCCATTGCAACCACTTGAAATTCAGAATGGAAGTGGGAGCACATTACCATGGATTTCAATTCATTGGTCTTCCCATGGTTTCTCAAGGCATAGATACAATTTGGGTCATTGTTGATAGATTGACCAAGTCTGCTCATTTCTTACCAATACGAGAAACTTATACACTTGAAATTCTTTCTCGTATGTACATAAATGAGATTGTAAGACTGCATGGTATGCCGGTATCCATAGTTTCTGATCAAGACCCAAGATTCACTTCACAATTTTGGGTTAGTTTGTAAAAAGCTATGGGAACGGATTTATGATTTAGTTCGGCATATCATCCTCAGACGGATGGACAATCAAAGAGAACTATTCAAACTCTGGAAGATTTATTAAGACTCTATGTCTTTAACTTCAAGGGAAGTTGGGATAAGTTCTTACCATTGGTGGAGTTTTCCTACAACAACAGTTATCAAGCAAGCATTGGCATGGCTCCATTCGAGGCGTTATATAGAAGAAAATGTCGTTCTCCAGTATGCTGGGATGAGGTGGGTGAAGCAACGTTGTTGGGACCGGAGTTGGTACGTATGACTACAGAAAAGATTCAAATGATCCGACAACGTATAAAAATCTCACAAGATAGACAAAAGAGTTAGGTTGATCTTCATCGAAAGGATGTGGAGTTCGATATAGGAGATCATGTGTTGTTACGTGTTGCTCCATGGAAAGGAGTTACGTGATTTGGAAAGAGAGGAAAGCTCAATCCTCGATTCATCGGCCCATTTTTAATCCTCGATCGAGTAGGAATTGTGGCCTATAGACTCGCTTTACCGCCAAGTATGTCTCGTGTTCATAACGTTTTTTATATATCCATGTTACGTAAATATGTGGAAGACCCGAACCACATTATTGAGTTAGAACCGGACGAAATAGCGGAAGATTTGACGTATGAAGAGGTTCCTGTTCAAATCTTGGATAAGAAGGAACATATTCTACGCTCCAAGGTTATACCTCAAGTCAAAGTTTTGTGGAGAAACCACGATGTTGAGGAAATGACTTGGGAGTTAGAATCTGAAATGAAATCAAGGTATCCTTACCTCTTCGACATACCAGGTACGTACCCTAATTTTGAGGGCGAAATTTCATAAGAATGGGAGGTTGTAAGACCCCAACTTTTATGAATAAAGATGAATTTTCTATAAATATCATTTTTGAATATTATGGAATGAATTTGATATAATGTTATAGTTGTGGGTAATATTTATAAATTTTGCAAAATACATAAGTTGTTATATAATATTCGATTGGTCAAGGAATATTCGTTTTTAACAGGGAATATTAAATACAATGGCACAATCATTAGTGGACCCCTAATAGAATTATTGTCGGATTGAGAAAACGACAAAAAAATACTTTATGAAAATAACAATGGAAGTTTTACCGTTAAGCTGTTGAAACACCGGTGTTAAAAATACAACGATATCTGGCGTAGTGGCACAAAGTAGCATTTACAGTATTGATTATTGATGTTTACGTGAGAAATCACTCAGTTTTGTTCAATTATTATTACGATAATTTCTTTGCATAGTATCTCACATTATTTGATTCAATTATTGTCAATATTTTATAATCAATAATTGAGATGACAAAGTTATTAATATTATTATTTGCAATATTAACGATGTCTAGAAGTTACATCGAGGAGAGGTTTGGTCACCTAATTGCGCGCCAATGGGGAGAAATCCTTATTGGAAAGCCCCCTCTTTCCTGGGAACAACCTGGTCGATTAATATTGTGAATTATAATAATGATGATAAATGTTGTTAAAAATATTGAGGGGATTTTATGAAGTATTTGATGTAAATTTTACTTATTATTTGGACCCCCCACTTTCCCATTTTTAAAAAATTATCGGTAGAAGTTATCTCAGTTTTTGTTTTATATATATATGAATATATATATATATAAGTATTATATATACATATATATATAATATTGTTAATGGAAGGTGGGTGGGCGGGTGGGTGGGTGGGTGGGTGGGTGGGGGGAATTAGGGTGGATTTAGAGGAGTATTATTATGTATATTATATTATATATATATATATATATATATATATATAAGTTTGAAAAAATGGACAAAGGGAGTAAGATGAATTCACGGGTCTTCCACCCGTGATTTTTTTTCTTGCACATGTTATATATATAATATATATATATATATATATAATATATTATATTTTATTTAAAAGATTTTGCTTTAATCATGGACCGTCCGATTAAAAGTAAATCAATCTGGACCGTTCATGAATTAGTTACTATGCAGTCCATTCTTCTATAAATAGAAGTTCATTCCTTCATTATTTCTTACGAATTCACTAAAACTCTAGAGAGAGAAATTATAGAGAAACTATAGAAAAGTATTCTGCTACTTCCCTACTCTTATATCCAGTTTCTTTTACGGTAAGGGGTATTATTTCTTTTGAATTCATGATGAGAACTTCTGTTATTCCATTATTTATTATTCGGTTGGAATAATCTGTATACGCAGGCTACCCTATACTTGGTGAAATTCTTCTGTTATTCAATTCGTTATTATCCTGTTGGAATATCCCGCTCATGGCTTTTCATGGAATTCGATTCATCTCTTTATTATTCTATTGGAATATCCATGCATGCGTTTTTATGCTGGGACTGATTCCGCTCTTTATTATTCATCGTGGGAATATCCATGCATGCGTTTTTACTTGGGATCTGATTCCGTCTTTATTATTCTGTTGGAATATCCTATCTGTGCGTTTTACATCAGACCTGGTTCCGTTAATTATTATTCTGTTGGAATAACCTGCATGTGCGGTCTATCGCATGCCTGGTGATTTCTTTTGTTATTCCATTCCTTATTATGCTCATTTGGTTAAAGTTTTGACTTCTATACTCCATAAAATTAGTGGAATATCCTTGATATTTGCACTTCATCCAGTATCTTTTCATGGAAATATATTCTTCTAAGCATTCTTGAATTTTACTCTACAAATCAGTATCATGTTGACAATTTGGACGTTATTGGTTCCTGGATAAATTAATTCTTGAACTTATTTTATTGAATTCTTATATCATTGTCATCATCCACATGTTTATATTTTGTTGAAAGTCATCTGTGGCCTATAGGGCATAGATGGACTTGGTATGATTATGACCAGGGATTATTCGGTGTAATCATGACCGTAATGTTACAAATGATGTGGAAAACGTCCTCATTGGCCCGTAGTGCATTGATGGACAGTTGTTGGCATGATCATGACCATTAATGAATACACAAATGTCCTTGGCCCGTAGTGCATGGATAATTTGTGGTCGTGATACTAAAGAATATCCATGGCCGTAGTGCAGGGGTGATTCGATGATGTGGATTATTTATTAAGTTGAGTCTCAAATGATAATGGTGATGAAAACCTTTAAATCATAAAAGATAGTAGATTTTATTTTCTACTTGACTCTTTTAATGAATTGCTTGTTCCCTGCAGATTAAACTTGATGGTTGTTATATTGTATCGTTTTAACATTATTGAAGACTAAGGATAATTTATTACGCTTTATCTTAGTCATAACATTTCTTCTTGGGCTAGTTGAGCTCACCCTTTCTTTCCTTTGTTCTCTTGAAATGAGAATATAGCTAGGATGTAAGACCCCGAAATTTTTTAAATAAAAAAGGAATTTCCTTTATTTATTATTTTGAAATAGTAAGGGTTGATTTGATTAATGTGGATAGTTAAGGGTTAAATACATAAATATTTCAAAATAAGCAAGTGGTTATAAAATATTCATTTTTGTCGGGAATATTCGTTTGGTCGTGGAATATTCAGATCGCTTGGGAATATTCGCAATTATTCGACCAGTAGCGACCATGTAATGGGCCCATAACGGAAAGCGATTGGATGAAGAAAACGACAAATATAAGTTGGTTAAAAATAAACAGGCCAGAGTTATTATCAATTAAGATCTGTTGGAATACCCGGTGGGTTAAAATAAGAATGTCTGGCGTGGTTGCACGAAGAGCATGCAGTATTGCATAAAGATTGTTGAATTATTGATCCTTACGTAAGAAGGCACTATTCAATAATTATTACGGTGAGTTCTTGCTCAATAGTTTATTTTATTGATTCAATAATTGTGCGTTGATATTTTATATTATTGTTGTTCAATAATTGTCATCGCACAAGATTTCCCATTATCGGATCAATAATTCATATTATTTGAATAATATTATTAGATAACATTATTGGCAATGTCTAGAAAGTTACATACAAGGAGAGGTTTGGTCACCTAATTGCACGCCAAGAAAGGAGAGATCCTTATCGAAAGCCCCTCTTTCCGGGAACGTACGGTCATCATAAATGTGATTCGTAATATTATTTGTGAATAATTAATTATTGATTCATATGATAAGGAAATATTTATTTTATATGAATATAAATGATGGATTTATTTATGTGGTTATTAATGAAGGAATTAATCTTTGAGATGTTTTGTTTGTATTTTGCCGGATTGGAGGTATTAAAAGATCAAATCGGTGTTATTATGACTTCATTGTGTGAGTTATAATATTTAATCCGACCGTTGGATCGTTGTAATTTTTTTGGATATGTTATACATATATAAGTTGAGTATATGTCCACAAATTTTGAACCGTTAAAATGAACGAAGGATTTGTTATGAATTTTAAGAGGTGTGGTGATTAGGAAATTAGGGTTATAATTGATTTTGGTGGAAAATTCTAGAATTGAGTGGGCCCCACTTGTGGTTGGTGAAAAAAATGTGCTGAATTTTATTTCAAATGTGGTGGGTGGCAATAGTAGCGTGTAAAGCCATCGGTAGCGTGTCAAGTCCGCTTGGTGGGCTAACATTTTCCTATAAATAGGGCTAAGTTAGAATTGAAAATCACACCGAGAAACAAAGTTTTTCTCTTTCTCTCTATATTATTGAGCGATTTTGTGAGTATTTAGATACTTTGAGAGTTCTTTATTCAAGACAAGTTTCATTCAAAGATCACTTGAGACCTTTCCTTCCGAAGTAATCGATTCTTTGAGGTAAGGGATGTTATTTTCTTCTCAAATGATATTAATTCTTCAATATCATTATCTTTGAAATATTGGTTGGTACTTTTTATCAAATTTGGAACTTTTTCACGTCGGGTTACTATTCATGAGTTACTATTCACGAGTTACTATTCATGAGTTACTATTCACGAGTTACTATTCACGAGTACTATTTATGAAGCGTGAAGATGTTTTTTTTGTGGAATTTCTATCTTTGGGTGTCTGAGTTACTTATTCACGATACTCAAGACTATTCACGAATCTGCAAGACTATTCATAGAAAAATGAAAATTTTTCTTTTCGTCTAAAATATCTATTCTGGATACTAGCTTTGATTGTATCCATGTTTTGATCATTCTTAAATTTTACTTCACTATGATTATTTATGAAGTATTTTTGAACTCGGATTGTTTAAAGTACGAATCCATAATATTTGTCATTTTGTTTCACTGGATTCGTTTCTTTAAAAATATTTTTCATCATCCTCAGTCTTAAATGATGATATTATTGAATATCTTTGGCCCGTAGTGCAAAAAGATGAATGATTTCAAGAATATCTTTGGCACAGTAGTAAAAAGATGAGCAGTGTTTAAATGAATACGACCGGTGATGAATATCTTTGGCCTTTAGTGCAAAGATGAGCAGTGTTGAGATGAACACGACCGATTGATGAATATTTTGGCTCAGTAGTGCAAAGATGAATATTTGATTTGAGATGAATATTGATTGATGTTAGGAGGATAAAATATTGATGATGGACCGTTAAATTCATAGATTATAGTAGATTTCATTCTCTACGTAACTCTTCTATGAATTATTATTTCATTTAATGAATATTGATCTGAAACTTGTTGTCTATTGTATTCTATCGATTTTTCCTGTTGGAGACTAACGATAATTTGTTGTATATTATCTTAGTCATAACAACATTCTTCTACCGGGCTAGTTGAGCTCACCCTTTCCTTGTTGTTCCATTTTTCTTCTCGGGGAGGCGAGAATGTAGCGAGTACTAGTCGGGTATGGAATGAAGGTTCTATAGAGAGTTGTTTAGTAGTCCTCACCATTATTGTAAAATAATGTATCAATAAATGTGATGAGAATTTATTTGAGTATAAATATTGTCTAGAAGATAATATTTGTATTTAAACTCACAGTATATATTGTCGTATTTCACACGACATTTGTATTATTGAAGTTGTAGTTTGCTTCTTGTACCATGTATTTGGCGACTCAGAATGGGTGTTGTGTATACCTATTTTGGGGGCGTCACAGTTGGTATCAGAGCTTAGGGATATGATCTCTGGCGGAGATCGGGGAATAGAACTAGGAGGGGAGAGACGAGTAAATCCTTTGCTAGTGTGTCCTACCTAAGCTTATTTGTTAGTTGGTCAGTATATAGGGATATTATGTGATTGATTTCCTTAATTAACCCTTGTTTTATGACAGTAATTGAGAATGTCGACTGAGAATATTAATAGTGGTGTAAATGAGACCGTGGAGATGCCTGTACTTAACAACGAGGAGAAGCGTGCAACAGTGGCAATGTACCTCTGTGAATAACACCACCGAAAGCGGATGATGAACGAGGGGATGTTTAGAAGCTTTTTGCGATTCATGCAAAATCGACGAGGAGACTCGTGTTCAAAATACAGGAGGAGATGATAGCAATTCACGGGTGGTCACAAACCAAGCAGTTCAAAGAGTTGGGACCACGAGACTGGGAAAGCGGATCCGATCACGGCGGAAACATGGGTCAAGCAAATTACCAAGATATTCGATGTCTTGGGATGCACGAAGGAACAGAAAGTTCCATTCGCTACTTTTATGTTCCGTGGCGGTGCGATTCTTTGGTGGGAATCGTGAAGCGTATCATTCAATTTGCACTCAAAGATGTCATGGGAGACGTTTGAAGCAGTTCAATGACAAGTACTTCCACGAAAGTATTCATATATATGAAGGAAGTGGAGTTTATTAGATTGGGCAGAATAACATGGCGGTGTCCCAAAGACGAGGCGAAGTTGCGGAGTTATCCGAGTTTGCACCTCATTTGGTGGAGAATGAGGAACGATGACGCGGATGTTTCGAGAGGTTTGAAACCCAAGATACGTCAAGTATCTCATTTCTCATAAATTTTCTCTCTATTAGGATGTAAAAGCAGGCTCGGTTGTTAGAAGCGAGATAACGAAGTACGTTCAACCGAGGGACCATAACCGAGGATCATACCAAAGATAGCGATCATCGAATAACGATAACCGGTGGAGAAAGAAGAATACGGACAAAGCGGTAACCACTACGGTGGTAATCGTGGCCATAAAAATAGAAGAAGCGAGTTGGGAGGAGATTTTAAAAAGAGGAGATTCAACAACGACCATGTGAAGACGTCAACGCCAGTGGCAACTGGTTCCAAGGGAGGAGAAAGACCATCGGTCGTATGTTACAAATGCGGAAAAGAGGGACATATCATTGGCGCCTAGCAGTTTAAGGTATGCTATAATTGTGGAAAAGAAGGACATATCGCCGAGAGATTAGACGATATCGAAACCGATCCAGTAGGAATGGTGACTCAAAAGGATGTCCCGAGAAAAGTCAAAGTCAGCGGTTCACGGAAGAAGCGTTTATTGTGACCGGTCAAAATGCGAGGAACCCAAACGAAGTTAGCAGGTTAGTTAATTATAAATTCTTGCGAAGTTTATACCTTACTAGATACGGTTTACCCATTCTTTTTTATCTCTCTTGTTTGCGCTCAACGTTTGAACTTGACTACGGAGAAATTAGACTTTGACTTATTTATGGAGACTCCATTAGGAGAAACTTTCATTACATCCGTTGTTTAAAAATCTTGCTTGATTCAAGTTGGCACTATCACATTACCTGTTAACCTTATTTCTATAGAGATATTTGCTTTTGATGTGATTTTAAGGTTAACTACTCATCATGCCAAATTGATTGCTTTTGTAAGGTTGTTAGTTTTCATATTCCTAAGCAACTTCCGTTATTCGAACTCAAGCAATCAAACCATTGTAGTCAAACATTTTCATATCAAGCCATGAAGTCATTCGTTTATTACGGATGTCAAGTTTTCTTAGTCCATGTTATGGATTTGAATAAAGACACGTCGATTTGAATAATATTCTTGTTGTTATTGATTTTTCCGACGTATTTTCAAGAATTTATTGGCTTACTCCCAAAGATCGATATTAAATTTTGTATCGACTTTGAACCCTTAGACAAAACTCATTTCTAAAATCTCATATCGAATGGCTCTATTGAACTTGAGTTAAAAATTCAACTATAGAATTTGGTACATGAGCCTTTATCTTGCGACTTCCTTTGTGGAATTCACTGCCGGACTCTCTGTAGGGGACGTCATATTCGCATGCGATAGTAAAGCGATAGGTGTCGTTGTGACGTCTTTATCCAAGGTTGAGATATGAGTCGCGATTGAGAACAACCTAAATCAGAATCGAAATACGTAGCTTTCAGGCTTAGTTGGTTATTATCGGAGATTCGTTGAAGGATATTCTCGAATCGCTATTCCATTAACGCAGCTGACTCGTAGAGATACAAAATTCAAATGAAGTAAAGAATGTGTGAAGAGCTTCGAAAAACTCAAGAGGAGACTCATTTCAACACACGTTCTGACCATGCCATCCTGGAAAAGCGAACGTGGTACCTGACGTGTTGAGTAGAAGATCATATACAAGTACGAGTATGATATTGTCAAAGACTCATTTCGTATAATATACAAATAATAGAGATGGAGATGAAAACTCTAGGTACCCACGTGATGATATACGAGTACGTGATGATATACGAGTATAATCGACTTTAATCGATAAAGTTAAAATTCATTACACACACCGGAGGTGATAAATTTGAAGAAGGAGGTGCAAGAAGTTGTTATTTTAAAAGCGAGAATCGGTGAGGTGAGGAAAGCTCAAACCTTCGATTTATTAATCCATTTGAAATTCTCGATCGAATAGGAACTGTGGCCTATAGACTCGTTTTACCACCAAGTATGACGCGTGTTCATAACGTTTTTCACGATCGATGTTACGTAAATATGTGGACGACCGAAACACGTCATTGAGTTAGAACCAAGACGACGAGATAGCCAAGAAGACTTAACGTCACGAGGAGGTACTGTCAAGATTTTGTAGAGGAAAGAACATGACCTATGTCTGAGAGGTTATACCATAAGTTAAAGTTTTGTGGAGAAACCATGCTTATTGAGGAAATGACTGGGAGTTGGAAACGAAAATGAAAGCGAGGTATCTTTACCTTTTGAAACACCAGTGCGCACGACGTCAATTTCGATGACGAAATTTCATAAGGAGGGAGGTCAGAAGACCCGAAATTTTTTAAATAAAAAGGAATTTCCTTTATTTATTATTTTGAAATAGTAAGGGTTGATTTGATTAATGTGGATAGTTAAGGGTTAAATACGCAAATATTTCAAAATAAGCAAGTGGTTATAAAATATTCATTTTTGTCGGGGAATATTCGTTTGGTGGTCGTGGAATATTCATCTTGTCGGGGAATATTAAATGCGATGACAGTGTGACATGTGTGGGCCTATAACGGAAAGCGATTGGATGAAGAAAGCGACAAATATAAGTTGGTTAAAAATAACGGCGTAGTTATTCTGAATTAAGATCTGTTGGAATACCCGGTGGTTAAAATATGATGTCTACGCGTGGTTGCACAAGATAGCTTACCGGTATTGCTGATATTGTTGAATTATTGATCCTTACGTAAGAAGGCACTATTCAATAATTATTACGGTGAATTCTTGTTCAATAGTTTATTTTATTGATTCAATAATTGCTGCGTTGATATTTTATATTATTGTTGTTCAATAATTGTCTTCGCATGATATTTCCCATTATCGGATCAATAATTCATATTATTTGAATAATATTATTAGATAAGATTATTGGCAATGTCTAGAAAGTTACATCTAAGGAGAGGTTTGGTCACCTAATTGCTTGGCGCAAGAAGGAGAGATCCTTATTGGAAAGCCCCTCTTTCTGAAGCTTGACTGGTTGTCATAAATGTGATTACGTAATATTATTTGTGAATAATTAATTATTGATTCATATGATAAGGAAATATTTATTTTATATGAATATAAATGATGGATTTATTTATGTGGTTATTAATGAAGGAATTAATCTTTGAGATGTTTTGTTTGTATTTTGTCGGATTGGAGGTATTAAAAGATCAAATCGGTGTTATTACTGACTTCATTGTGTGAGTTATAATATTTAATCCAAATAGTTGGATCGTTGTAATTTTTGGATATGTTATACATATATAAGTTGAGTATATGTCCACAAATTTTGAACCGTTAAAAATGAACGAAGGATTTGTTATGAATTTTAAGAGGTGGTGATTAGGAAATTAGGGTTATAATTGATTTTGGTGGAAAATTCTAGAATTGAGTGGGCCCCACTTGTGGTTGGTGAAAAAATGTGCTGAATTTTATTTCAAATGTGGTGGGTGGCAATAGTAGCGGTAAAGCCATCGGTGGCAGTCGAAATGTCCTGCTTTGGTGGGCTAACATTTTCCTATAAAAGAGAGGCTAAGTTAGAATTGAAAATCACACGAAACAAAGTTTTTCTCTTTTCTCTCTATATTATTGAGCGTATTTTGTGAGTATTTAGATACTTTGAGAGTTCTTTGTCAAGATAAGTTTCATTCAAACATCACTTGAGCCTTTCCTTCCAAGAAATCGATTCTTTGAGGTAAGGGATGTTATTTTCTTCTCAAATGATATTAATTCTTCAATATCATTATGCTGAAATATTGGTTGGTACTTTTTATCAAATTTGGAACTTTTTCATGTCGGGGTTACTATTCATGAGTTACTATTCACGAGTTACTATTCATGAGTTACTATTCACGAGTTACTATTCACGAGTACTATTTATGAAGCGTGAAGATGTTTTTTGTGGAATTTCTATCTTTGGGTGTCTGAGTTCTTATTCACGTGATACTCATGACTATTCACGAATCTGACAAGATTATTCAAGAAAAATGAAAATTTTTCTTTTTTCGTCTAAAATATCTATGCGGATACTAGCTTTGATTGTATCCATGTTTTGATCATTCTTAAATTTTACTTCACTATGATTATTTATGAAGTATTTTTGAACTCGGATTGTTTAAAGTACGAATCCATAATATTTGTCATTTTGTTTCCTTTGGATTCGTTTCTTTAAAAAAATATTTTCATCATCCTCGGTCTTAAATGATGATATTATTGAATATCTTTGCTTTGTAGTGCTGAAGATGAATGATTTCTGAAGAATATCTTTGGCACGTAGTGCAAAGATGAGCAGTGTTTAAATGAACATGATGATCGATGAATATCTTTGGCCTTTAGTGCAAAGATGAGCAGTGTTGAGATGAACATGACCGATTGATGAATATCTTTGGCATTGTAGTGCAAAGATGAATATTTGATTTGAGATGAATATTGATTGATGTTACTGGGGATAAAATATTGATGATGGATTTGTTAAATTCATAGATTATAGTAGATTTCATTCTCTACGTAACTCTTCTATGAATTATTATTTCACACGCGAATATTGATCCGAAACTTGTTATCTATTGTATTCTATCGATTTTTCCCTGTTGGAGACTAACGATAATTTGTTGTATATTATCTTAGTCATAACATTCTTTTCTTGGGCTAGTTGAGCTCACCCTTTTCCTTGTTGTTCCATTTTTCTTCTCGGGAGGCAAGAATGTAGCGAGTACTAGTCGGGTATGGAATGAAGGTTCTAGAGAGAGTTGTTTAGTAGTCCTCACCATTATTGTAAAATAATGTATCAATAAATGTGATGAGGATTTATTTGAGTATAAATATTGTCTAGAAGATAATATTTGTATTTAAACTCACAATATATATTGTCGTATTTCACACGACATTTGTATTATTGAAGTTGTAGTTTGCTTCTTGTACCATGTATTTGGCGACTCAGAATGGGTGTTGTGTATACCTATTTTGGGGGCGTCACATAGGACGAGTCGGGGAACGGAGTGATGTATCAGATGATAGTATTAGTAGTCCTCACTATTCTGTTAAATAGTGTGATAATAAATGTAATGAGGACTTATTCTGAGAGTGGATATTGTCTAGAAGACAATATTTGTATTAAAACTCACAGCTCTCTTGTTGTATATTAAAGATTGTATTTGTATTCTGTACCATGTATTTGGCGACTTAGAATAGGTGATGTATACCTATTTTGGGGGTGTCACATCCACACTCAATGGAGTTCTCATTACATTTATTATCACACTATTTCACAGAATAGTGAGGACTACTAATGTAATGCGTCCAGGACCATCACTCTGTTCCCCGACTAGTCCCAAATTACGTTCTCATTTCAGAAGAGAACGGTGAAAGAAAGGGTGAGCTCAACTAGCCGGTGAAGAAATATTATGACTAAGATAATGCGTAATAAATTATCATTAGCCTTGATAATGTTAAACCGATAGAATAATATAATGACAACAAGTTTAACTGCAGTGGATCAAGCAATCCATTAGAAGAGTCAAGTAAAGTATAAAATCTACTATCTTCTATGATTTAAAAAGTTTTTCATCAACTTAATCGTTGAGACTCAGCTTAATAAATAAAATCGAATCATCCCTGCTCCACGGCCAAGGATATTCATGTAATCATCAATGGTCATGACTATACCGAATAATCTCTGGTCATAATCATACCAACAACTGTCCACCAATGAACTACAGGCTAATGAGGACTTTTACCACATCATTCGTCACATTATGGTCATGATTATACCGAATAATCCCTGGTCATAATCATACCAAGTCCATCTATGCACGTAAGCCAAAGATGACTTTTAACATAATATAAGCATGAGGATGATGACAATTCAATAAAACAAGTTCAAGAATAAATTTTAAAGATTTATAAATTAATTTATCCAGGAAGCAATAACGTCCAATTTGTCAACATGATACTGCTTTGTAGAGTAAAATTCAAGAATGCTCAGAAGAATATTTTCATGAAAAGATACTGCATGAAGTGCAAATATCAAGAATATTCCACTAATTTCATGGAGTATAGAAGCCAAAGCTTTAACCAACTGAGTATAATAGAATATATGAAACTGTAAATGGATTTTCGCCCGCCATGCGATAATCCACGTAGACAGATCATTTCCATAATTTAATAAGGAATGAATACGAAGGATCATTCACAATGCATTTGGTAATCCACATAGACAGGTTATTCCAATAGAATAATAAAGAATGGAATAATAGAAGGATTCACCATGCGTGTGATAGACTGTACAGACAGATTATTCCCAACAGAATAATAAATAATAGAACCAGGTCCGGCGTAAATGCACAGACAGGATATTCCGACAGAATAATAAATAATGGAACCAGGTCCGGCGTAAATGCACAAACAGGATATTCCGACAGAATAATAAAGAACGGAATATTAGAAGAATTTCACCATGTATGTGGTACTTCGCATAAACAGGTTATTCCAACAGAATAATAAGAATGGAATAACAGAAGAATTTCACCATGTATGCAGTACTTTGCATAGACAGGTTATTCCAACATAATAATAAAGAATGGAATAACAGAAGAATTTTACCAAGTATAGGGTATCCAGCAGATACTGAGTTATTCCAATGAATAATAAAGAATGGACTAACAGAAGTTCTTTTCATGAATAAGAAAGAAAGAATACCCCTTACGAGTACAACAAATAATATCCCCTACCTTTGAAAGAAGAGTACTCCGACTGGTAGGACGAGGATATACTCGAAGAAAACTTGCACTATGCTCAAAGCTTTCTTAAACTCTAAAGAAATACGCTCAAGATCATAGAAGAAGAACTCTCTTTATAGTTTCTCTCTCTAGAGTTTCAGTGAATTCGTAAGAAATAATGAAGGAATGAGCTTCTATTTATAGGAGAATGGACTGAATAGTAACTAATTCATGAACGGTCCAGAATGATTTACTTTTAAATGGACGGTCCATATTGGTTTACTATTAAAACTTAAAGCAACGGTCCATACTGATTTACTATTAAAACTTTAAACCAGCGATCCATATTGATTCACTATTTATAACTTTCCACCAGCGGTCCATATTGATTTACTATTATATCTTCAACCAACGGTCTGAAAAATTAGCACATCTCTTCATGGAATAATATTGTACCCAAAAATGATTTGGACCGAAAAGAAATATATCTTACGAGTGAATAGTACCCCGTGAATTGTAACTCGTGAATAGTAACTCATGAATAGTAACTTGTGAATAGTAACTCGTGAATAGTAACTCGTGAATAGTACTCCGACACGAAAAGTGTCCCGAATACCCGATTAAACAATATAACCTCCAGACATCAATTATACTAACACAAATAAGTCCAACACAATGGAACTATAAAATTCTTCTTTAATCAACACAAACTTATTCATCATTAATATTATAATTCACAATATTTAACAACCAGGTCGTTCCCGAGGAAGAGGGGCTTTTCGATAAGGATTTTTCCTTATTGGTAGCAATTAGGTGACCAAACCTCTCCTTGATGTAACTTCTAGACATTGTCAATATACGCAAATAATAATATGAATAACTTTGTCGTCTCAATTATTGATTTAATAATATAACATATTATGCAGATGATACTATAACAATAATTGAATAAATAATATGAGAGATATGATGCAGCAATTGTTGTAGCAATAATTGAGTATAATTAAGTAACTTCTCACGTAAGCATCAATAATCAATACTGTATGCTACTATACAACCACGCGTATTACTGTACTTTTACTACCGGGTAGTTCAACAGTTTTAACGGTAACACCTCCGCCGTTATTTTTATAGAAAGATATTTTTGTCGTTTTTTAACTACGACAATACTTTTGTTGTGGGGTCCACCAATGATTGTGTCGTCGTACGAATATTCCCTGTTAAAACGAATATTTTCCGACCAATCGAATATTATATAACCACTTGCTTACTTTTCAAAATTTGTAAATATTAACCACAACTATAACATTATATCAAATCCACACCATAATATTCAAAAATATATTTCGAGGAAATTATTCTTTATTCATAAAAGTTGGGGTCTTACAGTTAGTTCTCAGTAGGCACAATAGGTCTAGAAGGGGGGGGGTTGAATAGATCCTTTTTAATTTCAAATACTTTTCTCTTTTATTTTGTATTGCTATTAAATTAGCATATGACAAACATAAGAATCTTTTCATGCACAGCGGAATAAGTAAAAGATCCCCTTCATTGATATATTCATAATCATACATACATTGTTCGTAGAGTTAGTTCGGTTGTAAGCAGATAGAACATACATAGCAGTTATAGCAGTTAATAGACATAATGTAAATGACATAAGGTAAATGACACAAGGGTTTTTAAGTGATTCAGAGACTCAAGCTCCTAATCCACTCTTCTGCTTTCAACTAGCAGGATTTCAACTAAGGAAGGGCAGCACCCTGAATCACTAAGATTCCTTCAAGGCCAGCAGCCTTGGGACTTCAGTTCACTAAGAACTCTTCAAGGCCAGCAGCCTTGGAATGTCTCTAGTTCCCAAGGAACTCTTCAAGCCCAGCAGGATTGGAACTTCATTTAGTCCCTTCGGACAAGGACCCCTCAGGCCCTGGCTTCTTGTTGAGTTGTTTGTTTGTTTGTTGGAGTTGGTGCTGAGCTGCTAAGATATCTTTATGCTTTGAACATCTTCTGTACTTAGAAGCTTGGCATGATCATCCTTGAAGTGCAATTGAGTGTTGCATGATGCTCAGCTTCTTCAGTTACTCAACCTCCTCTGATGATCCCTTGATGAACTGCCTTGAAGATCATTCCTCTTGATACGTAATGGATGCACATGATTGGTTTCTAAGATGATTGTAAGCTCTTCTGCTAGGTACTTAAAAACTTTCTCATGATTGCCACAATGATGACGTTTGTGATCTCCCTTCTTGATACTTGATTCCTTCTAATGATGGACTTGCTAAGATGACTATAAGCTCTTCTCTATGGTACTTAGAGTCTTCCCATGATGGACATCAAGATGACATGACGCTCTTCTTTCTCTCGATAGTTCAGAACACTATTCATGTAGTAGAACTTTCACTTCTACATTGTAGAACTCTCACTTCTACTTCTTTCTTTGTCTGACTCTAAGTGTTCTTGGTGGATCGTAGAGTGAGCCTTCGGACTCACTGTCTCACTTGGTTTAGAACAGTCCACCTTTTCTCCAAACTCGGCAACTCCAGCAGCCCTAGATCTTTGAAGCTCTTGTTGATTTATACTCCTTCCCAATCCTTCCGTTGGAAAGTAGCCGTTGAAAGCTATTCAAATATCTTCATAGATCTCGAGCTGACTGAGGTAGACTGCTGATGTGACATGTCATACTTTTTTTAACACTGCAGTCTACTGTTTCACCTACCCCATCAGAGATGTCACTTTAATGTCTTGGGCAGGTCGAAGACTTTATTTCCTCCTTCTGATTTCTCGATCAGAGGTTGTCCTTTTGCATCGATGCTCTCAACAAGCTCTTGTCCGAATATTACCCTTTAGATTGAACAATTGTCAATGCTTCAGTCTTCAGCTATTTAAACTCTACGACTCAAATGCATGTCTTCATAGGACCTGATCGTAGTGTCATGTTGACTGGTAGAGACAACAATACGATCTTGAAGAGTGTTGATTTGATCTTCAATGTAGAACACATCTTCCTTCTTTTGTGCAGTGCTTCAACACTTCTGTTTGCCTCATTGCTTTCGAGATCATCGATGGCTTGACTTCTCTGCTCGGTCCTTCCGAATAAGAAGACACTTGATTTGTGGGCGTGTCCATTTCGCTTTCTCCTTGTGATCTCCGTTCCCTTATCATCAATGGGATCGACCCAATGCTTAATCACTTTAGCCTTGTTCTTGATGAGTCATCAAAGTATCTCTGTATGCACTCCATCAGTTCTTTCTTTATTTGGCAAACACTACGATCTTGAAGACTTCCAAGATCGTTGTCATCTTATCATATGATAGCTACTGCACTTGCTGACTTTTCTTAGTCAGTTACTGAAGTCTTCTTCTGATCTCCTTGTGGAAGACTTCATCCTGAATGGCTTCACAACTCAATCTGGATGCTGATTGGGTTGGTGCTTAGATCTTCTGTTAGCTTGCATGCCATTCGTTGAGTGCTCTCTGGTTTCCTTTAGGATGGGATGTATCTTTGCAATGCCAACAAGAGGCTTGGTTCCTTTGGATATTCTAGGAGTGCTCATTTGGTGAGAATCGTATTTGCTCTACAATTCTGTCTTGGCATTGTGAACACATTTGTTGAGGTCGTAGTTCTACACTCTACGATTCTGCTTTGGCTATGCAGACACTACGACTCTGAGATTAGATCTTGACACTCTACGATTTCGGCCTTGTGCTTGTTGTCTTCATCTGATCTTGCTCGACTACGATCTTTCCATGTAATCAATAGACTCTATGACTCAGAGTGTAGTCTACGATCCTTAACTTGGCTTCTAAGATCGAGAGACTCTACGACTCGAGTGTAGTCTACGTTTTCGACTTGGCCCGGCAGATGTTCTATCGGCTACCGTGGCGGTATCTCTAAGATTCTGAACATGACTTCCTCAGCAGATTACGGCCCTAAGAAAGTTCTCCTCGACACACTACGATCCTTCCTCGTCTCTCCTGGTAGTCTACGAACTCCGAGATCTACTATTTTGCAGACTACGATTCTGCCTCGATAACTCTCGAGTTTTTCTTGACTCTCCTGGCAGACTACGATTTTTGGTGCAGTGCTCGACGATCTTACAAGCCTATCTATTACATCAAAAGTGTAGACACTCGAAATTTTCTTTTACTGTTACTAACATTGCAAGAGGACAGATTCGTCTTTTAAGAGGGAACCCTGAAAGACAGTCCAAATATATACCAGATACTACCGGAAGTTCATCATCAAACCCCGGATCACAATCTGGGAGTAACCAAATCCAACCTCAGAGATAAATCCGAGGCCTGCAGATATAATACCGGACCACACACCAGAGAAGACCGATTAATCTTGGAGATGACCCCGAGGTATCCAGTCTCAGTCCCAACCATGGGAATAGGTCAAGCCAACCTCAGAGATGACCCTGAGAAACGACTGCTACAACTGTGCGAGAACCGGAGATAACCCCGGGAGGGGCAAAATGGTTATTTTGCCAACTCAACTTCACTTCAAATCAAATACACTCATTTCAACTCAAAATACTTTAAAGGAAGTCCCACAAGAGCGATATCTTAACTCCAGAGCGCAAACTACACGAAACGGCTCACCGGATTGCCTGAGGGAAACTCGAGAATGCCATTTCAGTCATGGACCCATCTTCCTGCAATCAAAAAAGGTCAAATCATATGTCATTGTGTAGCCCTCGGAAAGAGCTTTTCGGAATGATATGGCACGCTTCCATCGGACTCCCGGATTGAAGTTAGTTAGCGGTAAGCGAAATAACAATGCGTCACGTGTCTTCCGACACGGCGGGACCCACATCGCCTGTGGCACCCGGCAACACAGTACACACCTGCTACTAGGTGTGTCGAGTAGACCTGTGGCACCCCCCTCTATAAATATGGGGCTTGGGGTGCCCATTTTGTAAGAGAAAAAGACGGGGAAACCCTGTACAATTTGCTCGCAGACTCGCCATACGATGTATTTTCCCACTTTTAAACACACCTGTGAGCTCATATATAGCCTCTCTTTTGTACCCACAAAAGCCCAAGTGTTTACCCACTCTAAAGATATAGAAGCCTTTTTTAGTAGCCATTTGTAAGCCTTCTCACACACTTTAGAGTCTTTCTCTTCATCTTTGCACACACCCTTACATGCGTTGAGAGTCGTGTTGCTTGCTTTTGCCCGGACTTGGTCCGTGGTTTTATTCGATCTATATATATATATATATATATATATATATATATTTTATATATATATATATATATTTACATATATATTGACTAACATTATCGAGTTATGCCTCGATTGAGCCTGAACTTGATGCAGAGCGTTTATTGCTTTAATATATATATATATATATATATATATATATATATATATATATATATACTTATATTTATCAACCGTGTGTGGGACTTTGTTCGATGAGCCTGAGACTTGATGCAGTGCGTTTACTCGCTTTTATATATATATACTATATATATATATGAGCGTAATGTCGGACTACATTCGATGAGCACAATTTTACATCCGGTGCATTTATCGCTTTTATATATATATATATATATATATATATATATATATATATATATATATATATATATATATATTTTAAAATCTGCTTGGAGTTTTCTTCGTGGCGGTTGATCGCCTTCTGATTTATTTATGTTTTGTCCACTTTTGAGTTTCCTCCATGGCGGTTGATTTTTTTAATGACTTTATTTATATTTCGATCCCCATGGAGTTGCTTCGTGGTTGGTGATCCTGTCATATATATATATTTTACTTTTTATATATATACCGCCATCGCTTTCATATAAAGCTGCGCAGATTTTGTGAGCCTAGGAATCATGTGATCACAGATTCATCCCATTAAATCTAGATTCGGTTCCCGTGATGGACATTTTCAGCTGTAAGCCGCTTGTAAATTATTCTACGATGTCTGAATTTCCACAGATGGTTTTCATACCCACGAGGAAGTCGACATTATTTTTGTATATTATTTTCGTACGGATGCCTCGCATCCGTCAAATAAAATCAATCCAGCCGCTCACTTAATAAAAATGGGAGTGTAAAAGGTCTCAATTTCTATTGAGCATCAGGGTTTGGAAAAAACCTCTTCCATAAAACATCACTGCCATATCTTGTTAAAAACTGAATTTTCTACATAAATTCAAATCCTGTGTATATAGGTTCGAACAAGGCCTCGCACAACTTTCATATAAAAGCACATTGACCCACATACACACACACACTCAGATAATAATTTCTTGAAAAGAGGCGGTCACCGTGGTAACACGGATGTCGGGGGGTGCCTAACACCTTCCCCCCGCATAACAAAGTCCTCGGATCCTAAACGAATCTCGATTTCGCTGACCCGTATATCAGTGTCACATCACTGGGTCAATGTGCAAACCTTTTATCAGTTGTGTTGGTACAACCATTTAAAAAACCAACTGGCGACTCTTAACAGTCCCATTGTCGACATCATACATGTCGGACCTTTTTCACTTATTTTTTCAAACAAATCTCACCTAAAATGAGAACACCAAAGAACAAGTAACAAAAAGGGACACCCAAAAATCCCAACGTCGACAGGTGGCGACTCTGCTGGGGACTCCAGTAAGAGGACTTAAGCCGCTACTACAATCTTTTCAAAAACTATTATCTGCTTGTGTGTGGATGTTGCATTTACATTGGATGAATGTGTATGAATGCATGTCTTGATTGAACTTAGTGCTTCGCATCATATCTGCGTGTGATGTTAGTGCTTCGCACTATAAACTGCTTATGATATTAGTGCCTCGTACATGTCATCATTTCATACGGTGAGACGCGATGTATGTGAATGTATGTTGTGTGGTCCCTCCACCAGGAGGCTATCCCATCGGTGTTTGATTACTGGACTTGTGAGAAGCCTGATTCTCCGAGGCTCAGGAAAGGCACCACCCAAATTCACTCCAGTTGAAAGACCAGATTAACTTCCCGTCTAGTAGATTGCGATGATTTGGGAACCTTCATGCCAAAAAGTCGCGAGAGTAACCTAAGATAGGTCAGCCTCTGATAAACCCAAAACGGAGGAAAGTCTCTTCATGCTCTCTCATTTCAATTACTTGTAAACACAATTACTTGTAATTTCATTCTATATCTATCTCCATGTAATGAGAAATATGAAGAAATGTGTACACATACATATTAACATGCTATAAAACAACTGACATCAGTTTTGCAGGATAAAATTCCTAAAATGAACACGTCACATAGCATGTTATTATATACATTCCCTAAAGACTAAACTATGTAAGTCTTTCGCAAGGAAGCAATCGGTCCCGTTACTCGTTTAAAGTCCAAGAAGGCATCGATCCCATTGTTAGCAATGGCTACAGGGCTTGCTCGATCCTACCTCTGCTTCGAGAGGAGTTTGAAGGATTAAGGAATCGAGAAGCGTAATTGGTTGCCTTTCTAAAAGAACAAAGTAAAAATACGCAGGGCTAGACAATGCCTACTCAACCGGAGTCCTTCACACTAGGGGGCAGTCAGGGCATTGGTAAAAAGATGGAAACCGAGATACCTAAACCTCATTCCAATAAAGAAATCACAAATCTCAAGGATGATCTAGAAACTGGGGATATAAGAAAGAAAGTCCAACAAATGGAGGATACCATCCGATCAATTAAAGGGACTGGAAATTATGGGAGTTTCACCTATTCAGATCTCTGTATATTCCCAAGGGCTCAATATCCTACCAAATTCAAAGTCCCAGAGTTTGAAAAGTACAATGGGGCAGGCGATCCCTATACGCACCTAAAAGTGTACATTCGCTGAACTGGGGTCCTATTTGAAAATGAAAGCCTCAGAAATGCAACTTTTTCAAAAAGAGTCTCTTTCGAGAAGCTAAAAGCCTGGTATGCTCGACTTGACAATGCCAAAATCCACTGGCCCCGGGAAGAATTGCCCACGCCTTTCTAAATCGAAGACAGTTTTCGATCCACAAATGGCACCAGATCGATATCAAGTGACTAAAGTGAAAAAGCAAAGTACTGAATCTTTCAGAGAATATGCCCAAAGGTGGAGACATCTAGCAGTGCAAGTCATTCCATCAATGACAAAAACTGAGATGGTAATGACATTTATTGATATCCAAGAGGCTCCTTACTATGAGAGGATCCTAGCAGGCATAGGAAAGCCACTTGCGGAAATGATCAAACACGGCGAAATGGCAGAGATGGGCCTGAAGGCAGGCAAGATTAAAGACTTCACTGCCTTGGAAGAAGTCGCCAAACATATACAGACTGGCAAGTATGTGAGTGATCCTAAAGGGGTACCCGATAAAGGCAATAAAGATGTATCCCTTGTTGTACAGGGGCAAGCTAGGAGGCCAAACTACATTCCCCCCATTTGGAAAATGCAAGACAATCTGCCATCTCAACAACAGACTGCATTCAACCAATACCCAAACAGGAAAAGAAAATTTGAAAGAACGAAAAATCGGGTATTCACTCCATAGGCGCATTCCTTGAACATGTATTGGTGATATTAATGGATCATAAGAAAATTATCGAACTAGCTCCCCCTCCGGAACCGGGAGCAAAAGATACAATCCAAGCTTTTAGATGTCTTTACCACTCGTGGTGTCCAGGACACGATACAGGATGATTTGGTCCTTAAAACATAAGATTCAAAATCTCGATCGAAAGTGGCGATATTGTGGTCGAACAACCGACCAACAAAATATCAACACCAACCTTCCGTTCGCGACATGATACGGAAGAAGTAAACATGATCGGGTCAGAAGTTTTGAAATGTATCCAATTCAAAGACATACGAAGGATGGAGGAATACCCCAAAAGCACATAACAAATGTCCTAGAGTGGGAAGACTTGGAGGAGGGTATGCCAGTAATGCAAAAATTGGATGCGATCCAGAATCAAGTAAACCTGCTGGCTAAGTTGATAGTGCGCCATGTGACGCCCTGAAATCCAGTCTATCTTCACACCCGGATTCCGTACATCACGAGTACATCCTTCATCCAACGTACATTATTATATACCGAAATATAATAACATACACTCTCAAATCCCAGGTTCTGGAAACCTTATAACCTTTTTCATTACAAATAATAATAAATACATTATTCATTTCATCTTACAAGAGTGACTTTTATCTGCCACCAAGGATACATAATAATTTATTAAACTATTCTATAGTTCAATTTCATCTTTCTATATTACAAGTCTTCTCTTGATCTTCTTGCTACCTTCACACTCTGAATGACAATTCATCTAGAGACCGTCAACTTGATCTTTACGGGATCCTTAAGTTCTTCTAACCTTGATCGCTGAAAATTGTTTTTCATTTAAAGCAAGTATGAGCATTCAATTGCCCAGCAAGTCATAACAGTTGAACAAACAACTTCATAATTAAGACATTTCTTTAGAACTTCAATAACCGAACAAAGGTTACGAAGTAGCTTGAATAATAGGAATAGTCTCGATTCCTATCATCTTAAAACATCAATTATTTTTACTTTGAAATACTTTCACCCCTCTACCTTTTTTCATATACATCCCGTCTGCTAGAATCATTAAGCACAGACTTAACAATAATAACGGTTCATGTATAAATGTAACATACTTGTATTGAAAAATACTCAATCACGAATAATGCATACCATAGAAAACAAAGAAAGTGTTCAAATTATGGCTCAAGGCCTCATACGTTCTACCACATTGTACAAATATTGTACATTCACACATAGACAGAACTTCTCAAGTACCACATCTGAGAAGTTTAAGAAACTAGCATTCATGTAATATGAATGAAGTTAGGAAACTTGCCTTACGTCCAAATTTATACGACTTCTATTTGAAATGCTCATTCCAATTCCTATATAACACATAAGGAGAAAACATAAACACCAATTAATCATATGTTGAACTTACGCATTGGTTTAGTTAACTTTACTTCTTAGGGTTCGCGTTCTTGCAATATAAGTTTACGCGACTAACTTCCTTTACCAGTTTACAGCTTTGTGACATACGGAGATGTCTTACTCAAAACGTTCATCATCTTGGATGATTTATATTCTTATCTTCTTCTTATAACTTTTCTAGGACTCAGCACATATCGCTTCTCTGCTAGTAGTCCATATGGTACTCTGAGTGGTTTCCCACAAACAACCAACAAACAAGTTCCCGTCTCATCTACACTATCCCACAACAGTGAGTTAGATCGGTTGCCAGTTTTGTTTATACCTTCGCTCTCTGAAGGAATTGTTTAGCCCAGCTCCCATATGTCAACCATCAAAGTTATGATTGTACCACAATATAAACTTATCTTAACTTATACAAACTATTAAACTATAATGTTCGGTTAAGTCAATTTATTATTCTTTACGGCTTTCTGGCAACTAAATGTCATACTTCTAGATTCATTCCTTATTGATTCACATTCGGCTATCATTAATCTTATTACCATTCATTACGACTTTCTAGATATTCATATCTTATTAATACTTTCGTTATCCATTACTTGAACCCCATGTTCATTAGTCGTTCTTAGTGTTGAAGCCATACCAATCGTTGTATGCTAAAACCGATCACTCATCGCAACAACGTTGCGTTCACAGCGTCTATACGCTTCACACTTATCTCTCATTAACATGTCATAACATCGAAATGTTATTCATTACCCTCGTCACTCAACGTCTAAGGAATCACAACCATAGCAATCCCTCACGTTCGTTTATTGCGACTACGGTCCCCGGATATCGGTTACGTAACCCGCGTCTATATTCTTTGTCATTTAATCATAATTAATCTTTACGTTCAATCTTTAATAAAGGCTTACATCACTTGATTAAGTGTTACATTAGTTGAATATTATATTCTTTATCTTCCCTTACATTTCCCCAAGAAATTTGAAAGCGGTTAAAAGCTCATCTCGGCTTTTTCTAACACTCTTAAATGTACGCTTACTCCCCTTCTTATTTCTCGCATCATGGCACATGAAGTTAATGTAACTTTACCCCTTGTATGGCGTTGCCGCGCCACTCTAAGGCATGATCGAAATGCAAAAATACCAAACCCTAATCCTAGAAAAATCTTTTAAGTGTTGAATCAATTTTGAGATGCTTACTTCCCGGTCTCATAACTCCTTCATTATAACTCAGAACGAGGTCGTTCCAAAGCCATTCTCTTCCTTATCTTACGTAATTTAATACCCATCGAGCAGAAATTTAATCTAAATCCATTAGTATGTTATTCAATTGGCTTGATCTTCACCCTTTGTTCATTTTACGCTTGAAACGCTCTTTGTTCGCTCGTCCGTAATTCGGTCATCCGAACTCGGAACTTGTTCGTTCTTGAGTCCACGACTCATGTTTTATATGTTGTCTTACATTCCTAAGAAACCCTACACATCCGGGTTCATTTACTAACTTTCTAATTCTTGGTCGTCTTTTACGAAATTTCTGCCATAACTTTGTTATAGCTAAGTTTTAATCCGTTCTTCATGAACGTTTCTACCGATCCTAACCAAGCAATATGCAACTAACTTATATGCGATGGTTTTAAACTTGTCCATCAACAACAATTAAACTACGATGGTTTGAAATTTGTCCATCAACAATGTTCTTCGTGTTCTTCGCGTGTTCTTCGTGTTCATCGTTCGTTCTTCATTTTAATCGATATTTTGGATTACGATTCCACTTTTTATTGGAATTTGATGTTATAGAACATTATTCCTTACTTATTTCATCTAATCATTCATATAATCCACTCGGATCGTTCTAATTTATTACGAATCTTATACTTCCTTAAGAAATTTATTTACTAAACTTTAAATTCTTATTTTCATTATTTCTCATGATTTCAACCATATGAAATCATCCCTAACATCATCTACTTCTTATCTTCATTAAGTTATGTTTTTTTTAAACATAAAAACTTAAAGAAAATTTAAAAGAGACTAGGTTCCGGATTACCGTTCTTCTTTAATCTTCTCCCGTCGGACAAAGTTTGTACACGGGCTAGCCTTTCCTCTTCCTTCTCCTCCCATCCGAACTCTCTCTCTCTCTCTCTCTCTCTCTCTCTCTCTCTCTCAATGTTTTAGGATTTTCAAAATCCAAAACAAATGAGCTTAAGCTTCCTATTTATAGAAAACTAAGGCCAAGGGTATTTTAGTCATTTCTCCCCCCAACCTCCTTACTATTCACACCTCCTCAATACACCTCCTTACTATTCACGTAGCTTCCCTCAGAAGCTTCGTGGTTCCGTCTTTCGAGTTTCGTCCGACAGTTCGAAAACTGCGATTCTCGGAATCCAAATATTTTTGGATATTTCATCTTTCCTTTACCGATTAATTTTTACGTATTCTTCGGATCTTCAAAGACTGAAAAACACTTTTCGACGTTAAGCATTTTCCGTCACGTTTTGCCCTATTGATTATACGTGATCATAAAATTCTCGAAACTCACTTTTCCTAACCCTAGGTTTTGAGTCCGCAGACGAAAATTTTGTTTTTGCCATAACTGAAATATTATTGAGTATTCCATCACGTCTCAGAATTAAACGTAATCTATAACTTCTCAGAATTTCAAAATAAATCTCCGAGCAGAAACGGATGAATAGTGTCTATTTCGTCTTTTTCCCCAAAAATATTTTGTTCCCAGAAAACTTTCGTTTTCGTCTTGAAAATTCTTATTCTCTCAATCTAGCTCGTAGCCAGAATACTCCCGATTTATAATCATCCTAGGTTATAGAACGATTAATAAACACATAGCACATAATAATATTAATAAAAATTCCTTTTATTAATAACTAATTCTTTAAACTTAAATTTCGGACACTTTCAATTTCCGGTTAAATCACACTCTTCCCCACTTATAAAAATTCCGTCCTCGAATTTCTAAAACCACACCCTTACCCGGGTCATCACATTCACCCCTTCTTCACAGAATTTCGTCCTCGAAATTTTAGCCTACCTTTCTTCTCAACTTCTCTTTAACGGAGTTCTTATCTTGTGTATATAGGTTCGAACGAGGCCTCGTACAACTTTCATATAACAGCACATTGACCCACACACACACACACACAGAGAAAATAATTTCTTGAAAAGAGGCGGTCACCGTGGTAACACGGATGTCGGGGGGTGCCTAACACCTTCCCCTCGCATAACCAAGTCCCCGAACCCTAAACGAATCTTGGTTTCACGACCAGATATCAATGGTGTCACATCATCGGGTCATCAGGTAAACCTTTTATCGGTTGTGTTGGTACAACCATTTAAAAACCAATGGCGACTCTTAATAGGTCTCATCATCGACATCATACATGTCGGACCTTTTTCACTTGTTTTTTCAAACAAATCTCACCTAAAATGAGAACATCAAAGAACAAGTAACGGAAAGGGACACCCAAAAATTCCGACATCGACAAAAAGATCAACCTAACATGCTTGATCTTTCTATGTTTATAGTCCTTGTACATCATTTCTTTTTAAGGACTTTACAAAACTGTTTTGCTCATGTAGGATCAACCTAATATAGTTGATCAATTCATTCTAAGTCCTTGTACACATGTTTCTATTATCTATCAAAGGACTTTACAACTTTTGTTAATGCAAGCATACTTGCATATTCATTCATATATATATCATAATCAAACCATATGTAAATAGGAATACCATTCACATTCTTATTCCTGACAAACTAAATTATAAAAAATTCTATCCATAACATCTTGTCAGCTTTTTATATGAATACATTCACTTATGTAAGTTTATTTTTTAATTATGGGAACTTGTAATAGTGACGATGATTTTGATTATGAAATTATATTGTATTCCCCAAAAAATAGGATTTTTAAAAAAGTTAATTTTTTTGTAATGGTAAAATAAGAAGATTTATAATTATTAATTTGTTATAAATTAGATATCTTAAAATAAATTATACTAATTAGTAATCACTTTTAAAAAAAAAATAGAAAGGAAAATATGAAACAAGTATATGTAAGTGATATTTAATTTTTTGACAAGTTGGAATTTTTTCCTTAAACCCCATACATTTTTTCGAACTTACTACATTTTTTTTGATAATTTTATATTAGTAATTCTACAGGTTTTTTTTAATTTTATATTAATAATTTTTTAAACTCACACACCCTTTCTTATAAATATTTTTTTTTTGATAATTCTACAGTTTTGCTATCTTCAATCTAGCTCTACGAAAATTATAATCGAAATAATTTGATATATTTATTTTACAAAATTAAAATCAACATTTTAAAAATTCATGGACCTTATCCTATAAATTTGTTTTATGACACACTTATATCAAAAAGTTACAACATGAGAAAAAATAATTCACATTATTACATCATCAAGTTCAAAGCGACTAATAAATTAACTAACAATATGTGACTCAATAAGATAAAGAAATATTCTTAATATTATATTTTTTTTAGTAAAATGTTCTTATTTATTTATTTTAAAACAAAGTGAGTATGTAAATATATACTTCCTCATTTTTAAACATAAAAGAGTACAATGATGTGCAAATTACTTAAAAAACTAGTAGAAACTTTATTTTCGACTGATAAATTATATCATAAATAAATACACATAAATTTATTTTTACATGATGATTCTTTCACATGAAAATGAAAATGAAAATGAAAATGAAAATAAAAATAAAAATAAAAATAAAAATGAGACATGAGATTATGTGAAAATATCAAAAATTCATATAAAAATATAAATTTTCATAAACATATATAAATTCAACATTTTCACCCTTATTATTTAATTTATTTAAATAAATAAATAAATAAAAAAGAGTCAGCAAATGGTACATATAAACAAGCCCTAAAGAAGAAGCAGCTCTGTTTGTTCACTTCTCTTCTTCACTGAACTGAACCCATTGATATCAATCCATCACCTAGTAAGTTTGATTTATTCTTGAAGTTTGTCTTAATTTTTTTCTCCTCTAAATTATGAGTCTAAGGATAACCTTCATTTTCTCTAAATTTAACTAGTATTCACATAAATATTTGGATATTACAGTTATTTAAGTATTATGAATTGCATTATATTTGAATTTTAATGCCTGATTTTCATCAGTGTGCAAACCCTAATAAGCGTTAGCCTTATGTTTAAGTGCTTTGCGATTGTGAAAGCTTTAATTGGAGTCTCTGTTTATAACCCATTTGGTAATTGATTTCAGAAATTTTTGTGTATCCTATTATTATGTCAACTGTGGATTCTTCACCCCCATTGGAGATTGCAGGTGAATTTTATTTTTAAGGCATTTATTTGATTCAAGATTCTTTAGCTTGTTAGTGATCTTGGTTTTTGTTGTTTTGCATACTTCTAGTTAGGGAACCTGGGGGTTTAGCCCTATGGACTGGACCACCTTTCAGCAATGGTGAACCCAGTATCAAGCTTGATAGAATCCCTTGCACGAGTGCGAATTTCAGTGAAAATGGAGCTAAACTTATGGTGATAAAGTCCGGCTCTACAATTAGTATATATGACAGCAAAAGTGCCAAAGAAATTAGAACTTTTGAAGTTCCCAACACTCTTGCAGCCACATTATCTCCATGCGGGACTTATCTTCAGACCTTTCAGAAGCCCTCATCACCGCAGCAAAAAAATAGCACCTTGTGGAAGACAGAGACTGGGGAATCAGTGTATCAAGTGTTTCAGAAGAATATGACAAAAGCCACATGGTATGTTTAATGCTCCCTCCGTTCCGCAAAATGAGTCTCATTCGTTCTCTTTTTCCTAGTCAATTTGCAAAATCCTAAGATTCAACACTGATGGTAACTTATTTGATTTTGATTATGATTAATGCAATAGCTAATATGTAAGTTATATAAAAAGTATTACTAAGTACAGAATTGTATCTTTGAAAGAAAAAAAATTCACATCACTATTTGAGTTTTAGAATTTAACAAATTAGCTAAGATCAAAGTTAAATGATACTCTTTTTGCGGAACAGGGAGAGTAGTAACTTGGCTGTGTATATGTATATTTTGATATGTTCTATTTAAAAGTACATTGCATCCTTTATATGTCTTCATTTTGTTTGATTTGTGCATACTTGAAATATGGATGTATTGCATCCTCGATAGTTTTAATACTTAGTTGTCTAAATTTTTAACTTCTAGATTTCTCTGTATGTTTCAACTTGTTTGGTTTGTGCATTGTTCAGGCCCTCTATTCGATTTAGCTCTGATGAAGATTTGGCGTGCCGTTTGGCAACAAATGAGGTGCAACTTTTTGATGCCGGGGATTTCTCAAAAGGAATCACACATAGGTTTAGGGTTCCTGGTATTGCAGGAGTAGAGATTTCTAAGACACCCGGGTCCCATGTGGCAGCATTCGTTCCAGAATCTAAGGTTTGTAGCTACTGCTTTGGGTTTGAAAGGAAAATGGAAAGAAAGAAGAAAAGGGATAAATGTGTATTTATGTTGATCACTTGTTAGAGTTTCCTGCTATTAGTTTGATGATCACAAGTTGTCCCTTTTCAGTGTCGGGACACTTACTCGTTGTTTATTAAACAAATTGGGTCAGCAATGTTTGAATTTAATTCATGTATCAAATTCTGGTCTCTTAAAAGATATATTGAGAACTTGGGAATTTGAAGCACTTAAAAAATTGTGAAGAAGTCTGAAAATAATGGTTTAAAATTTACTTTTATTTCTTATCTCTTTCTGTAGGGAATGCCTGCTAGTGTTCAGATATTTGCCTGCGGAAAGGATACACAGAGTGAACCTGTCGCTCGTCGTAGTTTCTTCCGGTGTTCGACGGTGCAATTGAGTTGGAACTATGGTTCTACAGGGCTTCTAGTTTTGGTGCAGTCAGATGTTGATAAAACCAACCAGAGTTATTATGGAGAAACAAAGTTAAACTACTTAACAACAGATGGAACTCATGATGGGCTTGTGCCTCTTCGTATGTTTTTCTTCTTTTTATTTTTACTTTTTCGTATGTATGTATTCTGTTACAAAGCAAAATAGGGTTCCATTTCAAAACTGTTGATTGTTGGAGATGCTTCCAGGTAAAGAAGGGCCTGTACATGATGTTCGATGGTCATATTCGGGTAAAGAATTTGCTGTTGTTTATGGATGTATCCTATGTTTTTTTTAATTTTAATTTATTTTTAAAAGAAATATTTTTAGCATAGTAGTGATTTTAATATATCCAAAGCAAATAATCTAAAGAGAACATCCTGCTGGTTCAGTTAGCCTATTAAAGAAAAAGAAAAATTATTTTTCCAGTGCAGTTTAAAATATAAGATTGCTTCCCGGTGCAGTTTCAAATAGAAGATTGAGGTCCATCTTTAGCAGGTCCTTCCGGCAATAATTATTGATTTTTCATTGTTTAATATTTTTCATTAACATATCCATGTTGTGTTATAACCGTGCCCATGCTTCATAAGCCAAGTGCTTCTCTTAATAAATACCTGTTTGGATTTATGAAGAGAGTTATCAGAACTTTTAAAAACTTCGTTATACCTTCTCCACGTAGTCTGAATCTGTTATATACTTGTTCTAGTGCATGTTTTTCCTTTCCTTGACACACTATAGTTATGCCCGCAATGGCAACTATATTTGACAAGAAGTGCAATCCACTTCTAGAGCTTGGAACTGGCCCATACAACACCATACGGTGGAATCCAAAAGGGAAGTGTATCCTTTTGTAATTAACTTTTTGAGGCGTGAATGTTTTACTAAGACTGATTTAATCTTCCATTTCACAATAAGTATTTTGTGGCCTTAATTCTCTTTTCCGCAGTTCTATGTTTGGCAGGTTTTGGGAATTTACCTGGTGACATGGTATGTTTCCCCCCCAAATAGTTTACTTCAATTTATCTTTTTTATTAATGAGTTATAAATAGATTTCATAAGTCTTCACATACACAAAACTACCTTGAAGATGATTACCAAGCGTCATTCGCCACACACCGTTTAAGAGTAATTCTTGAAAGCTCATTATAAATATCATTTACAACAAATTCTTACGTTATCTAAGTGATCATAAATTATCTAAAATTTTCTTCTTTTATCTAAAAGAAATCATTGAGAATAAAGTATCGTGCAAGTTTTTACAAGTACTAAAACGTATCTCGAATCAAAACTAGAAAGAAAGTATGTCAAGAGTTACTTGATTCCTCTTAAGCTATAAATTATAATTTGGAGAAGTAGAATGGAACTTTTTTCCTTCCTCCTTAATTTGAATGGTAGAGAAGCTGGGTTTTTATCATCCTAGTACTGCTTCTCCTTGGCTCTCTTATTTCTTCTCTTCTTCTTTGGGCACTTTGGGTTCTAAATGGAATTTCTCTTGTAAGCCCTTTATTACTTTTCCGTCATTGGTACTCAGTACTCACTCTCTTAATCATGTTTCTTTAGCTTTTATATTAGGAATGCAAGGGTCCCTTCTAAGATTAGGGTGTTCATTTTATTCTTCAGTTCTTAGTAGACTCAACGCCAGTGATATGCTTCACATATGCCTCATAAATAATCATCTCCAAAACTTCTGTGTATCGTTTACCTCCTCGTAGCTTGGCCCCAAACTTTCTCATTTCATTTGGGACTATAACAGGGGGACGGGCAGTTTCCCCTTTTACTAGCCCCATTGCCTCCTCTGACAGAAAGATACCAGGTTTGCGATATCGGCGTCGTGAGGGAGGAAATTACATGATGTGGAGGAAAGTTGTCTCCATGTTTTACCAGAGTATATTTGTGTTGCATCATATTTACCCCTGTAGGATGTGAGATGTCCTTTGGTGTCAGGTTTAAGTTAGAAGAGAATAGTATTTCAAGGGTAGGCGTTCTTTAGGACTGTAACTTGCAATGTTACACTGTTAAAGTTTAACTTAACATTCAAAGAGAGTCTAACAAAGGAACATGGAAAGAGTGGTTTAAAGCTAGGGAAAGAAGGTAGAGGGATAGAGTGGAAGGTAGTGCACCACTCTTTGTCTTTGTATCCTCTGGAATGATACTGCGAAGAGTCCTCTGTAACCTCTCTCTCTCTTCAATATCATTAATTCTTATATGTAAACGACCTTTACAGTCTGCCTAAAGGTCTCTTCTCTACATTATTAAAGCCAAAATAGCACCACCAAGATGTACTTTTTACTCTCTTATGATTAAGCTCCTTTTTGTCTATTGGTTAGGCATTCTGGGACTATGTGGAAAAAAAGAAGCTTGGTACCACAAAGGCTGAATGGTCAGTAACAAGTGAATGGTCTCCAGATGGACGCTATTTTATGACTGCCACAACAGCTCCAAGGCTCCAAGTTGACAATGGGTATGTTTAGTTATCTCTTATGGTTGGAGAAGTGTGGGGCTGTGGTTATATGTCAATTGTCAGACTATGCAAGAACCAGATATTTTACCATGTTTATAGCCCAAATTTGATTTGTTCATCAAATGTTCTACAGGACTTGCTGCTTGCAGCATGTTCTTCAAATGATATAGAACATATGCTTGCTTGACATGAGAGAAGCATGTTTTGTTACATTGGCAAACATATTTTGTTCTTGATGTGATGAATATATCATATTGGATAATTATGTTTTATTTTTCTTATTAGTTGGTGGAAACCTTAGTAAGTTAGTGATTAATTTTTTTTGAATCAGTATTTAGTGTAGCTAATTGAATTTTATGTGCTCAGCCTTTTTCAACCTTCTACTTCCAAATTTCAATACAGAATCGTGTAAACAGTTGTTCTCTACCAAAGATTAATGGTCATAAGCTACAAATACAGAGTGCAATTCAGTAAATCACTAATAGAGCAGTTGACTCTGGTGCTTTCAGCTCTGTATAAGAAACATTTATTGTAGTTAAATTTATGAAAAGTTTATTTTAGTTCTGTAAATTAAAATATTTTCATATCATGGCATTCTAAGTTTTCTTTAATCTTTTCCCATATTGTGATAGTGGTCTATGCAGGTTAACAAAGGTGCTTCCTCTGGGTTGGAGGAGAATTGTTCTGGTCTTAAGTAATTATATTTGCTAATACTTAATGCTTCTGTTCTTTTTGAAGGATTAAAATTTTCCTCCACAATGGATCGCTGTATTTCAAGAAGATGTTTGACAAATTGTATCAGGTCAGTGTTTTCATGATATTTTCTCTGTTTTGGTCTTTGATTTGATTTGCTTTTGTCATCTTTTAATATGTTGTGCCAAATATTCTCACAGGCCGACTGGAAACCTGAATCACCTGATAAGTTTGGTGAAATTGCAGATCTTGTGAAGTCTATTGAATCATTAAAAGTTGAAGAAACCAAACCGCAAGGTTCTTCCTGTTGGTTAGACATTCAAAACATTCTATAATTTGATTTTTTTTATGTTTATAGACTGAAAGAGCCTTTTTCCAGCCAAAGGACCAAAATCTTCCCAAACCTCCACAAAATCTCCATCCACCAACCCTTCTACACAAAAACCTGCAGCATATCGCCCACCTCATGCTAAGAATGCAGCTTCCGTTCAGGCAGAGGTATAGATTACTTTTGAATTCTTTATTAAATACTTTTCATTTTTGATCATCATGAGTTTTCGATGTTTTGATCTTCATGTTGCATGTTCATTGGGTGTAAAAAGTATTAAATTTAGAATGAAACAAGAGAAATTGGATAAACTGTTTTTAGGCACAAGGGCATGCATAGTACTTCTAAACAGTCATTAAATACTAGTTTCATACATCTGAGGTTTTTGAATTTTAATTTTTTTATATATTATTTTACATTATTGTTCAATAAATAAGTGAATAATGTTTATTTATTCATTTAAAATTTTTAATTTGTATGCTAAGCGGGTTAATCAAGTCGACGTGTTTAACATGATTAATAAACACGTTTGTGTTGAGGATCTTGACACAAATAATTAAACGGGTAGTGGTACTGTTGACCTATTTAGTGTAATAGCTATGACCTGACACGATATGACATAAATTTGCCCAACACGACACGATTGTCACCCCTGTAAATGATAGAGAAGGACTAATTTACTTTGAGCGCATAGTACTTTCCATCAGTTTTATTTTTTGTCAATGCAATTACTAACGTGTATATTTCTTTACTGACAGCTATTTGGAGTAGGCCCTTCAGCGTAAGTACACTTTATTTACATGTTTTTTGTCTTCAATTTTCCCAAGTATATTATCTGCGCAATCTCTTGAAATCATTCTTATTTTTGACATCCTAGTAAGAGTTGATTTTCAAACCTTTATCTACCTAAATTCATGACATCCAAATTACCCTTTATCAAATTGAGGTGGAAAAGTCAAAAGAATTGTTCATTTAAGTGAAGGGTAAGCTTGGAAATCAGAACATTCTATAGTAGTTGGCTTAAACTTTATCTACCAAAAGTTGTGAGATCCAAATCACTGTTTATCAAATTGAGGTGGAAAAGTCGAAACAATTGCTCATTTTAGTGAAAGGTAAACTTGGAAGTCAAAATTTTCTATAATAGTTAGACCTATGGATGGCACTCTAAATTCAGAACAAAGGGGTTTACTGGTTTTGATTGTCTGACGCTAATTATGTTGCTGACATGGTATCACATTTATTTATTGATTCAGAGAAATGACCAAAAACGCATTGAAAAACAAGAAAAAAAGAGAGAAACAGAGGGAGAAAAAAGCTGCCGAGGGTGGTTCTTGAGCCAATGGTACATGATCGAAGATAAAATTGCTAACTGGTGGCTTCTTTACATGTAATACACATCGAGCCTGAAATCCTAGCCTTATTTTGTTATCTCAAGGCATCAGGGGATTCAAATTCAACAGTGACGGTCTCTTTGAAACAACAGATTACATACGACGACCCCTTCTAGATATATGGTATCAATGTATTATTTATGTGGCAGAGTTTCTTATTCTTCGTTTCTTTCCTTTTTAACATAATATTTATGCATGAGATAAATACAGAGATACGGTTATAAGTAATTGTTTGGTAGGAGAAGTTTGTTGCAAGCATTTGCTTATTTGAACTGAAATACAAACATAATCTTTTGTTGCTTTTGATTACGAATTAAATGCGAAACAAGTAGGTAGTTTTATCTACTGGAATATACAGGTACAAAAAGAAACAAGAGATACCAAGTACTTCCTTGATTTCCAAAGCATAATGTGAGAATGGTCCATGCTATGGTTGCCTTTCTTGGTGTTCTCCTGCTGTCTTGAAATTAGTCCTATTTTATTTTTATTTCTGGTTTTTTCTCGAATATTACTTGGACATAATTTGTTTGGATGTTAATGTCAAGTTTTACTTGGAACTTCTACCTTGGGAAGTAGATTCTCATATTGAGAATTAGAAAACTAAAAATAGGACCTGCTTAGTTATATCATGTTTATTGTCTTAAAATTTCTGTTTGGAACTCAATTTTTAGTTGTTTGCAATTGGTTTCTGGGGGCCTTGGGAATTTGGAACAACAGTTCCCTCCTGACCTTTTAAAGTTAAAAGAAGCACCCCACTGAAAAATGAGTCCTGTATTATGAAATATTTCAGCCGAATTATAATTGCGATGAGATTATAAAATTGATTTACTATATCGTAAAATTGTTAGATTTATTTATTTATTTGAGGGGAAGGGGAGAAAATAATTAAAATTCCTTCAAATCCCATGTTTGAGATTTGGAGGTAAAATTGATTCTATTTTTTGCTCAAAAATTTTCTCAAATAAATGGAAGGATTTGGAGGGATGGAAAAGGACAAGGAAAATGAGATATTTTATATTAACAAAATTAACCTTTTAAAATAAATAATAGGACAATTTTGTCTCTCAATAGTACAACTCTCAATTAAGTATTTTTTAGGTTTTGAAAATATTATTTTTCTCTTCGCTCTGCCGAGTTCCTCCATGCTTGCACCAACCCCTAACAAAAAACCAAAATAAACGAAAAAATCAAATATAAATATTGTATGCAGAAACAGTAATTTCATTCCATCAACAAAATCATTCAAATTCAGATTTTTCTCAAGAGACTTTGATGTATCTCAATTCTAATAAACCCAAATAGGAGAGTGAAAGAAGAATAATTTCCCGGATTAACCAGAAATGAAGCCAATCACAAAAACAAATTTGAAAAAAATTAGGGTACATGATTTGAGATCTTATCAAAGATTTCAACAGAAAGAAGCAAATCCGAAAAATTGACGGTGGACAAGAGAACCACAACGGCGGAGCAAGCACGGAGGAACTTGGCAAGTAAGAAGATACTATTGAGCCAGTGGTTTAAGACTTTATTTGAATGAATTTGATTCGATTCAAAAATTTAAATGAAAAAGTTTGTAACACCCCGGTCCCTATATAAGAGTGATTAAGATACTATTGACAATAGTACCTTCATGACCCGAGATTTGTTACGGACTCGGGTGGGAGAGTTTGTAACACTCCAGTCCCTATATAAGGAATTAAGGTATTATTGACAATAGTACCTTCATGACCTGAGATTTGTTTCGGATTTGGAATTTGACCCGAGTTATTTCATGTTAGCTAGGAGTGAATTATTTTGAAAAAAAGATAGTAATAAAGTAGATGTAAGCAGCCTCTTAATTCTCAAGTAAATATATTGAAGAGTAATGTGCTTATTACCACATCTAGTCATCTTTATTCTTCGAGAGCTTCAAAATAGACATCGAGTTTGCCAATTATGTCATATTTGGCGTAATAGTAGGGCTAATTATCTGACAAAAGATAATATTAATGGAGCTGAAATCAAATTTCTTGACCCTCCTTCAAAAAATCTCAGTCCTTATCTCTATAAGGACTACGTTGGAGTTCCAAATGTTTGTTTTTCTGAGCTCTAATCTTGATCTTTAACGGCCTGGTCTCCACTGTACCAAAAAAATTATGAATAAAAGCATTAATCTTTGGACATACACATAAATATATTAATATTAAAACTCATGATCTACATATCTATCTACATAAAGAGTGGATAGAAAATTGTAATATCAAATTTTTGAAAAACTGTTCACATGTAGATCATTATTTGATGCTACATATGCTGGATCAGCATAATATTTGAAGCATTTAAGAATCCAAATGTAATTCAATAACTTATTCGTCCAGTAACAGTTTATTTCGAACGCAACTTATCCGAAAATAATTAGAACTCGAATGACATAAATCTACTATGTCTAGTGGACTAAAAAGTCTATGGGGGCCTTCTATCATCAAGGCAAGTGCATCAAGTTCGAATATATTACACTAAGCACTGTACTGCTCTGAAATTGCACCTAATTTTGGACATGGACAGAATCTACATGTAATGCATTCTGGTATATGTGCAACTAAAAGGGTGAATTCTGCCTGTAACGAGCTATGAGTACTGCTTAAATTATTCATACATGCTTTCATTTCAGAAATATAAGTAAATCAGCTGCAACAATCTAATAATGTCTCGTTGCTGATCTGTTTGAATCAGTTGTGTTCTTGAAAAAATTTCATCTTATCATTTGCAATGGAAAATGAGGAAAAAGAACAAATAGTTTGGCAGTTTTAAGCACATTGTGTATAAAGCTTGAAGCGTGAGAAACAGAACTAAATGAAATAACTCGGGCAAAACCTGATCCTTACATGGCTAGGATCTTTCTACCTATGAATAGAGAGCATCAAATGCAGACATCATCAAGACAGATTTACACCATGCAAACAAACTATGCCAATCATCCACCACCAGCTCTCCTCTTCGGATCTTTAAACACTTCCTCACTATATCTGGCAGACAGAATAAATAATGGTCAAGAAAAACGTTAGGAGGATTAAATATCACTAATTCACTCTTGAAGAAAATTACAGTTTTTTTTGTTTGACATTTTAATAGCCATATAGTTAACCTATATACTTCGCATATAAACAATGATATTATAAGTAACACAAACTGTCTAAAACTAGTTTAGGTAAAACAGAGAGCAAATACAAACAGGGTACCATGGTTTAGCTTACATCTTGAGCTCAATGAGGGTGAAACACAAAATATGAAATAAATTATTACCACCTCTGTTCCACACACAGTCCCATTTGTAATACATTTTTACCATGTTTACCCCTAAAAAATATTGACTGCTTAGTTTGGTAAGGTTGACATTGCGTCATTTTATACTACCATCAAAAGAAACGGGACTCTTTTTTCAGAACTAAAACTGGCAAATGGGACTCTTTTTGTGGAAGGAAGCAGTTTTATTTTTAGATAAAAAGAAAACCGTGAAATAAAATAGAGAAATCATAAATAACAATGGCTTTAACACAGTTTCCTTGCAACACATACATCATGTGTTGGCATGCCACTCGTGTGTCCTTTTTAACTCTCTTTTTGGTTCAGTTTTTGATTCAAGATCTACCTTTGACTTAACTGCAATATTCTAAAAGGCGCTAGGCAGGCGGCCGGGGCCTAAGCGAAATTTTTTATTTTAATGCAATTTTAATATTTTATCTTACATTTATCCAAACAAAACAATAATATAAAGCAAAATAATTTATAATAAAGATAATAAACGCCTTTGCTTAAAGTTAAAACACATATCCATACTGTCAATGTCAAAGTTCAAACACAAACAAATTAATATTAATTTCTTAAAAATTAATTCGAGATATTTTTAAATTTAAATAAATGTTATTTTTAAATATTAGTGCGAAGTTTATTGAATGAGACATTTGATATTATTAATTATGAAATTATTTTTATTTACGTAATCTTCAAAATTGAGAACTTAAAGAAAATGACAAATACCATATGCTAAGTCCGGTTAACATATCTTTAACGTATTAGTTTTATTCATAAACAAGATTTCTATTAAATAATAAAATTTAAATTGCCCGCCTAGCCAGTCTAATTTTTTGGAGGGATTTTTTTGCCGCCTAGGCGAGGCGCTAGGCCCCCATGGCACCTAGGCGGCCGCCTAGGCCGCTTTTTAGAACACTGCTCAACTGTGATGAAAAATATAGGACTGGCGTGGAAAGACATGCCTTCAAATGGACTGTGGTGAGTGAGGACATAGCCACACATAAGAACCAAAAAGAAGAATATAATCTGAAACACCAACAACTAATTAGTCTTGTTGGTTTAACTTACAATTCTGCCACTCTCTTTGATGAGTGCAAATAAATGTTCTCAACTCTTCTATACTCATAATTCCAGAATCGCCATCAAGATTTTGTTTCAATAAATTAGATCCATCTAAAGAAGCACAAACGTCTGCCAAACCTGGAATATCTGACAAATCCTTAATTTTCCCTTCAAAATGCTCCATTAAAATGAAGCCTGCAGAAGGGCATATGAGTAAAGATGATGCCACCAAACAAATCATAAACTGCACATGCAATCTGAGTAATCAGATAAGCTAGTTAGATGAACAATGGGTTGGCTTACAAGCTAACAATCAAGGATTCGGGTTCGTTATACGGGGATTCTGCAGTTCGACAAATATCATAAAACGGGGACTAGGGGATTCGACACTCATTTAGTACTAAATAAATTTATTTATATACATAGAAATAAATATATATGAAAGCACATACATTACTATTTTCAATACTGATACATAATATATGATAAATTGTAAAAATATTCTAGAAAAACAAAGTTTATTACCTAGAAATTTAGGAAATATATGGTGATAGTATATAAAACAATATAGAAATTACTACTCCACTGAGCACTCAAAATCCCTAACATTCCATCAAACCTGTGAACAAGCGAATCAAGTAACCTAATAATCTCAAGCACTGTATTGTATTATTCGGATGGGTGTCTATCCATCTCATCATGCTGTTTAATTTCTATGAAGTTCAGCAAAAGGAACATCTATTTATCTCACCAAGCTCCTTTACTTCTATGAAGCCCAGCAAAAGGAACAGCTCAGATTTACTTAGAATAGCGTGGGAAAAATGGTAATTATAAAATCTTACAAAAATTGATGTATTTAATAGGTACTATAACTAAGTGCAAAATATAGACCAGTTGACTATACAAATTTTAAAGTATACAGTCAGAGTTTACTAAGTGTTCAGAATTGGTCTTCTACTTGTGTCATGTCAACATGTTCCTAACAACAACCTCATTGATTGGCAGATACACCCACTTATAATCCCAGATAGATTGCTTGGATAGTTTTTAATTCCGGTACACCAAATTTATCTATCAAATTCACAAAATGTTTTACCCAACTGTTACAGGCTCACAGACCTGAGCCAACATGGCAACATGAAAGTTCAAGGAGGTGGAATGAACCACTACAAAAATACAACTTTTTTAGAATTAGAAATCATAAACAATAAAATTCCAGGAGTTAATTGAAACCCAAATTCCAAATATAGATGGCATGAAGTTCAAACCCAATAAAATTGGTAAATTAAACAGTCTTGACAAAATTATCACGTGTTCATGAAAATGGGACGGACAACATACCAAGGGCTCGAACGATCTTCAAGTCAAACTTCTTGGCCAGAGATTCATGATTAACTAATTTTGCACGTTGAAGGACCATCATCTTCAAACTAATCAACAAATCCTATAAACAGTGTATTCGGGGATATACTATAAGAACTTCCACCATAAAAAGGATTACTATTATATTTTTTAACACTTAAAGCTCAGATTCGGTAAGGCAGCAAAGCTAACTGACATCTTCAATCTGATTACTCCCTAAGATATCTTCTTTAGCCATGCAATAATAATTTTTCAGCTTTAATTCAGACACCCAGTTTTGTGGGAATGAAATTTTCTAGAAGAATAAGACAATTAATTCAGTTCACAAACTAAATAGTATAGCACAAATACAAATAACAGTTGAATTCAACAAATAGACACAGCTGCAGTCAATATTCAATATAAGAAAACTGCAATTTGTTTAGCCAATTTGGGTATCGCTTACCTTTTAGATTCTGAAGGTGAAATGACAACACATCAATTATTACATGACCCTCTTAAAACCTTCTAACTCCATAAATCTAAATGACAACTCGTCAATTAATATCATCATCTCCACATCCTTCATTATCTTCTCAGCGTCATGAGCAAATTGCCTTCAAATTACCACTATGTTCTCAAGACAAAGTTTTTTGTTTCTTATTTGGAACATCTTGAGGATATTTCTAAAATTTACTTCCAAATGAGCCTTTACGGTACTTGTTCCATTCAACTTGGTGTGTGCAGCATATATCTATATACACCATCTACATTATCCATTCTTTTAAAATGAGCCCATACAAGACTTTCAACTGGATTCTCATTAGAACCTAACACTTTTTACTTTTTCGAGATCTCATCTTCATTTGTAATTATATTATGAGTTGGCTTCTTATTATTCCCATTAGATTCTAATACTTTTTGCTCATGTGATCCTCATTTTCATCTATATTCTATAATTTTAGTATTTTGTTCTTGTTGATTTTCCACGGATCAATCTACACGAATCAAAGCTCAATTTATCCAAATACCAATTTACTAACACTTGCATATATCTAAAAACTAAAGAATCAAAAGCAAATCTTTGCTACAAAATAGAAACGTTACAGAGAACCGAGAAGGATTAAAGTCAGGAGCGGTTCTACCCTAGGGGCAGGGGGGGCACCTGCCCCCACTGAATTTTCAGTCCATGGGTTTGTGTCCTCCTTGGCTTTCCCCATAGTACACACCCTCACTACCACCACCCTCTTTTTGTATAAGTGACTTTTTAAAGTAATGATAATTTTGTACTACTTCCCTTATTTCTCTCTCCATGTGTAATATTTGGCTCAAAAAGTAAGTACTCTCTTCTACTTTCTTTTCTTTTTTAACTAATATCTTATAAAGTTTTTTAGTTGTAGAAAAAAAATGAGAATAAATTTTTTGACTCGAAATACATTCTTTTTTTAATACAATTTTTTTCTAATTAAAATTCAAAAACACCACTTTTCTTTTAAAAAAAATCTCTTCTATTACAAAACTGACATTATCTCCTTTTGTTTTCATTCGCTTCCTTTTCTTTTATCACCAAATTAAAATTCAAATTAGACAAAGACAAGGTGTTAAAACTCCAAAACTATTTACTTAGTTTTCTTTATCCCGTGTGGCCTTATCCAACTCTTTTAGATTTGTCACATTTGTACTATATTGGATTTTTAATAAAAAAAATTGTTGATTAAAAAAATCATTCTAATATTTTCCTTATAAAAAAATTATGAATACACACACACACACACATATATATATAAACTTAACGACTTAAATGTTGAGAAATTATATTGACTTTAGAAAAATATATATATAGTTATAATTTTTATTCTTAACAGAAAATTTTCAAATTTGACCCCACTGAACTTTGTGGCTGGATCCGCCCCTGATTAAAGTTGAACAAGAATGAAATGAAATATTAAAGTTCCTAAGTTCCCACACCATTTCATTTTCATTTGAGTGTATATGCAAATGAGTTGTACCAAAAGTCTACTACAACCAAATATCTCGATCTTTTGCGCGAAATTTGAGGAAAGCTATGTTTTTTTTTTGTTTTTAATTTCCTTTTCTGGGTTCTCTCTCTATTGAAATTTATCTATTCTAGGATTGTTCTGATTCTTTAGAAAATTTGATGTTAAGGCCCGTTATCTATAGATATTAATTATGTAATTACGATAGTTTTCCAAAAATTATGTATGAATACTTTATAATGACTTCGTACCACCTTATATTATAAGATCAGATTTTAATATATTATTTTAAGTTATTTTTCATACATAATATTTAATCCTATTAAAAGTATGAGAGTTTTGAAAAAATATCGATCAAGACTTTGTTATTATTTTTTACTATATTTAATTTAATTGATTATATCACATGTTTCTTTGCTCTAACTCCTAATAAAATTTAATCTAATTTACAGTGTTAATCAATAAGAAATTTAAAATGAATGAAACTAACAAAATAAATGACATAGTGAAAATTAGATACCGTGTCAATTAATCACCAAGAAACACATGATTGTATATATTGTTTGAATTGATGAACTCTACTATATTATTTAATAATGGAATACTAACTATAATATTTTAGAAGAAAATGAAATTAGGGAATATGCTTTTCCTAGAGGTTGTAGTTCTAATTGAAGTAACATTCAAACTTTAAACTCATGACACCACATGACAACGAACAATGCAAAACCAACAACACAACATTATTTTTGTATCTAAATTGATTGTATAGAGATTACTTTGAGATCCATACAATTAAATCTTACAAACTTATATATTTCAACATAATTATTAAAGGTTTCTAAACAAATAGTTAGGAGAAGTACACCCATAGTTGTCACGGCGCCACGACGAGTCATGGCGGTATGCCTGGACACCTAGGCGACAAAGCGACCGCTATAGCGTCCGTATGGAGACAAGTCGTTTACAATGTGCAATTTATATATTATTTATTTTACTTAACAAGTATATTGGCAATAAATTTTATATACACTAAAACTCAAAACATAACACTATGGAATAACATTAAAAGCATAATTATGTAAATACTTAGCAATAACAATCCAAAAACAAAACACTTGATATTAAAAATTAGTAAAAGAAATGAAGAATTCAACAAACACCACATAAAAAATAAAGTTGCAACCAATCATCACAAATATGTAGTCTAATAACTAATAAAACACCATATAACAAGCCAAAATAATGTCTAAACTCTTTACACTAGATTAGAAACATCGTTCAAGCAAAATCATCAAGGAAAAGGTCATCTCCATCTCTTCCACGAAAACTACTCTCATTCAAAGGCGTAGGTGGTCTTTCTCCAAAATTATCCTCCACATTTTCATTATCATTTGAAATTTTCTCTTCTTCATCAACTTCATTTTCGGAGTCGGAATACATCAACCTTGATTCCCTTGAGATTATCACTAACTAGTATTAGCACGAGCCCTCCTTGAAAGATTGCGACCCTCAAGCGTGTTGGATGCACTGGTTGCTCGATCCACATCATTACAAAAATACTTTTTCTCAAAATTCTTTTGTTCAATAACAATAGTACATAGGCTTTCAAAACTAAAACAATTCAAAAAAAAAATTCAATGTATACAATACATCTTTTAATCAACAGCCTTAGCGACTAAGGTTACAATAGCCCTGTAACACGACCCAAAAGTTCGATAACGTTATGATACGCATCCTACTAAGGTATCTATAAAAATGCACGCTCCCTGAAGGGCATCTAAAAGGTGTGTGCCTTAGTAGGTCCTATATTAGCTCCGGAACTAAACGTAAACAATAACGGGTTCTATACATGGCCAGACTGAGAATTTCAAAACATTTTCTCAATATTACCGTCATATAATCTCATTTCACAGTTCGAAAATAAATACTTGATCCGAATTTTGAAATAGAAGAACATAATAATTTAATTTAAATGGAGCCTTAAATAAAACATAACAAATTTGAAACCATTCATTTAGGCATCCGAATAATTTTTTAAGGCATACATATAAATAACGAAAATTTTAAAAACACTAAATAGTTCGGAAAGCCACTTACCTCGATATCGTGAAACACGGAATTAAAAGCGAACAAATCCTAAATATAAATTTAGGACAAATAAAATTATTAGGATGAAATATTATAAGTTACTTGTACTCTTAACTCAAATCTTACGTACATAAATCTACATTATGGTATTAGAGCCGACTCTCGAAAGCTCGGGTCGGGTCATCCGATCGGGTTGCCTTATCCCACAATGGTTAGAGAGGCAAAGATCTGTGGACCGTGTGTGTGATCGGTTCTGACGGGGACGTCAGAAATTTAAGTGGGGGAATTTGTAACACCCCAGTCCCACATCGGAAGATGGAAAAAATTTGTCTGTATATAAGGAAATAAGTTATTACCAACAGTACCTTCAAGTCATGACCTTTTGGGTGAGCCTGTGGTGGGCTAAGATGACCCAAGAAGATACTATTGGGCCAGTGGTTTGAGGCCTTATTTTGATGGATTTGATTCAATTCGAACTTGGAATTTGACCCGAGATATTTGTTCCGGACTCAGGATTTGACCCGGGTTGTTTCAGTATATGTCCCGTTGCCTTGTAATTAGAGGCATTGTCCGTGACCACCTTAACAACATACACAGGGCCAATTTCCTCAATCTTGCTATCAAGTAGATTAGCCAACATTGTGCCATCTTGTGATTGACTGGAGGCATCAACAGAACGCATGAAATAAGTCCCCTTCGAACTATTAACAAGGAAATTCAACAAGTGTCTTCCCCTCTTATCTGTCCAACCATCTAACATGAGTGTACAACTATATTCCTTCCAAGCAACTTCATATTTCTTCTTTAACTCATCGATTTTTGTCATTGCCTTCTCAAGTAAAGGAATCCTCAGCTCATGATACGTTGGAGGCTTTAAACCCGACCCATATTGCCCTATGGATTCGATCATTACATCAAATCTCCTTGAATTTGCAGCATTGAATGGTATGCCACATTCGTAGAAAAATTCGGAAATATGCATATGAACTCTCCTTTTCCTTCGGTGTCCTCAAACGATTTTCAATACTCGTTTGGCTCAAACGCTTGCTATGCCTCTCCTCTACAACTTCTTTGGGAGTCTTCCTTAGAAGTGCTTCAACCGTCTTTGTTGGAGCTTTTGGAATTGAAATACAACTTTCTTCCTTTTAGAAGTCGTCCCAAAACTTGGGATAGTTAGAAGAAGTATTGGAAGCCATGGTTGGACGAGCAAATGATTGTTCTTCTTGCACTTCTACTACATAATCATCATCATCATCATCTAGCTCAAATTGCTTATTCCTCTTTCTACTATTCAAAGCCGCATGCATCTCCGTCATAATTTCTGTTGTTATTTTGGGGCACTTCGCTACATCTCCAAAATTTTCTGCTAAATGTTGCTTCAACCTTTTTATTCCCGAACGACATTATTTTTGTGGATACATTGCACTATATCCTTATTACTCATGTCCGGCCAATACCCATATTTCTAACCCGGGTCGTTTGATTTGGCCTTTCTTTTCGGGTCCCACGTTATAAAATAATCATCGGCCCCTGAACTTTCAGTCATTTTAATTTCTACACAATACAATCAAATAAAAATATATTAATCAATATGAATATTGATATTTACCCGAGTACTGTAACGACCGAGAAATCAAACTTAGTTTGTAACTAGGGTTTAGAGAATATTATTTAATAATGAATTTTTATGAATATTATTCTGTTATGTGTTTGAAGGTCGTTCTATGACCTAAGATGGTTATTAAAGATTAGGATTTTGGTTATGTGCAAGAATAATCGAGTAAGAATTTTGAAGACAAGTAAAAAAAATTTGAGAAAATTTACGTAAAAACACTATTCACCCGAAAATGCTTTTGCATTTTTCGATTTCCTAGAAAACGCGTAAATGTTAAAATTACGAGAAAAGACGGTATATCTAATAAAATTCAGAAACAAAAAAAGCAGTTTTTCAGCCTGCGTGACGAATCGGAAAAGTCAAAAAGTCGACAAAAGTCAAGGTTGAATTTCTAAACCATTGGGCTATAATTTGGTAAGGGAAAGTGTTAGGGGGCCCAAGTGAAATTAATTCAAGGCCCAAAAGAATGACCCAAACTATAATTAAATCAAGCCCAAACCAAGATCCAAACCCATGGGTCAATGGGTGGGAGCAACCCATGTGGAGCCCCTACAAGGCCTCATTGTCGGCCACACAACCTCCAAAGGAGGCTTGCTCAAAATATCTCCCCCACTTGCAAGCTACATTAAATGAAAATGACTTATATATCTTAGTTAATGATGATAATTCAACCACGGTTGAGTTTAAGAGGAGGTAGATGAGGGGATGATTAGTAAGATTTGAAAGATTTGAAAGATGAGGATGTTGACCACAAGAGACCATAAGCTAAGTGACCAGATTGTAACCTAATGCAAAGTTGTCTTAAAGACTAAATTACCTAAACACTTGCCTTTTCTATAAATAGAAGCTCATGTGCTAGTTTTCCTTCACAAAATTCACCAACACTTGAGCAAAGAAGCTCAATAATATTTGAGAGAGAGAGAGAGGGTTCGGATTTGGCAAGGGAGAGGGAGCTAGTTGATTATCAAGTAATTCAATTACACAAGAGGTAAGAAATCAACAACCTTCCATCTACTTCATCTACACCTTTTATTGCTTTTTAGCTTGTTAGGAAGTGCCTTGTTGGTGGATGGTTAGATGATTCATTTGAATCATTAGCATATCGGTGGAATAGGTGGAATAAGGAAGATTTAGTGGACTAAAATCACTAAACTATGCATGTAAAGAGAAATCGTAATCGTAATAACGAACGGAACGAAGAATGTTGGAAAACTATGTTAGTTGTTGTTGATGGACAAATTGAAAACAATCAAATAGATGTTGATGGACAAATTTAAAATCATCGTTTGTTAGTATAGGAGTTGTGGAAATGTTCCCTTTGGAACGGAGTAAAATTATGCTATAACAAAGTTATGGTGAAAATTTTAATAAGACGTTAATCGACGAAAAACCTAGTTAAAATGATTTTTGTTTGAAATTAGTCAATTCTGAGAATTATGTTTTCCTAGGGAGTTTAGTAATTCACGAGAAATGGGAGCCATAGGCTCAAGAATGAGCTTATTCCGACTTGAAAGTTACGAAGAATTGAAAATTTAAAACATTAAGAATGCGAAGTTGAAAAACAGTCCAACGTATGACTTTTCAGCCAAGATTTTAGCTTTTTAAATGATTAGAAATAATAATCCGTCCAGGGAAAGTTTTAGTGTATATTACGAGCTAGAATATGGCTCAAGAACGGACTAGTTTCGATAACGAAGGGTCATGTTATGAGGTTGCGAAGTAGGTGGACGAGCACAAAAATCTCCTTGTTACTGCTTCAAGGGTCGGGGAGTTTTGTACTAAAGCAGACACTCTGCGACGACAGTTTAAACGGTCTGGATTAGCAAACATGGAGCAGACACTTCGTGTCGCTAGCTTAACATGTCTGGATTAACAGACAATGAGTTTAAAGCTAAAGCAGACGGTTTAAGCTGTCTGCTTTATACCTGAAACGTAAAATGTAAAGTAAAAATTTGGTGAATTGATTAAATCATAAAACGCGAATGTGAAATAAGAAGGGAAGTAAATGTAAACAACAAATGATGTCTTTACATAACTAATTGGTATGTTTGTGCACACTAAATGTGTAGGATTTTCAAAAGGCGATTAACGTCAAAAATAAAGTGGTAGCGAATGGTAACGAACTTATAGTACAACTTAAGTCTAATGAGATAAAACGAATGCAATAGTAATAGAAGTTAAATATGAACCAATGCTTGACATTAATTGTGTAGCTAATTGGTACGTAAATGTAATTTATTTGTGTGGGCCGTTAAAGGGTGAATTAGCGTAAACTATTTTAGAACACTTAAGGCAAGTCTTTCTAACTTCATTTGATTTCGTTCTTATGAAGTTTATATTAATTTCATGCTTATACAAATCATTTAATATTTATGCAAGTATTCAAGACATGTTATGCCATGAACTGTTTAAGAAAGTGTCGATGTCATTTGTTCGGCTAGACAAGTGTTAAAATGCTTTATTGATTTATTATTTAATCTTTCAAAATGTTATTAATGAAATGTTAAGCTATCCATTGCCAATTGATTTGGTATGGATACAAAGGTAAGCCTGAAAATGAACCAAACAAATGTTTTAGTTGAGTTCCGACCAACACGTAAGGTGTCAAAACTAAACGTAAATACGTTTAATAGATGAGTGTTGATCAACATAGAGTACTATAGGCTGATCACCTAGACGTGCTCGTAAGATATATCGGGTTTACGTTTTATTACCGAGAAGTCCCTTTTAATGAAAGAAAAAGAAGAGTTCTCGGTCATTTGACCAACTCGGTATAAATATTCAATATGTGGTTTCAAAAATGTTTTAAATAAAGTATCGAATTTACTTATTCGTAATAGTTCACAACTACTTGTTCAGTTGTTGAATAATGATCATATGATTCTTGATTTTATTGTTATTAAAATGTTATACTTGTTGGGAAATTAAATGTTCATCCTTGTTTGAATTATATGATTTCAGCTAAGGTCGAACGAGTTGAAGGATTTAGTAAGGACATGGGAAAGGAGAAGATGGATAAATAGGATATTGTTGTAATAGTAGTAATATTTGTGTAATAACTTATATTATGACAATGTAAACAAGTAATGGTTATAGAAACCTGAGAGAATGAACGGATATGATGTAATAGTATAGTAATTACATTCATGTCAATAAGATATATATTTGTATGTTGTGTATGTGGTAGTACTGTGTAGCACCTTATCTAGGGTTTAAAGGTACCCGAATTTGGGGGTCACAAATACAGTCATATAATATTGATTTTCAAAGTTTCTTTAAAAGTTGCACTTATTCCATCAGCATTATTCAGTTACATTTAGAAGTTATTAAACACCGCCCAAGTCTAGTGTATGCAAGATGAAGGAAAATAAATGAGCTGCACATTACATTTTAACCTTACTACAGTCATATAATATTATTGATTTTTTGGATCTATTGTATGCATGTGTTTATATTTATATAAACACAGTCAATATGTATGTGTATATATATAAATTTTCTATGTATTCAGTAGTTCAGTACATATATTGTATGTATGTATAAGCATGTAATAGTATACAAATATATATAAATTTATATATATATATATATATATATATGTATATATATATAAATTTATATGACCCAGCCAGCAGAAAGAAGAAGGGTTACAAAAAAAAAAAGGCAAAGTGGCCAACAGTTAGACAGGTCACAGGAGAAGACAAAAAAGAAAGCAGTCAGCACCGAGCTAGTGGAACCACCGACTTCATAGTTCATATACTGATAGATAGCAGCCAAGCAGTAAGCAGTAAAGAGGGGAAGAAAAAAAAGGAAGAAGACATACATGCCGATCGCGTCGCCGAAAAAAGACCGCAGTCGTTTCTCGCTCTTAGTCTCTCTCTCTCCCTCAGACTCGGTTTGTTCTCTCTACTTTGATCTTCTGATAATTCTCTACGAATTGAGTCGACTAGGGCTAGTTCTGTTCAGTTCTCTCCTACTGTGACGTCGTTTTTTTAACCCACTTCAGATTTGGGTCAATTCCCATAGATACCAAGTCGCTCGATCAACCAGATAGTCGTCCAAGTCGTCGTCGTGTTGTCCAAGTGACGCCTTTTTTTTTAGGCGCTCGCCTTTCAGCCATCAACCAAGTCGCACCCTCACCTTGACTATCTCTTACCGATTGGACGCCTTGGCGTCGCCTTAACAACTATGAGTACACCAAAAATAGTAATACAAAAATATACTCTTAGTAACATCTATAGTGATTTTATATCATCTATCTCATTAAGTGCATTTAAAACAAATATCAATAGAATAGGGTAAAGAAACTAAAACCACAGTAGAAACTGAAGTTCTTGTGCCATCAATACATCAAAAAAAAAATTGCTAAAAGTGATTCCAACAATCAACAATTGCAGCTATGCCCATAAAAAAGAATCATAAATACTAAAATAACAAATCCATAGCCTGTAATTCCGTATATTGATTTATTTAAGGAGCAAAAAATATGTATTCCCTTTGTTCAAAATTAGAGATATATTGACTTTTTCAAGTCAATTTGTTTTAGTTAGTTTATTTGCTTGATTGTACTAATTACTAAAACCAAATAAACTCATAATGAGTTTAGCCTTCATGATTTAAAAAATGGAGTCTAAATAGTTGATATAGCTCTAATATTGGAGCAGGGAGAGTATTTATTTTAAAGCCAATACAACTAACTGTCCAATTTAAGTATATTTTTCATCTTATGAAACTGAAAATACATACATCCTTTCGAATTCTTAATTTTTTTGATTTTTTTTCCAAAACCAAAAATAATATGAACATGCGAAAAAACAATATGAAAAATGTATGCCTTTTTCAACTTTCAAGTTTGGGAAACCTCCATAGACAGCAAGAATAGGGCTTAAAGCTCTCACCACAAGTTTTAGTTTAGTCGAAGATATAGTTCTGATAAAAGACCCTTAGCTTAAATTATGTCTTTAAGCAAAATATTTTGGGATTGAAGATATTCTTTTATAACCAAAGGTACTATAAATAATCTATAATTTAATGAAGTAACTCTTCTCTTGCTCTGTTTTTTGATGCACATACTGCCTTACTAGGCTTTTCTCCATGTTTTCGACTGTTTAGCTTTCCTTTATATTCACCAAGCAACCAAAGCATTAAGACCGTATATAATTGTTGCACTTTAAAATGATGAATTATTATCATCATACGAATCTTCATCACCTCTTCTTCAGTAGTCATATATTATTTAAAATGAACAAATAACAAGTAGGTAAGAATATGCATATATACACCACAAGAAATTTGCAAATCTTTTGATTGCCTTGAAAAGATTACATATAAATCTAGAGAATATGTATAGTTCCCTGGGCTGTCTGTATTGTGGCCTAAAATAAAACTAGCAAAATCAACCCCTCTACCCCCAACAACCACCAAAAAAAACAACACAACATTTCAAGTATACAAATAAGTCACCCACCCACCTCATGCTGAACAACAAAACAGGCTAGTTAACAAATAAGTCAAAGAGAGGATGCACAATTCCAATACAAATTCAATGGGCTGGTGTTACTTTCACGAGCCCAGTAGAAAGAAACAGAGGAACATCAATGTCTCTGTTGCACTCACTTGCACATATTCAGACAAAATAATTCAAAGGGTCTAAGCTTGGAATGAAAGGTTAACTCTATCTACAGACAGGGAACTATACATATTCGGGAAATCTAGCCAACAAGTTTCATAGATTCTTACCAAAAAAACAAACCAAATTTGAAGAGACTTTTCACAAATAATGTGATATCATGGGTTATGCCTTGAATAAAAAGTACCGCAAAATGACTGCACCGCACAAGTGCAGACAAATTTCAGTAAAAGGCAACCCAAGAAACATCTCAACTGCTTTACATGTTCATATTTATACAGTATACACTTTAATTCTAAATATTATGGGCCTCACAATCTAAGCCAATTACACCTTTCCGAGACAAAGCTGACCACTAGAAAACACATTTCCCAAAAAAATTAAACTAAATCTATAGGGAATCCAACTATTATTATACAGTCAATGTAACAATGTCCACCTACATCTAAAGGAAAGTCATAGATATATGGATGAAGAAGTACAAACTGGGACACGTTTTTTTTTCAAATTTACTAAAATTTGCAACTGGGAAAAAATATGTGCAATCGTGTCCTAAGCACCCAGATAACTGATAAGAGTCTATACAGTTATCCTTATTACTACTCTGGGCAGATGGCTTAGATCACAGGAGGCTATACAATTACACGAATAAGAGATAAGGTGCCAATATTCAATAATAATCTTCCAATTGCATCTAACATAAGTTAGATACCAAACAAAAAAACAAAATAAACGAGAAAATCAAATATAAATATTGTATGCAGAAACAGTAATTTCATTCAAGTAACAAAATCATTCAAATTCAGATTTTTCAGAAGAGACTTTGATGCATCTCAATTCTAATAAACCCAAAAACGAAAAAGTAGTAGATTAGGAGAGTGAAAGAGGAAGAAGAAAAATTACCCGGATTCACCAGCAACGAAGCAAATTTGAAAAAAATTAGTACCAGAGATTTCAACAGAAAGAAGCAAATCCGAAAAATTGACAGCGGCAAGAGAACCACAGCGGAACTCGGCAGAGCGAAGAGAAAATTGATATTTTGGTAAAGGTAAAATATCCCACTTTCCAATCCCTCCAAATAAAAACTTACAAACACAGTAGCAAAGTCACAAAATATATCATTATCCCTGAAAAATTGGCAAACAAAACTCAACTGACCTTTCTTATAACTAAATGTCCGTTTGGCGAAAATTTTTGGACATAAATAATTTAAAGGGAAAGTTAATTTAGTGTTTGGCTATAAAATTTCAAAAGTTGGTTTTTTAAAACAATTAGGAACAACCGTATGAGGTGTCCGGCCTTGGCTTTCAATTTTTTGTTCAAAAACTTTTGAAATGGTGATATAGATATTAACAATATTTTTTGGGGCAATCCTCATTTTAGATGATTTCCCCATGGAGAAGGATCCATGTCATCAGAACACATGGAATGTTGGAGTTGCAGTGTTATTATAGCTTGGAAAATGCAACTTTGACAAGGCTTAAAAACTTCAATAGATAGTATGCATGCATGTATGCAAACATTAACAAGTAGCTCAGTATAGGAAAATAAAATATTACTAGGAGAAGCAGTAGTATGGTTTCATTGTAAATATTATATTCAAAGCCAATACACTTGAGAAAAAAAACTGCAGGCTTAACATAGTCCAACTGGTGACACATTAAACCATGGAACAGCCAAACTAAGCCTAATGAAATGCCGAGAAGGGAACAACCTGGTGATGGCAAAACCACCAGCCACAACAGTGATTTTCGGTTCAAATTTTCCACCTTGAATGGTTCTTCAGTTTACCAGAAAGAAAAAAAAATTAGCATGCCTTGCACACTGGGGTGCTTAGTAAGGATCATTATTGTGCTTCTAGAACTTTAAATCCGTAGTCCATGTACCTTGCACGCTGGGGTGCTTGGTAACATGCCTTGTCTTCAGCTTCACCACCTTTCTTCCCAGGGAATTCCTTAGCCTGGTTGCACATTGAAGTACTTCTTCTGGGGTCATATTCTTGACACATACCACCCTCTCATTCTTGTTCTCTGCGTGTTGAGTAAAGAACAAAATAAGATAAATTTTATTCACTCAAGCAAGCATTGACAGCATCAAGTAAAATTTAAAATATCAAACAGGAATACATATGAACAAGGACTGGAAAATTTTGGAATAAATAAGTCATGCTTGCACAGATATAATATACAAAGCATTAATTCATTTATCTGCATCTAGATTTGATCCTTATCCTAGTCCTTGTAATAGAGCAGAAACTAAAACATTCTGAAGCTATAGATGCAGATACTAAAGTTAGCATTGCATAAGATCAGTCCTCAATAGTAGTTGTTACAAACAATTTCGGTTTATTCATTCACTTTATGAGAGAGAAATATAGTGTTGATTATAGTAAATTAAGAAGGCTTAAATATGAATTACTACCCTAAACTATAGGCCATATTCCACTTCAGGGATCAAAGTTTCAATTTTTTCAATTAGGTGATTTAACTATCATTTTTTTTCAATTGCAACAAATTGAGCCGCCACGTCAGCAATTGCTGACGTGACCCTCAAAGTGGAGCCATCACCAGCTGATGTGTAAATAAAAAAAATTATTTTAATATCTATTTACACATTTATTATACATTAAGGGCAAATTCGTCAAATCACTTATATTAATCATTTAAACTAAATAAAAACAACAAAACTATCTAAAATTTATACCATATCAGATCAAAAACAACAAAAAATCTAAAACAAAAAAAAATCTAAAACAACAAAAACTCTTCAACACAAACGTAGATCATACAACCCAAACTGACCATTTCAAAGCACCTATGAACGCGACTAACTAAGTTAATTGAACATAGGAAGAAAAATCATAGAGAACAGAATCTATGACTAAGACCAAGAATTCCAAAATTGAACGTTAACAAAGATAGCCATTAAAGCAACATGAAGCTCAGATCCGGACAAACACAGATCAAAAGGTGCCCCATCCGTCAGCCAAAAGGAACCGACACCATAGAGCCCAAAACTTGCAAACCCAAATCAAAACAAGATCTAGTTGATGACGAAGATGACCAGAAAACACATACAACCCGATTTGAACAGATCCATCTTTCAAACCCACGAACACCAACAACAATCAATATCCGAAATCCCAACCATAGACTGTAAGCATAGCTTCCACATCCGACATTTTGGGGTTGTATCGAACACAGATGAGACGGATCTGACTCGGGATGGTTCGGATTCGAGGAAACTGAGGCGAGCCGACGCGGATGAGATGGATTCGAATAATGTTGAAGGATTGACTCGTGAAAACGTTGCGAGTCATTTGCAGAAGTATAGGATTTATTTGAAGAGGATGCAGGGTTTATGGAATGAAGGGCCATCGGCGTCGGATGATTTGTTTGCCTCCACACCGGTGCCACAGAGCTTACATGAGTCCTCCGGTGTGAATGGATCCAGGAACGGGAATAGCGACGGGATCTGATAAGAGGATATATTTTATGTATTTGTTTGTTTTGTATTAATTTGTTATGTTAATTATATTTGTTGTTTGACGAATTTACCCCATATTAAATCAAATTTGTTTACTTTATGATTAAAAAATTATTATTTTTGCCACACCAGCTTCCTAAGGCCCCACACAAGTTGCCACGTTAGCAATTTTTGACGTGACATGTTCAATTTGTTGCAATTGAAAAAAATTAATAGTTTAATCATCTAATTGACAAAATTGAAAGGTAGATCACCGAAGTGGAATATTGCCTATAGTTTAGGGTATTAATTCATATTTAAGCCAATTAAGAAACTATTGTTTTGTAGATATTATTTTTTAGCAAATTTCTCAACGCTGATCAAAAGTTACTCTCTCCATCAGAACAAGACATTACTAAACTTACTGAAGTGAAGAATACAACCACTGTATATCATTTTTATCAAAAGTTTCATTGTTTTTTTCAGAAGAGGAATCAAGCTAAAAATCAGGATACATTTTAGGTAAAATTAAAGACAAGCATATGAAAGGTAACCATACTTTGGATAATGGTAAGCTGATTAGTTTAATCTATAATCAATTTGATTTACGTCGTAACAGTTCAGGGCATCAAAATGTTTTTCAAATCCTTTAGACAGAAACTCAATTTCAAGTTTAGTCTCAACGTGCTTACACATAAGAGACAGTGAAGTCTAACATCAAGACACAAAGGAAACAAACAAATATGAGGGTTTTGACTCTCATAACATTACGAAGTTTGGTCACAGAAGAAACGTGGAAATGGAGACCCAAAGAATACTCCCTCCGTTCCTTTTTATCTATCCTTTTAGAGAGGAAATGTAACAATCTGGTTTTCTAAAATAGTAATAATCAAATGGAAGGCTAGGATCAAACATCTAAAATTACCCTCTAAAATATCTAGCATGTTTACAAAGAATATAATATTTACATGAGTAAATCTAGCACACTCGATAGAACCCTAATATATAAAAGAAGATTCTAGGAATGCCAGTTAATGTAGCCAAATGGGTGCCTTGTAAGTGTCAACTATTAAGTAAGCAATAGCAATAGCAATAGCAATAGCAATAGCAATAGCAATAGCAATAACATGGTGCAATCTCGTTGAAAATGCTCTTGTTGTGACATACGCTTAGAAACAACTCAACTGGTTTTAACTATATCTCAACTAGTTTTAACTATTTCTTTTTAAAAACCTATTACTAGTGTGCTACATTGCAAATAAACGTATTTCATACCAGATATGCAATTCAATGAAACCTACCCATACCGTACTCCTTTAAAGTGACGTTTTCCATTCCCGGTTTCATTTCACGTACCGTATCAAACTACGATCAAGGTAACATTGGTTTGGCTTATAAATTGTTCTTGTACTGGAAATCTTCAAGGCCTCATCAGCCTTGACAACAACTAGGCTTTTGTTTAGTGGAAGTTGCAGGTCATCCATAAACTTTGCTTCTAACCCATAGCAACTCCCTCAAATGGTAGTGACCATAAAATAGGTGAAACAGAAAAGCCTTCATAACAACTAATAATGATGTTCAATATGATCAAAGTAAGTTGAATTCATCTAAACAATTTTTCTAAAAATTAGCTCGGAGTTGGTAAATCATGTTATGAGTTGCTTAAAAAGGAACTTATACACAAAGTCTCAAATGATTTTTTCACCAACTCTCATTTGAAGTAAGGTACCTCTCATGTAAGCCAGTGCAGTTGGATGATATTAATTCTAAAAGATCCAGTACTACTCACAAACAAGACCACATATAATATGATTTATTGACGGCTATACATACCAGTATTAAATATGATGCTTATTTACGTCAACAGAACTCAAATCTACATTACATAGGGAGTGAGTGTTTGTGACAGAGAGTTATTCTTACTGTATATTCCCTCCAAATGAGGATGCTGACCACCGATAAGCTTGGTTTCAACCTCTAGCTGAGGATTGCTCTCTTTAAATGCTGGCAACTTAGATTCCATAAATTCCCTACGAAAATAATACCAACTCCATTGGCTAATTGGTGTTCATTATTATCACATAAGAAATTAAAGTGTTACCGATACTGGTTTTGACAAGCTGGCTGATCCAGAGGCATGGATATAACTAACATGTTTATCATGGTTATTGCAATATGTATCAAACTATAATGTGCTAGAGGGGCTACAAAAAAACAAAAGACAAGGAAGCCCGTGATATTTTTATTTTATATTTTGATAGGTAATCTGTTCCCAATTTTGGGATATAAACCAGCAAGCAGCAACGTTGAGGTTATTCTCAAGGTCTCTACCATTTTTCCCACCCCTTGGGATAAGTCCAAGATGAAATTTTTTACAAACATAAGTTGATTAAAAAGGTTATTTCCATAAGAAAAAACAAACAAACTCTGTTAACTGGAAAATAGCTGGATAAATTATAATTTCACGACTGAATCTAACCATCAAGTCCACTAAATTCTTTATCAGTGTTTTATTGAATAAGAGTTGAGAAGATTAGAGGTAGTTTTCTTAGGTTGTACTCCCTCTATTCCAAAACATAAGATCAGTTTTGACTTTTTAAGTCAATTGGAGATGAATTTAAATTCAAAGTTGATATGATTTCAAATTTTCAATTGACTTTAGACATTACATTTATTGCAAACTATCTAAAAATTACTATTAGCAACAAGATTTATTGTCATTGAAAGTTAAATGAATCACATCAAAATTAACTTTGAAAAGTCAAAACAAAGGAAGAATATAGTTCCATTATTGGTGAGGTTGTTAGAGGTTTAAAAATTAAAATGCTAGGTCAAATGCTTAGTATTTTCGTTCCTCCTTTCAACTTTTATGTTGATCACCATTAAAAACAAATCACAACTTTACAACCTCTGATATATTAACAGGGTATGGTACTTGTACACAATTTTGTGGTGAACTTTTTCTAGCTACCCATCCTACATTTAGACCATAAAAGACGCAGCAAAGCAATCTTCCCTCATATACACAACAACCTGCAATTTACTTGCTCCAATCAAGTAACTTTAGAAAATGAAATTACGGACTACATCATACGAAAAGGTAGAATCTTCACTTATTAACATGAGTATTACTGGAGTTTATAGTATTTAACAGTACAAAAACCGTGAACTACTAAACAAAACTTGTAGAAACAGCTATTTGAAAAGAGAAAAAGAAAACATACATACTTGATACCCCTACTACTGCCTCCCCAGTTACAGTAGCTCACAACCAGCTTTTTAAGTTGCCAAACTCCTCTTTGAGACATCTGGGTATCAAACAATATGAGCCTGTTCGGGAATGACTTATTTTAAAATGACTTATAAGTTAAAATATAAGTTGTGACTTATAAGTAAAGGCATTCGGCTAATAATGACTTATAAGTAAAAAATTAAGTTAAAACAACTTATGAACGCGTTCGGCCGATAATGACTTATAAGTTAAAATTAAATGTAAAAATTACTAAAAAGAACATTATAAAATGATACATTGATTCAATATCATATCATAACAATCATCCAATATTGCACTAAATAAAATCCTAATTAAACAAATTCTCTAAACATATCAACTACAATCTTATTCCGAGTTAGAGATTCTTAATGCAATATTATCTCTCATTGCTTGGATATAATATTTAAGAAAAGAAACTAAAATTTAGAAATAAATAAAACACAAAAGTATAACTTGTGCATATAATAATTTGGTTAGACATTATTATAATTTGACTATAGTTCTGAACTTTAACTCATTGTAATAAGTATTGTGTATCTAGTCGTCAATAAGCTTTACTAAAGAACATGGCTCATGAAGAAAAGAACATCGAATAACCTATATTACGATTTCTGAATTTTTGATGCATATAAATTGCTACTGTTTCCATATCATTCAATTAGGTTATTTAGAGAAGAAGGCTCGAGAAGATGAGAGAATAAATATAAGAAGCTTGTGCAACCAATGTTCTATCATGCAAGTGAAGGAGCAGATTTCAGTCCCCACATTACTGAATTTCTGGAATTCTGTATTTGATTTTAAACAATCCTCTGTCCAAAATCAAGATTTAGTTTGTTCAAAGAGTGATGAATCCTTAAACCAACTAACGAATGAACTTGACCAATTATATTTTCCATTTCAGGTATTTAATCAAGCAGCAGCAGCAGCAGCAAGGTTTTGCAGCCCAGAACCCCCAATTAGGAGGAAAGCAAGTTGCAAATATTTTGAGAAAGAAATTGCATAATGTTCAATTCCTAATTAAGCACATATAGAGTTACTGAAAATTACTAAAAATTAAGCTGCTCACATATTCCTAATTAAGCACAACCCAGTATACAACAATTCATTCAATCAATCAATCAAACATTTGAACCACATAAATTAACAACAAATGGAATTGAATCGAAACCCACATGCAGAGGTAAAGGAGAAGAAAAACCACATGCCAAAGATTCAAACATAACATAATACACATATATATACATATCAAATATTTGGTCTAGAAGGAGTAGCAGCAATTCAAGGAGTAGAATGAGTAGCAGGAGTTACAGCCACGGAGCGAAGTAGGGAGAAGCCAAGAAATTGACGGATCGAGCGCAGAAGTGAGCAGAGCAGATCGGATCTTCGATTTTAGCCGTTGTGAAAAAATGTTTATGTTAGAAGAGAAAGAGAAAGGCTTTTTAGGAATAATAATGTGGAAGAAAATAAATTGATAAACGAGGGAAAGAGAAAGCCAACGGAGACACAAAGAAATGATTTCAGTGCATGAATCCCAATTCCAAAACTCCATTTTTACAGTATACTTTAACTGGGGACTGTATACACGTTCAACCATACATAAATTACAAATTTATATATCCGTATATATATATATACATATATTCACATATATACATATTGTTAGGTTCACTTACTTTCAGAAATCGCAGCTTCAAAAAATCACTCACAGTTCGTTCTTTGCAGTTTGTAGTTTGTAGTTTGCAGTTAGCAGGGTTTCAACTTTCAAGAGAAGAAGATGGATTAAATTGAAGTGAGCTACAATTACTAAAATTGCTATCCGAACCCGGCCCAAAAGAATTAGGGCCCATATAGCCTATCTACATTCTACAATAGAGTTTTGTTAGGCTTGTGATATTATTAGCCTTTTAGGTTCAATTATTTTTTTTTTGTTGAAACTAATGTTTTTTCATTTGTAATTCTTTCTTTTTATAAAGTGGGTGTTTGTTATAGGTCAAGATAGATAAGTATTTGATTACTAGTAATAAACAATGGTCATATCGTGTCATTTCTATTTGGTGGAAGTTATGTGATTCCGGGTAATTACTATTATGGGTAAGGGTGTAAACGAACCGAGTCGATCCGAGTATTTAGTTGTTCAGATTTAGTTCACAAAATTTATCGAGTATAAAATAAGGTTTGATTGATACTCATTTAGCTACCGAGTTGAGCACGATTCCGAATCGAGCCCGAGCAGTTTGGACTTTTCCAACGAATATGATCCGAGTATCAATAAAAAATTATAATTTGAGAAGGTTCGAATAATTTATCGAACTTTAAAATGTGCTCATATTTGACTCATTTATATTTCAAATCGAGCTCAAATCGAATTTTAATCGAGCAAATATTTAATCGAGCTCGAACTGCTTTGCTTTCATTTTGTTTTTATTTGTGGATGTTTGGTATGAATTCAATATTACTCGGTATATTTTTTACTAAAATATCATTGTACTAATTTTAGTTGAATGATTCACCCATATGATTTACAAATATAATCAAATCATCAAAGTACTATCAAACTATTAACTTTGCATTACTCAGTAAATTGTATTAAATTATTTTAATTATTTATAAAATAACATTTCATGATTTATTCAATTAGTAAGCACTAAATTTTAATTATGCCGCTAATAATAACTTAAACTTATTATAATAAATAACAAACAACCAACATACTCTCTCCATCCCCAAAAGAATGAGATAAAGTACATAAAGTGAAGGGTAAATTTTTCATTTAGTAGGGTCTATTAGTATAAAAAAATAAAATTACTCATCACTTTATATAATTTTGTGGGACCAATAAAAATAAATTTGAAACTTTTTTACTCTCTTTCTTATACTTTTACTTTTCTTAATATTTTGCAAATTGTACTTTACTCATCCTTTTAGGGATAAATATAGTATTTTATACGGAGAATGAATTATTTTAGTTAAACTAAACATGTGGACAAACAAAAAAAGTGAAATATAAAAAACAAATGTAAATTGTGTTACTAATAAGAATATTTATGTTCCAATTATTATATAAAGGATATTTTGTCAAAATAAAATTTTCAAGATGACCACTACGTGGTAATCTCAGATTACCACATGATCTGGTTAACAAAAATCATGAAACTTTATTGGATATCTGATTATTAGAAATGTAAGATTATAATGTAACAAATACGATCTATAAAGATGACCAATATTTTTATTTCTAAATAAGACAGGGAAAATATAATATAGAGTAGATATTTGTGACTAAATTTTTTGCTTATTGTGATCATAAACTTTGTGAAAAGGGGGGAAAATTAAGTTATTCTTTAAAATAAACTCTGTTCTAATTGATATTCATGAATAATTATTGTGAATTTATGACAAAAGCATAAACTTGGAATTTCTCCTAAAATAACCTAATTATAGATCACATTGTGACTTACAAAAATTTAATAGGCATATTCAGTCATGCTTCTTAGATAAGGATAAATGATTTTTGGTCACTCTACTTTCGAACTTGCTCGATCTATTCAATTGCGACTTTATAATGCAATCGCATTCTCTGGTCCAATTGCTGTTTTTGTTTCCGTATTCTTGATTTATCCACTATTTTTTTTGTAAAGACGAAGAAGGTCAACTTACAATTGAGTCATTCAACTTTTTTTTCGTACAGTTAACTCATTATATTTTACTTTGCTAACAAAACGTTCAAAAATCCGTCAACTCGTTTGCCTTTAGACGGAAATAAACAAATAAGCTGTTGACGTAGAAAACTTTCTGATGTGGCAGAACTCATTCCACGTGGCCTTTATTACGTGGATATGGAGGAAAAATCTCCCACCCAAATACCAGATGATGGACTCACGTCTATTAGCAGCCGAGAAGTAATTGAATCGTCATTTTGTTCCAACTTTGATCGATGAAGCAAATTGAGCCCTAAGCCAGCCCTTCCAAAGTAATCGATCAATTGAAAAGCTAAACAACGATCGACGACTTGTTCGATTGAACTCTATTTCTAAACAAAATCAATTATTAAGTGTGATTCACGTTGGTTAAAAGTCGTTTGATGCTCGATATCAAGTAACGGTCGACAGGTATGTCCCATATGATGGTCTCTTTTTGTCCCCTTATTTGACTTTGATGATTTTGTTTGGGTTTCTTCTTTAATAAATTTTGGTCCCCTTTTGTCCCCACATGAATGCTCTGTATTTATTTTCATTCCTTTAACTTATGCTCTGTTTTGCATGTGTTTTATTTATTAATTTGTTACAGATGAATGTTGTTACGTAATTTAATGTACACTATGGTAGGGAGTTCATCTATGCTCCTTTATGTGACTATGTGGGAGGTAATGTTTATCATATGCCACGTTTGGATGCTGATTATATTTGTATGTGTGCTATTAATAAGTTAACTACTGAATTTAGTTATCATCCTCAATCAAGTGTTTATTTTTAAATTGATGGAGTAAATATTAAAAATGGGGTTAGACTTGTTCATGATGATGCTTGTATAAGAGATATGATTAATATTTGTTTGTCACATAGTGTAATTGATGTCTATATAAACCATGTATTACTATATAATATTGATCAAACCTCTATATTGGATGTGCATAATAGTATTAATGTGATTGATAATGTGCTTCAAAATGTTGATGAAACTGTGGCTGATAATGTTGCTGGTAATATGGATGAAAATATGGCTGAAAATGTGACTGGTGAGGGTGAGGGTGATAATGTGGACAATGTGGCTGGGGAGAATTTGAGTGATAGAAGGAGTAGAAAATGTCAAAATGTCAAAAAGAATGCTAAAAGGAAGTCCAAAAAGGGTAAACAAAGGGCAGTTGAGGAGGAATGTTCTTAGATAGATACCTTTGATAGTGATTTTGATGAAGAATTAGTAGAAACTAGGAGGATGGTTTAAGGAGTATAAGAGGGAGATGAAAAAGAACACAGAGTTGGAAGATGAGGGACACGAGGCAGGAAATTAGGGAGAGGAAGGATAAATCAAGGAGATGAGGGAGATTAACGGAATGATGAAGATGAAGAGGGTGAGGGTGAGGGTGAGGATGAGCCTGAAAATGAGGAAGAAAATGTTGTAGAACATGGCCTAAAAATGAATGAAATAGAGGGAGAAAAATTTGGGAATGATGGCGAGGGCAGTGAATATGAGAAGAGTGATTTAGATTATGCATCATGCCAAAGTGAATATGAGGATAGTGATTTGTTGAGCTCTCTTTCTGAGAGCAGTGAAGAAGATAAGGATATTTGCTATAGGGCCTCCCCCTAGTAAAGAAAAAAGAAAGGCAGTTAAGGTTTACAATAAGAAGATAAAAAGAAGTTGATAAAATCTAAGGAATACATGGAATTTTCCAGCATTAGGGAGTTTAAAGATGCCATTAGAGACTACTCCATTACAAATGAGAGGAAATTATGGTATCCAGACAATGATTCCAAAAGATGCCAAGTTAAGTGTGAGAAAGGATGACCATGGAAATTATGGGCTAGTTACATACAATGGACTGATACATGGAAGGTTAAGTCTATCTTAGACATTCACAATTGCACTAGAATCTTCAAAAATAAGCTGGCTACTGTTAGGTACTTGGCTGAGTACTATGGGAATAAGATTAGGAAGAATCCTAGCTGGAAATTAAAGGAGATGCAAGAAGAGATAAACTTGAAATTGAAGTTGGATGTTATAGAGGTGAAATGCATAAGGGTTAGACAGTTAGCACTGCAGGGGATTCAACAGGTCATAAAGGATCATTATGCAAGGGTGTGGGACTTTGGGGCTGAGATAGTTAAGAGTAATAAGAATAACATTGTGAGACCCCGAATTTTATGAAATAAAAGTATTCAATTTTTTTTTCTATTTTGGTAAATAAAGCACGGTATTGATTATTGATGCTTATGTGATAAGTCACTCATTTTTGTTTTATTGGTATTATTAATGTAATAAAAGCAGAAAAGTTTTTATATAAAAGCAGAATACTTTTATAAAGTTATTCTATAAATAGAAATATGTTATATTCTATTATGCATAGTGTTGCATAGTGTCTACATAGTGTTTTGCATAGTAAAATCTTTTTATATAAAAATGAATACTTTTATAAAGTTATTTGTTTTATTAGACAATAATTAGAAATAATATATTTTATAATGCATAGTGTTTGAATAGTGCCTGCATAGTGTTTGCATAATAAAATCTTTTATAAAGTTATTCATTTTATTAGATTATAAATAGAATATATTATATTTTATTTAAAAGATTTTGCTTTAAATATGGACCGTCAGATTAAAGTAAATCAATCTGGACCGTTCATGAGTTAGTTACTATGCAGTCCATTTTTCTACAAATAGAAGCTCATTCCTTCATTATTTCTTACGAATTCACTGAAACTCTATAGAGAGAAACTATAGAGAGAGTTCTTCTTCTATAATCTTGAGCGTATTTCTTTAGAGTTTAAGAAAGCTTTGAGCGTAGTGCAAGTTTTCTTCAAGTATATTCCCGACCTACCAGTCGAAATATTTTTCTTTTTAAGGTAGGGAATATTATTTGTTGTACTCATAAGGGGTATTCTTTCTTTCTTATTCATGAAGAGAACTTACATTATTCCATTCTTTATTATTACATTGGAATATAACTCAGATACGCTGGATACCCTATATTTGGTGAAATTCTTACATTATTTCATTCTTATTATTTTGTTGGAATAACTTTGTTTATCTAAGTACCACATACATGGTGAAATTCTTTTAATATTCCGCTTCTTTATTATTCGTTGAAATATATCTTATGCATGCGTTCTTGGGACTGGTTCCATTATTTATTATTCGCCGGAATATCCCATGCGTGCGTTTACCTTGGGACTGGTTCCATTATTTATTATACATTGGGAATAACTCGTCGGTGCGATCTATCGCACGCATGGTGAATCCTTCTGTTATTCCATTCTTTATTATTCTATTAGAATAACCTGTCTATGTGGATTACCGTGACGCCCCCAAAATAGGTCCATTCCATCTAACCCATTCTGAGTCGCCAAATATATGGTACGGAAAACAACTACAACTTTATTACAATAATTGTCGTGCAAAATACAACAACACAAATGCTGTGAGTTTGGATACAAATATATACCAACTGTAGCAAGTCACAATGACACCTTACATAAAGGTATAGTCAAAAACTGTTTTAGAAATTAGAATCTTTGGGAAGTGCTCAAGGAAACCTTCGTATACATGGGAGGCCATGCTTTTAGGTTATGGTAGATATCATATGGCCACGTAATTATCCTTGGTTCAACCTAATAGACCCCCAAAGAAAAACGAGAAGATTACTATCATATTCTTCCCAATGGTGAGTCTTCTCTCGACATATCATTATCTCCACTGTCTCTAATTGTGTATTATACTCCAAACAAACACCAAGATTATATAGGTAGTGCTTGTAAATATACTCAGCAAGTGGATGGGCACAACCATGTCTTATGATGACACGAGGTTGTATGTCATTAGACATCTTGTATGATAGTGGCAAAACACCCTTCCAAGTTAAATTCACCTCACCCTCAACATCTATAGACCACCATTCTATTCCCTCGCTATTCCCCGCTCGACCCAGCTACACTTTTATTACCTAAAAGGAATTGTGAAACAAAAAGGTGAGCACAACTAGCTCAGTAAAGAATATCATGACTAAAGATAAATAAATTATCAATAGTCTTCATCAAGAATAAATCGTAGATTTAGAACATATGGTAGATGATAAAAATTTTTCAACCATAGTTGCAAGCAGAATGAGCAATCCATTAAAAGAGTCAAATAGACTATAAAGTCTATTGTTTTCTCCACGTTAAAAGTCCACCAACAATGTTTTATCCTCGTAACATCAATCAACAGTTCCTTTCCACAATCATATGAATAACTCATAATCATAATTGTGATTCTAAATTTCTCTTCTCATCCAGACGAAGATAATTTCCATCACCGTCTTTACTCGAAACATCAAATATCATGGTTATACCAAATCACGCTCTCTGCTCATAATCATACTAATAAATTAATCTTTGCACCACGGGCCAAAGATAATCATCAACAGATTCATCTTTACACTACTGTGCTAAAGATATTCAACAAAGAAAGTCATCTTTGCATTACGAGCCAAAGATATTCATCGATAATTCATCTTTGCACTACAAAGCTAAAGATATTCAACAACAGTCATCTTTGCATTACGAGCAAAAGATATTCATCAATAATTCATCTTTGCACCATGTGCTAAGATATTCATCAATAAGTCATCTTTGCACTTACGAGCCAAAGATATTCATATATCAAAGAAATACATAATCATTTCGAAGTTATATAACAATAATTATAACCATGTTGATCAATTCACCTTGCACTTAAGCTAAAAATATTCAATTGTAAATTCAATGGTCATGATCATACCAACCAACAATTCAACTTTTGCACCATCGCCAAAGAGAACCTATAGTCACGATCATACCAATAATCTACTCATCTTTACACTCAAGTCAAAGAGAAATATCATCATTAGGGTTATAAGAATGTTATATAAAAACAATATAATCAAAACATGGTTTTAATTTCAAGAGTAAGATTCATAAATCAACAATAATTTGGTTAGAGAAGAAACCAATTTGTCGTGAATAAGTATCCCGTATTCGCATATAAGACCGTGATACGCGCATAATAACCTCGATACTAAAAGATAAAGTTTCATAATAAAATTCATATCCATATTTATAACACCTTAATCCAAATGTTATAAATCACTTAGAAATCTCATAATCTAATATTATTAATATTATAATAATATTTTAATCATTTCTTAAACTTATAAATAATTTAATCCAATTATTTACACTTTAATAATTAATGCATTTAATCATCTAAAATGCCAAACTCATAAGATTTCATCATCATTAACAAAAACCCTCATAAAAATCAGATATACCCTGCATATATGATTCTCAAGCCAATAAATCATATTTTCCAATTTTCTTACTTCACATAACATATTTAATTCATTTACTCATAACTAAAACATTTTCATGAAAAATACCAAATCAGTTCCAAAAACATTTATTTTCTGGGATTTAGAAGAATATAGTCCCATATTGAATATATATTTTTCTCATAATTTTTAAAATTCATTTACTATTTTCCATATGGCCAAAACTACCGAATAGTTAGACATTTATCATAAATTATACTTTTGTCCAAAAATTCCGAAATTAATTCGGTATACTTATATTATATAGATGTACTCCCAATAAAAATTTCATCAATTTTGGAGTTAACCACAAGGAGTTATAAGTGGTTACTTTTAAAATTGTCTTTTCTCATAAAATCCATAACTCCTAATCTATACATCCAAAAATCGCCATTTTGGACACAATCTACAAAACTCATCAAAATATCATTTTAAATTTTTTCAGAATTTTGAAGGTTCAGAAAAATTTGAAACTAAAAAATATAATAACCCTTAAAATCCCTTACTATCCCTTACCTCAAAAAAGCGATCTTGGATGGAATTTGGATATAATTTGAATCTAAACTTGCATCAGATATAGCAATACTCTCAAAGTATACTCAAAATACTCACAAGAATACGCCGATAATATAGAGAGAAAACTTGCTTTCAGTATGATTTTCAATTCTAACCCAAGACCCTATTTATAGGAAAACGCTTAGAAACACCAAAGTTAGTAAAATTTATTAAAATATAATATATATATATTATAAATTCTCACGCCATCTAGACAATCTGATCTCAAACCATCAACACATGTTAAAGATGCCCACAAACATTTAAAAAATGTTTTTCTTATTTAAATTATTTTAAATTTCCAAAAATCAATTATTTTGACTAACTTCAATAATTCATAATAAATATCCTTTTTATCAAAAAATTGAATCTCTCATGACTTTTTATAGGAAATTCAATTTCTACAACTTTCCAAAAGAAAGTTTTTCCAAATTTCAAATGTAAATTGACAAATCCATAACCAGACGATTTTACAAGCTATAATCAAATTTCTATTAATAATCAGGTCCACCAACACACAAAATATGTGTTAAACATTTAATGTCACAAAATACTCTTTCTCCTCATATACTCATATATCCCACATTCATTATAAAATATCACCATTAATATATTATTAAAATAATATATTTAAATGAATTATTTTATCGAAAAAGATAAATTATTAATTTTCAACAATTGTCACATTAAAATTTTCTCCATCTATATCCACATAAAATGAATATTTTCCTTATCATATTAATCAATAATTAATTATTCACAAATAATATTACGTAATCACAATAATGATAACCGTGTAGTTCGAGGAAAGGGCTTTCCAATAATGATTTCCTCCTCTCTGCCAAGCAATTAGGTGACCAAACCTCTCCTTGAATGTAACTTTGTAGACATTGCCAATAATGTTATCTAATAATATTATTCAGATAATATGAATTATTGTTCGATAATAGAAAATATCGTGTAATGACAATTATTAAAACAACAACAATATAAAATATCAACGCAACAATTATTGAATCAATAAAATAAAATATCGAATAGTAATTCATCGTAACAATTATCGAGTAAAGTGCCTTCCACGTAAGAATCAATAATTGGTGCAATACTGCGTGCTATCGTGTTTTAACCCAATTTAGTATTTTAACAAGATTAATTCAGAATAACTACGCCGTCATTTATAAACAACTTATATTTGTCGTTTTCTTCATCCAATCGCTTTCTGCTATGGGGCCCACACAAGGCTGCGTTGTCGTACTGATATTCCTGACAAAAAGAATATTCCACGACCAAACGAATATTCTCCGACAACAATGAATATTTTATAGCTACTTGTATATTTTATAAAATTTGCATATTTCACCCATAACTTTAAACTTTTATCAATTTAACCATTTACTAAATAATAATTATAAGAAAAATTGAATACTTTTATTTCATAAAATTCGGGGTCTTACAATCTCCCCTCCTTATGAAATTTCGTCCCCGAAATTGACGTACCTGGTATTTCAAAAAGTTGAGAATACCTTATTTTCATTTTAGATTCCATCTTTCCTGTCCTCATAATTTCTCCATTGCTCATCTCCTATAATTCAGATATCATTCTAGAATACAACTTCAAAACAAGGGTTAATTGAATAAATTAACATATCACATAATATCCCGATATTATGATCGACCAACAAATAAGCTTAGGTAGACACACTAACGAAGGATTTACTCATCTCTCCTCCTAGTTCTAATCCCAATCTCCGCTGGAGATCATATCCCTAAGCTCGATATTAATGTAACGCCCCCAAAATAGGTCCATTCCATCCAACCCATTCTCGAAGTCGCCAAATATATGGTACGGAAAACAACTACAACTTTATTACAACAATTGTCGTGCAAAATACAACAACACATATCTTTGTGAGTTTGGATACAAATATATACCAAATCAGAAGACGTCACAATGACACCTTACATAAAGGTATAGTCAAAAACTGCTTTTAGAAATTAGAATCTTTGGGAAGTGCTCAAGAAACCTTCGTATACGGGAGGCCATGCTTTTAGGTTATGGTAGATATCATATGGCCATAGAATTATACTTGGTTGACCTAATAGACCCCAAAGAAAACAAGAAGATTACTATCATATTCTTCCCAATGGTGAGTCTTCTCTCGACATATCATTATCTCCACTGTCTCTAATTAGGTATTATACTCCAAACAAACACCAAGATTATATAGGTAGTGCTTGTAAATATACTCAAAGAAGTGGATGAGCACAACCATGTCTTATGATGACACGAGGTTGTATGATGTCATTAGACATCTTGTATGATAGTGGCAAAACACCCTTCCAAGTTAAATTCACCTCACCCTCAACATCTATAGACCACCATTCTATTCCTCGCTATTCCCCGCATTCGATCCAAAAGCTACACTTTTATTATTCGAAAGGAATTGTGAAACAAAAGGGTGAGCACAACTAGCTCAAGAAAGAATATCATGACTAAAGATAAATAAATTATCAATAGTCTTCATCAGTAATAAATCAGAGATTTAGAACATATGGTAGATGATAAAACTTTTCAACCATAGTTGCAACAGAATGAGCAATCCATTAAAAGAGTTAAATAGACTATAAAGTCTATTGTTTTCTCCACGTTAAAAGTCCACCAACAAATTTTTTATCCTCGTAACATCAATCAACAATTCCTTTCCACAATCATATGAATAACTCATAATCATAATTGTGATTCTAAATTCCTCTTCTCATCCAGACAAAGATAATTTTCATCATTGTCTTTACTCGAAACATCAAATATCATGGTTATACCAAATCACAGCTCCTCGTTCATAATCATACTAATAAATTCATCTTTGTACTACGGGCCAAAGATATTCATCAACATTCATCTTTACACTACAAAGCTAAAAATATTCAACAACAAGTCATCTTTGCATTACGAGCCAAAGATATTCATCAATAATTCATCTTTGCACTACACAAAGCCAAAGATATTCAACAACAGTCATCTTTGTATTACGAGCAAAAGATATTCATCAATAATTCATCTTTGCACTACAAAGCTAAGATATTCATCAACAAGTCATCTTCAGACTACGAAGCCAAAGATATTCATATATCAAAGAAATACATAATCATTTCGGAAGTTATATAACAATAATTATAACCATGTTGATCAATTCACCTTTGCACTTAAGCTAAAAATATTCAATTGTAAATTCAATGGTCATGATCATACCAACCAACAATTCAACTTTTGCACCATCGCCAAAGAGAGCCTATAGTCACGATCATACCAATAATCTACTCATCTTTACACTCAAGTCAAAGAGAAATATCATCATTAGAGTTATAAGAATGTTATATAAAAATAATATAATCAAAACATGGTTTTAATTTCAAGAGTAAGATTCATAAATCAACGATAATTTGGTCGTAGAAGAAAACCAATTTGTCGTGAATAGTATCCCGATTTAAATACGTAGTACCGTATACGTGCATAAGAACCTCGATTACACTAAAAGATAAAGTTTCATAATAAAATTCATATCCATATTTATAACACCTTAATCCAAATGTTATAAATCACTTAGAAATCTCATAATCTAATATTATTAATATTATAATAATATTTTAATCATTTCTTAAACTTATAAATAATTTAATCCAATTATTTACACTTTAATAATTAATGCATTTAATCATCTAAAAATGCCAAACTCATAAGATTTCATCATCATTAACAAAAACCCTCATAAAAATCTGCATATACCGCATATATGATTCTCAAGCCAATAAATCATATTTTCTAATTTTCTTACTTCACATAACATATTTAATTCATTTACTCATAACTAAAACATTTTCATGAAAAATACCAAATCAGTTCCAAAAATATTTATTTTCTGGGATTTAGAAGAATATAGTCCCATATTGAATATATATTTTTCTCAGAATTTTTAAAATTCATTTACTATTTTCCATATGGCCAAAACTACCGAATAGTTAGACATTTATCATAAATTGTACTTTTGTCCAAAAATTCCGAAATTAATATGGTATACTGATATTATATAGATGTACTCCCAATAAAAATTTTATCAAATTTGGAGTTAACCACAAGGAGTTATAAGCGGTTACTTTTAAAATAGTTTTTTCTCATAAAATCCATAACTCCTAATCTATACATTCAAAAATCGCCATTTTTGGACACAATCTACAAAACTCATCAAAATATCATTACAAATTTTTCCAGAATTTTTGAATGTTCAGAAAAATTTCGAAACTAAAAAAACATAATAACCCTTAAAATCCCTTACTATCCCTTACCTCAAAAAGCGAAGATTGGAATGTTTGATATAATGCAACGAACTAACTTGCATCAGTATAGCAATACTCAAAGTATACTCAAAATACTCACAAGAATACGCTCGATAATATAGAGAGAGAAAACTTCAGTTTCTGGTATGATTTTCAATTCAAACCTAAGCACCTTATTTATAGGAAAATGCTTAGAACACCAAAGCAGAAAATTTATTAAAATATAATATATATATATATATTATAAATTCTCTACACCCATCTAGACAATCTGATCTCAGCCATCAACACATGTTAAAGATGCCCACAAACATTTAAAAAATGTTTTTATTATTTAAATTATTTTAAATTTCCAAAAATCAATTATTTTGAGTTTTGAACTTCAATAATTCATAATAAATATCCCTTTTATCGTAGAAAATTGAATCTCATGATTTTTATAGGAAATTCAATTCTCTACAACTTTCCAAAAGAAAAGTTTTCCAAATTTCAAATGAAATTGGACCAAATCCATAAGCAAGCGATTTTACAAGTTTATAATCAAATTTGATTCAATAATTGTGTCCACCAACACACAAAATCATGTTAAACATTTAATGCCACAAATACTCTTCCTCCTCATATACTCATATATCCCACATTCATTATAAAATATCACCAGTTAATACATTATTAAAATAATATATTTAAATGAATTATTTTATCGAAAAAGACAAATAATTAATTTTCAACAATTGTCACATCAAAAATTTTCTCCATCTATATCCACATAAAATGAATATTTTCCTTATCATATTAATCAATAATTAATTATTCACAAATAATATTACAGAATCACAATAATGACAATCAGCAGGTTCAGGAAGAGGGCTTCCAATAATGATTTCTCCTTCTTTGGCAAGCAATTAGGTGACCAAACCTCTCCTTGATGAACTTTCTAGACATTGCCAATAATGTTATCTAATAATATTATTCAGATAATATGAATTATTGCTCTGATAATGGAAAATACTGTGTAATGACAATTATTGAAACAACAACAATATAAAATATCAACGCAGCAATTATTGAATCAATAAAATAAAATATTGAATAGTAATTACTGTAACAATTATTGAGTAGTGCCTTCTTACGTAAGAATCAATAATTGGTGTAATCTGGTATGTTACCGTGTTTTAACCATTAGAGTATTTTAAAGATTAATACTTGAATAACTACGCCTGGTCATTTATAAACAACTTATATTTATCGTTTTCTTTATGCAATCGCTTTTAAGATTTTGGGGCCCACACAAGGTCGCTGCGTCGTCATCGATATTCCGATAAAAGAATATTCCACGACCAAACGAATATTCTAAAACAACAATGAATATTTTATAACTACTTGCGTATTTTGTAAAATTTGCATATTTCACCCATAACTTTAAACTTTTATCAATTTAACCATTTACTAAATAATAATTATAAGATAAATTGAATACTTTTATTTCATAAAATCCGGGGTCTTACAACATGCATGGTGAATGATCCTTCGTATTCATACGAATAGTATTTTCATTAAAAAGGGGTTTCTGCCAGGGGCAGATTCGTAATTTTTCTGACCCTCAAAAATTCTGGAAAAATTTGAAATGATAATAATGAGTTTTCTAAATTGTGTCCAAAAATGGCGATTTTTGGATGTATAGATTAAGAGTTATGGATTTTATGGGAAAAGACTATTTTAAAAGTAAACTCTTATAACTCCTTGTGGTTAACTCCAAAATTGGTAAAATTTTTATTGGGCGTACATGTATATAACAAGAGTATACCCTGTAATTTTCGGAATTTTTGAACAAAAGTATAATTTATGATAAATGTCTAAATATTCGGCAGTTTTATCCATATGAAAAATAGTAAATGAATTTTAAAAATTCTGAAAAAAATATATGTTCAAGATGAGATTATATTACATTAAATTCTAGAAAAGAAATATTTTTGGGACCAATTTTTATTTTTCATTAAAATAAACTAGTTATGAGTAAATGAATTAAATATGTTATGTGAAGTAATAAAATTAGAAAGTATGATTTTATGGCTTGAGAATCCTATATAGGGTATATGCAGATTTTGATGAGGATTTGATCATTGATTATAAAATCTTATAGAGTATGACATTTTGAATGATTAAATGTATTATTTGATAAAGCGTAAACAATTGAAATAAATTGTTTATAAGTTTAAGAAATGATTAAAATATTATTATAATATTAATGATATTAGATTATGAGATTATTAAGTGATTGATAACATTTGGTTATTATTGAACGATGGATAAATTGTATTATAAATGTTTAATATTTATCCTTTATCTCATTTGATTGATTCTTATATCATTGTCATCATCCTCATGCTTATATTGTGTTGAAAGTCATCATGGCCTGTAGTGCATAGATGGACTTGGTATGATTATGACCAAGGGATTATTCGGTATAATCATGGTAGTAATGTTACAAATGATGTGGAAAAAGTCCTCATTGGCTCGTAGTGCATTGATGGACAGTTTTTGGTATGATTATGGCTATGGATTCTCTTCGGCCAAGGGTGCAAAGATGAATTGTTTTGTGGCATGATCAGGACCGTTAATAAAAACACGATTATCTTTTGCCCGTAGTGCATGGATAATTCGTGGTCGTGATACTAATGAATATCCTTGGCCTGTAGTGCAGGGATGATTCGATGATGTGGATTAATTATTGAGCTGAGTCTCAGGGATGAAATATTAATTCATGGATGTGATAATAATGAATATCTTTGGCCGTAGTGCATGGATAATTCAGTGATATGGATTGATTATCGAGCTGAGTCTCATCGATGAAATATAAATTCATGGATGTGATATTAACGAATATCCTTGGTCGTAATGCAGGGGTGATTCGATGATGTGGATTATTTATTAAGCTGAGTCTCAACGATAAAATATTTATTATACACTTTTAAATGCGTAGAAGATAGTAGATATCATGTTTTACTTGACTCTTCTAAAATACAGTTGTATGTCTTTGGCATGTAGTGCAAAGATGAATTGTTAATGAATATCTTTGGCCGTGGTGTAAAGATGAATTTATTAGTATGATTATGAGCAAGAATTCTGATTTGGTATAACCATGATTTTTGATGTTTCAGGTGAAGAGAGGTGATGAGAATTATATTTGTCCTAGTTGCGAAGAGGAATTTAGAACCACAATTATGATTATGAGTTATTCATATGATTGTGAACATGAACTGTTGATTTATTTTACATGGATAAAACATTATTGGTGGACTTTTAACATAGAGAAGATAATAGACCTTATGGTCTATTTGACTCTTCTAATGGATTGCTCGTTTCGCTGCAACTATGGTTGAAAAGTTTTATCATCTACCATATGTTTTAAATCTCTGATTTATTATTGATGAAAGCTATTGATAATTTAATTATCTTTAGTCATGATATTCCTTCATTGGGCTAGTTGTACTCACCCCTCTCGCTTCATAATTCCTTTCGTGTAATAAGAGTGTTCACGAAGTCGGCGGGGATAACAGGGGAATAGAATAGTGGTCTCTAGCTGTGGAGGTTCTCCTTAAACAGTATAGAAAAGTGTGTTGTATTCTATACAACATTTAGTAGTTATATTTGGTGAATCAAATAGGGTGAGGTGAACCCAACTTTGGAAGGGTATTTTGCCACTATCATATAAGATGTCTAATGACATACAACCTCGTGTTATCATAAGACAGGGTTGTGCGATCCACTTGCTGAGTATATCTACGGGCACTACCTATATGATCTTGGAGTTGATTTAAAATATAATATTCACTTAGAGACAGTGGAGATAGTTATATGTCAAAAGAAGAGTCACCATTGGAAAGAAGATGATAGTAATCTTCTCGTTTTTCTTTGGGGTCTATTGGGTCAACCAAGGATAATTCTGTGGCCATATGATATCTATTATAACCTAGACGTATGGCCTCCCATGTACGAAGGTTTCCTTGAGCACTTCCCAAAGATTTTAGTTTCTAAAACAGTTTTGACTATACTTTTATGTAAAGTACCATTGTAAGGTTGTGGTCGAGGCACCATGAGAGTTACATACATTTGTATTAAAACTCATACTTAACTGTGGTCGTATTCTATACGACAGCTTAACAGTTGTATAAATGAAGTTGTATTTAAATTTTGTGCCATGTATCTGGCGACTCAGAATGGGTGATGTATACCTAATTTTGGGGGCGTCACAAACATAGTTGACATAAAAATAACAAGATTGAATCTTGAGGATGTGTCAAGATTTACGAGATTTTATGTTTGTTATAATACTTTAAAAAAAGCTTGGAAAGGTGGATGTATGCTTGTTATTTGCTTAGATGGCTGTTTTCTGAAAACAGTGTGTGGTGGACAGCTTCTATCTGTACTGGGTAGGGATGGAAACAATCAAATGTTTCCTATAGATATGAGGGTGGTGGAGAATGAGAATTATGACAGTTGGACTTGGTTTATACAGTTGTTGGTGTCTGATGTTACTTCAAGAGATGACTATGGGTTGACTTTAATATCTGACCAACAAAAGGTTAACATCTTTGTTAATATTTGTTAATAACTACAATCCACATCATTATTTATTTTTGAAACTGTTTCTATGTACATTTATCTAATATATACTTGATTTTTTTAGGAATTGAAAGGAGCTGTCTTCTTCCTCATATAGAGCATAGAAACTGTGCAAGGCACATTTATGCAAATTAGAGGAAGAAGTATCCTTCCCAAGCTCTTAAAGTAGCTTCTTGGGAGGTATCCATGGCAACTCATATTGTTGCACACAAAAGGGCAATGAGAAGTTAAAAGTTTATCAACTCATGTACATGACAAGCTAGCAGAGTAAGATCCCAAGGTTTGTTCCATGCAAGGCATTCTTTGAGACTCACTCAAAGACTGACAATGTGGAGGATAACATGTCTGAGTTCTTCAATGCATGGATCATAAAGGCAAGATATGTGCTAGTGCTAAACATGCTAGTTGAGATATATGATAAAATTATGGTCAGGTTGCACAAAAAAAGAGATGCAATATTAAAGAATGAAGACTTAATATGCCCAAGGATTAAGAAGAAATTGGATACAACCATCTTAGACTCTGAAAATTATGAAGCTTTGTGAGATGGATAGTTAAAGTTTCAAGTGAAGGAGATAGGGAGAAAATGATACACTACTAAACTTGTGGTGAAAAGTTGTGCATGTAGGGTGTAGGATTTGACAGGAATCCCTTGTTCTCATGTTATTAGGGCAATTCATTCTATCTAATGAAACCCAATAAATTATGTGGCTCATTAGTACACTAGGGAGACTTGCATTAAAACTTATTCTCATACCTTAGAAGTACTGAATGGGGAAGATTTTTGGGACTTTACTGAATGTGATATTTTGTTGCCTCCACATGTGAAAAAGAAGTTGAAGGGAAGACCACAAAGATTAAGAAGAAAAGAGTAGTGGGAAGATGGAGCAAATAGTAGTGGGAAGGTGGGTAGGGTGTCAAGGAAAGGGAAGAAGATGCACTGCAGCGTATGCAAGGGGGAGAGTCACAATCGAGTCAGGTGTCCAAAGCACCAAATTTTGCCTAGACCTTACTTGCATAAGCATAACCTCAAGTCCCCAAGGCGAAAAAGAATAGTAGAAAAGCCATCTAATCCACCTACTGAAGATGTTGTATGATAATTTTAAATATATATGCTCATTTTCATATCCCTTATTTTTTATTAATTGTTTCTATTTTATTCCATAGGGTACTGAAATAGTTAAAAGGGCTGACAACGCAAGTGAGACTAGAAAAGGGAAAGACAAAGTTACCTTTGTAAGTATAAGTTGATTATTTAGTATTGTTCATAAATGTTAAATCTAACATACATTAACTGTGGGTTGTTCTAAACAGATGATAACTCCAACCCTTATGAGGAAGAATAAGACTTCAATAACAACTGGAGAAGGCTGCACTCCACCAGCTTCTACTCCACCAAACCAAGGAAATACAAGGAATAGACAAGCAAACACTCAACCAACTTCTACACCACCAAACTAGAAAAATACAAGGAAAAGAAAACCAAACACTCGAGGATCACAATCTTCAACATGCAGATCATTTAAAAACCAAGGAAGAAGGATGAAAGTAACACAAAATAGTAGCATAACATTTTGGTATTCTTTGATAGCTCTTTTCCATTGTGTTTTGATATAGTTGGTCATACTATTTTGGTATAGGGGGTTATATATGTATGGGATATCTGATCATACTCTTTTGGTATAACTTCTAAATTGGTATGGGATAGGTGATTAGAGTACTATGGGATAACTGGTGATACTCATTTGGTATAATTTTTGAATTGGTATGGGGTAACTAATTATATATATATATATATGGTATAACTTCTTAGTTGGTACAATTTGTTAATTATTTTTGGGTAAATTTAATCAACTGATGCAAGGAAGCCAACTCAATTTACTGTAATGCTACAGATTGATCAATGTTATATGATTGATGGTTATCAATGTTATTGACTGATTATCAATGTATTTCTGTTTGGTTGTTTACATTTATTGTTGTGGTTTGGTTCTTTTTAGCTTTATGAATGCTCAAATTTTCTTCTCTTGCTCAAACTTATTCTCTTATTGGTGTTTGGTTCTTTTCTGTTAATAATAGAACTTAACAATGCCATACCATTTGGTAAAATGTTGTCATACCAATGTCATAGAAAAAGAGCAACATACTATGTTTAACTTTGGAGCAGTTAAGGAGATTATTTTGCAATTCTGTTTGTAACAGAACTTAACAATGCCATACCATTTGGTAAAATGTTGTCACACCAATGCCATACCAAAAGAGCAAAATGTTGTTAACAATACCATACCAAATACACCAAAAGAGAAAAATGCTTTATTTTTCCATTTCATTCATTAAAATAAGGGGTTCAAAATCCAGACTTCCCCATTTACAATCATAACCTTCTAACACCAAAATTTCACAATATCAATAAAAAACATAAACCATCCCAAAAAATTACAATCATTTTTCCCAATATTGTTTTACCCCACTATTACAATAAAAAATTAAAAATATCAACCATGAACAAATTAGAAAAAACCACATCTTTCTGAGTTTTTTTTGGGCATTTTCCATTTTCAATTCTTTGACCACACTTGATTCACTTCCATTCTCAAATAATTTCTTTCGCTGAGCATAGTTCCTCCTTCAATTTTTTTATCACTTCTCTTGATCTTTTAGTGAATTGACGGTGACACCACTTGAAAAACCGAAAATACATCTTTGGCTCCTGCTTAAAAGATATAATAGAGGAAGATTTGTGACTAAAAAATCCCCCTTTTTTATTTCATCCCAAAATTTTTAAATAAGATTGCAAGATTCACATGCCTTATACCTGCTACAACCAATAAATCTTCTATCTGAATTTATGGTTCTATCTTTCCATGCTTCCCACATGGGTGCAACGATTCCACAGTCGCAGACGATGGGATTGAATGAGGCGGAGTCGCGTTGCGAATCTGCAGATGATATGCTCACCATTTTCCTTCTATAAGAGCTCTATACCCCACTTGAGGTAATCATCTTCTCTACATACAACTTAGTATAACTCTCTTACTTTTAATTACTTCAATGATTCGCCAAATTGACCTGAACTCTCTACTCCTAACGAAGAACCCTAAGTTAAGCCCCTTTTTATGTCTGATTTCTATTTAACACGGATGAAATTCGTTGGGTCGGGTGGGCATGGGTATACTCATTTTTTATGGGTGGGCTATAGCTTATGTGTGTAATGACTAGGATTCAGTACATATTTATTTTTTCCACGTCACTATTTCGTTCAAAAACTTAACCCTGCAGATGAAAATTCAAATTTTTGTTAGCAAAGTAAAGTATAATGAGTTAACTGTAAGAAAAAAAGTTGAGCAACTCAATTATAAGTTGACCTAAAGTAGAGTGACCAAAAAAACATTTATCCCTTCTTAGTTACAAAAAGCATCTACTTACCTAAAATAAAGTAAAATATTTTATGCATTATAATTCAGTAACTATTTTTCTGGTTCTTTCTTTCCTTTAAAACTGATAAACTTATGTTAGTTTTTTTTATGGGAGAAGGTAACAATTGATTAGAATGTTCTCGAATTAGTGACATATTTTCTTATTAAGTTCGTTCTAAAATTAATGATACATTTATGTTTTTAGACTCTTTAGTTGCATGAATTGTTAACATGTTATTACTTATATACTTGGTAGATTGAGTACTAGCATGCCACCATTTACTATGTTTCTAGAAAATGTTAGGAATATGCTTGGGAAATTATATTTTCCTTAAAATCTCCATTTTAGAAACGTATCTATAAGAGAATTTATATTTTCACATGTAAATTTAATAGTTCTATAAGTTCTTCCTCACATGAATAGTAAGTGGGATCTCATATAAATTTATGTTATACTTTTAATGCGGTTCCTCTGCTTAAAATTCAGAGTCGGCCTTGGGCTAGGGCTAGGGCTAGGGCTAGGAGTGAGCAAAAAATGGATAAAACCGAATTACCGAACCAGACCGAAATTTTTTAACCGAATTATTTTGATTTTTTGGTTTTTTTTACAATTTCGGTTATATCCGAATTATTATTCAATATTCGGTTTCGGTTTTCAAAATACAGATTTTTTGGTTACCCGAATACCGAACCTTAATACTTAAAAAAAATTAATTTATAATATTATATCTATTAATATTCAAACTCAGTAGTCAGTTCTCTCACTTCTCTACTTCTCCCATTTTGCCCTAGCCCTAGCCGCCCGCTCCCAGTCTAGACTCCAGGTCTCATCATCTCATCATCTAGACTCCCACTCTCCCAGATCTCATCATCTCAGTGCTTTCGCCTCTCGACTCTCGAGTCTTAATCTACAGTTCTCTCCGTCTCTCTCCGTCTCAAACTCTCAATCTCCATTCTCCGGCCTCCGCCTCTCGGCAGTCGGCTCTCACTGTCTTGGTATGTTTGTACACAAACCCAAAATCTGGGTTTTTTTAGGCTTAAAGTTTCTTGTACTTTTCTTTTTATTTTATGTTTTTGTCAGAATTGATGTTGGTCCATTTTCAGCTATATTGATTGAAAAAATAGATCTTTTTTCTATATTACCATTTTTCATTCTTCTGCAATTTAGTTCTGAAATAGTGAAATTTATGGGAAAAGTCCCCAAACCCAAAATATGGGGTTTTGGAATCAGATTAATTGAAGAAAGTTTCTTGTTTCTTTTACTTAATGTATATGTCAAAAATTGGTATTGGTCCATTTTCAGCTAAATTGATTGAAAAGATATTGGCACAATTACAAAATCTGGGTTTGAGTGCAAGATTAATTGAAGAATCTCAAAATGCTAAGCAAGTAAGACTGATGTTACATAAGTAGTTGAGTGAATTTATCCAACTGTCACATTCTCGCTGCATGTTTTCTAATAAGTGATAATATATGATAAGTGTCTCTTTTAAGAACTTGCATTGATTCCTTGATAGTTGGTAGCACTTAAATTGACTTTACTAGTTATTTTTTATTGCAATGATCTTGCTATGCACGATCTTATGGAAATTCTATGTTATTTTGTCTCTGAGGCATGTAAATGAGTATTTAACTATCATGGATTTGTCTATATTCACTTAGCATGCTTGATCTACTTGCATTCCAAATTCCTACCAGTTAATACATCGCAATGTATTAATCATTTTGATTGTCTATGTTGCATTGGCATGGACACTTTAAATATGATTAACATATTCAGTTTCTGACAGTGTTGGGTGTTGGCCTATATTTTGGTGGTGTTTTATTGGTGGTTATATTACAAGTTTGATTGTAATTTCAGATACATGTCACATGTTGTTTGATTGTGCTTCACTTGCAATTGGATTGTTGGATCTTATTATATACTTCTTCCCTAATTCCCTTTTCCTGTTTGGGCATGTGATGTATAGGATCTTGTGTTATGTTGTTGTTTGTTTGCTTATTCTTTGTTGTGGCATCGATTCTTGACTTCTTGTTGCATATTGCATCTTGTTGGTTGTTGGATGTTGGCTCTTAAGTCTTGGGCATTTGACAAGCACAACCTCTTGAGTAAATTATTGTAAGACCCCGAATTTTATGAAATAAAAGTATTCAATTTTTTTATTTAGTAAATAGTTAAATTGATAAAAAGTTAAAGTTAATGGTGATATGTGAATTCTTTTTCAAAATAAACAAGTGGCTATAAAATACTTATTATTGTCGGGGAATACTCGTTTGGTCGTGGAATATTGTTGTTGTCGGGGAATATTAAATGCGGCAGTAAGCTTAAACCATTCAGGCGACCCATAATGAATAAGCTGTCGGATGAAGAAAACAATAAATTTGAGTTTTTATAAATAACGGCGTAATCGTTACCGTTAACACTGTTGGAATACCCGGTGGGTAAAGTAAAAAATGTCGCGTTGTTTGCAATAGTAGCTGCGGTATTGCACACGATATTTTGAATTATTGATTCTTACGTAAAAAGGCACTACTCAATAATTATTACAGTAATTACTGTTCAATATTTTATTTTATTGATTCAATAATTGATGCGTTGATATTTTATATTATTGTTGTTTCAATAATTGTCACTGCACTGTATTTTCCATTATCATATCAATAATTCATAATATTATTAGATAACATTATTGGCAATATCTAGAAAGTTCTGTCAAGGAGAGGTTTGGTCACCTAATTGCGCGCCAGTAAGGAGAAATCCTTATTGGAAAGCCCCTCTTTCTGAAGGCGGTGGTTGTCATAATTGTGATTCTGTAATATTATTTGTGAATAATTAATTATTGATTTATATGATAAGAAAATATTTATTTGATGCGGATAAAAATGATGGATTTATTTATGTGGTTATAAATGAAGGAATTAATGTTGAGGTGTTTTATCAGTATTTTGTCGGATTGGAGGTATTAAAAGATCAAATCGGTGTTCTTAAAGCTCTATTGCGTGAGTTATAATTTTAATCTGACCGTTGGATCGTTGTGATTTTTGGATATGTTATACATATATAATTTGAGTATATGTCCACAAATTTTGAACCGTTAAAAAAAACGTATGATTTATTATGAATTTTAAAAGTTGTTGAAAATCATCCGTTTGTGGATTTCGAATATTTTCTGTCTTGAATTTGGAAAAACTCAAAGCTACAAAGTTGTAGAGAATTCAATTTCGTGTGGAATGGACATAAAATTCGTATTTTTCTGATAAACGGGCTATTTTCTATGAATTACTGAAGTTTTAGAAAATAAAATAATTTTTATTAAATTATGGGTGGGACCCACTTTTTGGTTGGTGTTAAATGCACATGGGCTGCTATATTTTTTCAGAATTGAGGTGCTGATTTTGGTCAAGAAGCATGCGTAGGAAGAAAAGAAATAATAATAATATTTTATTATTTTAGTCTCATTTGGCGTTCTAGCATTTTCCTATAAATAGGCGCTTAAGTTAGAATTGAAAATCACACCAGAAACATAAGTTTTCTTTCTCTCTATATTATCGAGCGTATTTTTGTGAGTATGTAGATACTTTGAGAGTTGATATTCAGTGCAAGGTTCCTTCGGCTTTACATTCTGGTCAGAAATACTGCTCTTTTGAGGTAAGGGATTGTAAGGGTTATTATGTTTTTCAGTTTCATAATTTTTCGGACCTTCAAAAATTCTGAAAAAATTTGAAATGATAATTTGATGAGTTTTCTAGATTGTGTCCAAAAATGGCGATTTTTGGATGTATAGATTAAGAGTTATGAATTTTATGGAAAAAAGACTATTTTAAAAGTAAACCCTTATAACTCCTTGTGGTTAACTCCAAAATTGGTGAAATTTTTATTGGGAGTACATGTATATAATAGAAAGATACTCTGTAAATTTCAAAATTTTTGGACAAAAGTACAGTTTATGATAAATGTCTAAATATTCGGCTCTTTTGGCCATATGAAAAATAGTAAATAAATTTTAAAAATTCTGAGAAAAATATATGTTCAATATGGAACTATATTCTGCTAAATCCCAGAAAAGAAAATTTGTTTGTATTGATTTGGTATTTTTCATGAAAATGGACTAGTTATGAATAAATGAATTAAATAGGTTATGTGAAGTAAGAAAATTGGAAAATAGGATTTGATGACTTGAGAATCCTATATGAGGTATATGCAAATTTTTGATGAGGATTTTGGTTATTAGTGATGAAATCTTATGAGTTTGACATTTTATGATGATTAAATGCATTATTTAGTAAAATGTAAGCAATTAAAATAAATTGTTTATATGTTTAAGAAATGTTATTCTTTCAATATCATTATATCAAAATATTGGTATGGATTTTATTGTGGAATTTTTACCTTTTTCATGTCGGGGTTACTATTCACGAGTTACTATTCACGGGTACTATTCACGATAAAATTGGTTTCTTTTTCTGACCAAATTATCGTTGATTTATGAATCTTACTCTTGAAATTAAATGCAGTTGTTGATCATATTGTTTTTATTATCATATATAACATTTTATAACCCTAGTGATGGAATTTCTCTTTGACTTGAGTGTAAAGATGGGTAGATTATTGGTATGATCGTGACTATGGGTTCTCTTTGCCGATGGTGCAAAGATGAATTGTTGGATTTGGTATGATCATGACCATTGAATTTATAATTGAATATCTTTAGCTTAAGTGCAAAGGTGAATTGATCAACATGGTTATAATTATTGTTTATATAAATTTCGAAATGATTATATATTTCTTTGAGATATTATTATCTTTGGCACGTAGTCTGAAATATGATCATTGTTGAATATCTTTGGCTGTAGTGCAAAGATGATCATTGTTGAATATCTTTGGCTGTAGTGCAAAGATGATGCGTAGTTGAATATCTTTGGCCAGTAGTGCAAATATGAACTGTTGACGAATATCTTTGGCTCATAGTGCAAAGATGAATTTATTAGTATGATTATGAACATGAATTGTGATTTGGTATAACCATGATCTTCGATGTTTAAGGTAAAGATAGGTGATGAAAATTATCTTCGTCCTGGATGAGAAGAGGAATTTAGAACCACAATTATGATTATGAGTTATTCATATGATTGTGGACCAGAACTGTTGATTGATGTTACAGGGATAAAACATTGTTGGTTGATTTTTAACATGGAGAAGATAATAGACTTTATGGTCTATTTGACTCTTCTAATGGATTGCTCGTTCCGCTGCAACTATGGTTGAAAAGTTTTATCATCTACCATATGTTCTAAATCTACGATTTACATCACGATGAAGGCTATTGATAATTTAATTATCTTTAGTCATGATATTTCTTCTTTGGGCTAGTTGAGCTCACCCTTTTGCTTCACAATTCCTTTCGGGTAATAAGAGTATAGGTTTTGATTGGGCGAGGGGTATGAGGGAATAGAAGCGGTGGTCTCTAGCGGTGGAAGTTCTCCTAAGCGGTATAGAAAAGTGTGTTGTATTTTATACATCATTTAGTAGTTATATTTGGTGAATCAAATAGGGTGAGGCGAACCCAACGTTGGAAGGGTGTTTTGCCACTATCATACAAGATGTCTAATAACATATAACCTCGTGTTATCATAAGACAGGGTTGTGCACATCCACTTGCTGAGTATATCTACGAGCACTACCTATATGATCTTGGAGTTTATTTGAAATATAATTTTCAACTGGAGACAGTGAAGATAGTTATATGTCAAGAGAAGACTCACCATTGGAAAGAACATGATAGTAATCTTCTCATTTTTCTTTGGGGTCTATTGGGTCAACCAAGGATAATTCTGTGGACATATGATATCTATCATAACCTAGACGCGTGGCCTCCCATGTACAAAGGTTTCCTTGAGCACTTCCCAAAGATTTTAATTTTTAAAATAATTTTTGACTGTACCTTTATGTAATGTATCAATGTGAGGTGTTGTCCATAGTTGGGACATGAGTCACAGTTGGTATTAAAACTCACAGTATATGTGTTGTTGTATTTTGCACGACAATTATAGTAATAAAGTTGTAGTTATTTTCTGTACCATGTATTTGGCGACTCAGAATAGGTTGGATGGATTGGACCTATTTTAGGGGCGTCACAGCTGTTGCCTGCTAGTAGAATAAATTCTTGTAGATGTAGGGTGCTAGACTGCTTGACTGCTAGCTGCTTTGTTCAAGTCATAAACTTTGTTAAGGTTGTAAGGACAGTTACTTTGTTGGCTTGTTTTAATTTATTTTGCTGCTGGATAGTTACTTTGTTGGACAGTTAAGTTAACAGTTAATTTGTTGGACAATTATGACTTGTGAGTTAACAGTTAATTTATGTTGGATGTTGGTTCGGTTTTTACCCGAATACCCGAAATTACAATTCGGTAATTCGATATTCAGTAATTCGGTTATTTTCAAATTTCGGTTAATAGTTCGGATAGTAAAAATATCATTAATGCAGTTTTCGGTTATAACCGAATAGCTTATTCGGTTCGATTATAACCGAATGCTCACCCTTAGCCAGGGCTACTAGGGCTAGCCCAGGGCCCACAGCTGAGGGGGGTCCAAACTTTTTTATAAGCTTATGTATATATAGTCCATTTCAAGGGCATACCACTTTATTTTACATATCATGCTCACCACCTTTAGCGACGGACCGATTTAGCGACGAACCGGGCGACTGATCGGTCCGTCGCTATAGAACAAATAAACGGTTTATATGTTATGGCGACGGTTTGATGCATCGCTAAAAGTTAAGACGACGGTTCTCTGATATACGCGATGGACCGAACCATCGCCCGGTCCGTCGCTAAAGGTGGTGAACAAGGTATGTAAGATCAAGGGGTATGCCCTTGATGATCCTTTCCCTATGTATATATGTGTATAAAAAAAATAAAAATAAAACAAAAGAAGTTGCCGCATGTACCTGTTAATGAAAAGAGAAGTCAATCAATCCAATCAGTCTTTATATACTCAATCTCAAGAAGAAACGTACTGAGTAAGGAAGTCCCATATTAATTATAAAATATAATATAAAAAATCAATAAATATGGGGAATCAAAACATACACTTAGCCATAAAAAGAAAGAAAAACCCTTCGACCCTCTCAGTTCATAATGCAACACAAACATTTTTTTTTCCCGGTGATTCTCCTATTCTCCAACAGAGTTGGAAAATAAATCATCCACTAGCTAGACCAGTGCCTTTTTTTGAAGGTAATTTTTTTTAAAGATAAATATAGAATCTAGATGTATAAATTTTGTAAATTGTAATACATATCTTTGTTAACTTTTTCTTATTTATTATTTGATTTTATAGAAAAATTGGCTGAGATTCTTGTTCTTTATAATTGGAAGTTTCAAGTGGAAGAAAATATGCTCAAAATCCAGGTTTTATTGTTATTTGTTAATTAGTTTTATTGTTTTTTTATTGTGTTGTGTTTATTATAAAAATTAAAAAATGTTTCTTAAGAAACAACTTTTCGTAAATCTCAAGAGACAAAGAAAGAAAAAAGAAAAAGAAATTGCTCAAAGTTGAAGAGGATATTTGAATAAATATTTTGTTAATGCAATGTTTACAGTTCGGGGTACTCTTTTTCCTTCATTTGGGGTTTTATCCTATTGGGTTTTTCCCAAATAAGGTTTTAATGAGGCCCCAAAGTGTTCTTCCTTATCTTTTTGTAAATTCTTAAAATTTTAATAAAATTAATTAGTTGATAATTTATTTATTTTTTTGTTTAACTTGTATAGAGGGGTGATAAACACGTAATTCATACATTTTACTATCCCTAATTTTGTCTTTTTAATTATATTAGTTTATTAAATTAATATGTTTTATTTTATTTTGTAGGATTTAATATTTTTTGCATTAAAGTCAAAATCTTGGTGATCAAGGGATATTTAATACTTTTATTCATATAAGAAATATCCAAGAAGAATCCTACAAGGAGTAGGAAAGAGGTTGAACAATCTTGGTGTGCAAGTCAAACAAGAGAAGGGAAAGTATATCTAGAAGATCTTTTTGAGAAGTTGATTGGAAACAAAACTGTCCAAGTCCAATGAATGTAAATTAGGGTTCAAAGTTATTTTTCGTATAAATAGGCCTCTTATTTTAGAGAGAAAGAGACCCCTTGTTATTTTATTTTTCTTAGTTTTTCACTAGTGTAGAAGGGAGTAAGATATTTAGAGTTTGTCTTTTCTCTTATTCCAATTACGTGTGGTACTACTGTCAAGGGAGTATTTGTATCTTTCTTTTATTTATATAATAGAAATTCTCTTTTTAATTATTGTTCTTATTTCATGCGAATTGTAGTACTAATATTATTTGTTTTTGTTTTTAATTCCATGGCTAGCTAAATTTCTAATACCTAGGATTATGATGAAATTAAGTATTTCATAATAATATTTTCTTTTCGTTCCAAAATTAATGCCTAATTATTTTCGCCTTCATATTTTCCTCCGCATAAATTGCATATGCTTTTTATATTGATTGCGAAGTTTTGATAAGTTATAGTTAATCTGTGAATTTTTTATAACTAATGCTTGCCCATATTAATTATATGAATCATTATTTTTAAAGGGAAGAGAAAATAATTTAGGAAATAAGAAATTATTTATTATGTTAATATTTGGTGGATTTTGATTCCTAGGTATCTTTTCTCATTAATAGTTTTCGTTATTAATTAGTAGTTTGAATAATTTAGTTAATAAATTTTCTCTACCATATTTATTTCTAATTCGCCTAAAATAGATATTAAGGAAATATTAAAATTAATCTAGTCTCTGTGGGTTCGACCTGTACTTGTCAGTTCTTCAATTAGACACTGTGCACTTGCAGTTACATATTTTTATCACATCAAGGGGCACACTTGAGAAAATTTTCCCCGAGCCTTAAAAAACTCAAGACTAACTCTGTTAAAATTAATCAGGTATTATCACCATGATACACATCCTTGCATGTCCCAACTCCCAGCTCTGTTAAAATTAATGAGGTATTATCACCATGATACACATCCTTGCATGTCCATGAATTAGTTCTTGTTTATTCTTCCCATTCCATGTTGGTTGTGTGTTCTTCCTTATGCTTACTTCAAGTGGGAGTCGAACTTAAGAACTCCGAGTTTACGGTTGGACCTAAACAATCGACAGGGTTGAATTAATTATCTTCATTTTTTTGTTCAGTTATTTGCTTACAATGTAGGTGTAATTTTAACATGTTTGGTTTGTTGTACTAATATTTGAGTATTTTTGACATGAAAATGATTGCCATAAATACATGACTAACATGCTACCTAATGGTTACTAAAATAACCGAGGTCAAATTTTGAGTCCGAATCGAATCAAATCCATCCAAATAAAATCTCAAACCATTGACCCAATAGTATCTTCTTGGGTCATCGTAGCCCACCACAGGCTCACCCAAAAACTAATGACTTGAATTTACTATTGGTAGTAACTTATTTCCTTATATGCAGACAAATTTTCTCCTATCTTTCGACGTGGACCTGAGGGTGTATACTGATTCTGATTACCAAAAATACTTACGCGAGGCTCAATTGTAGATGCGATTCGAAAAAGGTCAATCATACAAGGTGTAAACAAGATTCGTCTGCGATATGCTAGAAGTACTTTTGCTGGAAAAATTTGTATTCATGGAATTGGTGGTATTGGCAAGACGAGTGAAGTAATTAAAAACATTGATCGATTATCCCGAAATAAAGAGCACATTCGATGTTTGTGACTATTTCTCGACATTGGAGCAGAAGACATTTCCAAGCTGAGATTGCAGGATAACTATCACTTAGTCTGGGAAAGTATGAAACTGATGAACAAATCGCAGATAAGTTGCAGGTAGCTTTAAGTAGGAGAAAGTTTCTACTGATATTGGATGATGTTTGGAAGTGTATGCAAGTGATATTCCCCATAAGAATCAAAAATAGTAGTAAGAAATAACAAGGTGTCGAAGTACAGAAATAATGTGAGACCCCAGATTTTATGAATAAAGATTTTTCTCGAAATATTTTTTTTAATATTATGGTGTGGATTTGAGATAATGTTATAGTTGTGGGTAGTATTTATAAATTTTGCAAAGTACGCAAGTTGTTATATAATATTCGATTGGTTGGGAATATTCGTTTTAACAGGAATATTAGTCCAGCCAACACAATCATAAATTGGACCCCACAACGGAATTATTGTCGGATTGAGAAAATGACAAAAATACTTTATAAAAATAACGGCGGAAGTTTTACCGTTAACTGTTGAAACACCGGTGTTAAAAATGCGATGAATACGTGTGGTTGCATAGTAGCATACGATATTAATTATTGATGCTTACGTGATAAGTCACTCAGTTTTGTTGGTATTATTAATGTAATATCTGAGAAAATCTTTTATATAAAACATAATACTTTTATAAAGTTATTCTATAAATAGAATATATTATATTCTATTATGCATAGTGTTGCATAATTGTCTGCATAGTATTTTGCATAGTAAAATCTTTTTATATAAAATGTAATACTTTTATAAAGTTATACATTTTATTAGACAATAATTAGAATATATTATATTTTATTTGCATATAGTACTGCATAGTGTTTGCAAAGTAAAATCTTTTATAAAGTTATTCGTTTTATTAGATTATAAATATAATATATTATATTTTATTTAAAAGATTTTGCTTTTAAATATAATAGTCAGATTAAAGTAAATCAATCTGGACCGTTTCATGAGTTAATTACTTATCTGATCCATTTTTCTATAAATAGAAGATCATTCTTTCATTATTTTCTTACGAATTCTTTGAAACTACAGAGATAAACTATAGAGAGAAAGAAGAAAGTATTCGCTACTTCACTACTTATATATCCGAAGACTCTTCTTCTTAAGGTAGGAATATTATTTGTTGTACTCGTAAGAGGTGTTATTCTTTTGTATTCATGAAGAGAACTTATGTTATTCCGTTCTTTATAATTACATTGGAATAACTTTTGTATCACGTGGCTACCCTATACTTGGTGACATTCTTCTATTATTACATCTTTATTATTACTGTTGGAACATCCCGTCGGCATGTAATTTACTTTGACACGGTTCAGATTATTTAGTATTCTATTGGAATAACCTATCTATCACAAACCGCATGCATGGTGATTTTTTGTTATTCTATTCTTTATTATACTCGGTTGGTTAAAGTTTTGACTTTATACTCCATGAAATTAGTGGAATATTCTTGATATTTGTGCTTCATCATCCGATATCTTTTTATGGAAATATTCTTACGAGCATTCTTGAATTTTACTCTACAAAGAAGTATCATGTTGACAATTTGGGCGTTATTGGTTCTGGAAAAATTAATTCTTAAACTTGTTTTATTGAATTATTATGTCATTGTCATCATCCTCATGTTTATATTATGTTGAAAGTCATCGTGGTTTTGTAGTGCATAGATGGACTTGGTATGATTATGACCGGGGATTATTGGGGTATAATCATGACCGTAATGTTACAAATGATGTGGTAAAAGTCATCTTTGGCCGTAGTGCATAGATGGACTTGGTGTGATTATGACCAGGGATTAGTCGGTATAATCATAACCGTAATGTGATGAATGATGTGGTTAAAATCCTCATTGGCCGTAGTGTATTGATGGACAATTTTTGGTATGATTATGGCTATGAATTCTTTTCGGCCAAGGGTGCAAAGATGAATTGTTTTATGGCATGATCAGGACCGTTGATGAAAACACGATTATCTTTGACCCGTAGTGCATGGATAATTCGTGGTCGTGATACTAAATAATATCCTTGGCCTGTAGTGCAGGGATGATTTAATGATGTGGATTATTTATTAAGCTGAGTCTCAGCGATAAAAGTGATGAAAAACCTTTTAAATCATAGAAGATAGTAGATTTTATTCTCTACTTGACTCTTCTAATGGATTGCTTGTTCCGCTGCAGTTAAACTTGATAGTTATTATATTTTATCGGTTTAACCTTTGTTGAAGGCTAACGATAAATTATTACGCATTATCTTAGTCATAATATTTCTTCTTGGGCTAGTTGAGCTCACCCTTTCTTTATTTATTCTCTCGGAAATGAGAGCGTAGTGGGACTAGTCGGGGAAGAGTGATGGTCTAGATGGTGCATTAGTAGTCCTCACTATTCTGTGAAATAGTGTGATAATAATTGTAATGAGAACTCTTTTTGAGTTTGTATACTTTCTAGTAGACAATATTTGTATTCAAACTCACAGTTTATGTTTTGTCGTATTGTACACGACACTTGTATTATTAAGTTGTATTTGAATTCTGTACCATGTATCTGGTGACTCAAGATGGGTGATGTATACCTAATTTTGGGGGCGTCACAAATAACATTATAAACACCTGATGCAGTACTGAGGATGCTCAACCGTGCCACTAGTTTTTATTTGGATCATCACTTAACCAGCAACAACATGTTTGTTTGAGATATATAATATCAAGGGCCTGAAATTTTGTATAGTGACTGAATGCCCCTGTTATTCCAAAAGTAACTATATACTAATTATATATAAATAGAAGTAGAAGAGAAACAATTTTATAATAATGACTTACTAGATGAAATTGATAAACTTTTAAAACCAAGTCAACTGTTGGACAGTCTCTCCTTAAAGCAAATTTCGTCCCCGCTATTGGTGCTTACAGATGGAACATTGAACGTCTACTTCCCAGGATAAAATGGTCTTCAACTCTCACAAGAAGCACTTTGTAAGGTGATTAAGTTGGTTAGCTAATGTCATCTATGTCTTTTGTTATTTTTATGAGTGGGCAAGTCAGTCTTTTTTTTTTCCATTATATTTCTTCAGCACGTTTCTCTGTTAGTAGGTTGTTAGGAATCACATGGCTGAGCGAGTATCCAATCTAGGCTCATGTGAAGGAGTATATATAATGTGCTTATTGCAGCAAGAGGATAAGGAATGAAATATGAAAATTTTCCTTTCTAAACTCTCTGTTTCCATCTGATCCTTCCTCCATTTTTACTCCCTCCTTCTGATTCTATCTAACTCTTTCCTTATTTCTTGTGAATTGTTGCTGTTGCTTGCTTGAGTAACAACTGAACTTATCAGCTTGTTACAAATTGGTATCAGAGCCAAGCTTCAATTCGACCATGGCTAATAAGACTCAGAGAATTTCCAACTTGGAAGGCTATATTGGTGAACAGTCCAACTCCATTCAGCAGCCTCAGACCCGGTTGGATGACTCTATTAGTAGTTTGAAGTGGGATTTTGAGGAGATGTTAAATCAAAAGATGGAGCAGATGATGAGGGGTTTTGAAGCTATGCTCTCATTAAGGTTGCCTCCTTCAAACAACACAGGTAATCCGGACTCTCATGCTGGTTCAGTTCTAGGGACTTTTTAAAATCTAAATCAGGATGACAAGGGTACCCCTAGCATATTCAAATCAATCAAGTTTGAATTTCCCAGATTTGATGGTAGTAACCCTAGGCCTTAGATTCGAAAGTGCAATAAATTGTTCTCACATCACTCAGTGGTTGATAACCACAAACTCTACCTAGCTACTATGAATCTGGAAGGTGGGGCTGAGGAATGGTATTCAGGGTTTGTGCAAGGAGGTCCAGAGTTAACTTGGGATGGATTTGTGGATGAAATTATGGCTAGGTTTAGTCCAGAGAATCGGATGAACCCTATAGGGGAACTAAAGAATTTGCAGCAACTTGGGACAGTGGATGACTACAGGAAGAGATTTGAGGAACTTAAGGGGTGGTCTTTGATCAGGAATCCTTCCTTGAATGAAGCCTTCTTTATGGATTGTTTCTTGGGAGGGTTGAAGGAGGAAATAAGGTTGGGTATTCAAGAGCTGAAATTACAAACCCTTAAAGAGCTTATTAGAATGGCTAGGGTCGAAGAAGCAGGCTAGAAGCATGGGTTAAAAGGAGCAGGATGGGGTTTAAAATAGGGGGCCTTGGTAGTCAACTGAGAACCAGTCCAATGCTTGGAAACAAACCAGCAGGAGTGGTTTCATCAGGAGTTAGTAACACTGTTATACTTAATATGGAGTTTGGGAAGGATTTGCCTATGAGAGGATTAACCAAGGAGCAACTAGCAGAAAAGAGGAGGAAGAAATTGTGTTATTCATGTGATGAGCCCTATACTATAGGATATCAATGCAAGAAACCTTACCTATTTTTGATGTTACCTTCTCAAAAAGGCTATGACAATGAAGAAGAAGTGGGGGACTGCTGTGAAGAGAAAAAACCTTCAGATGAAAATGAATGTAAAGTACATGAGGCTCATATTACCCTACATGCTTTGTCAGAACACAGGGTTAATAATACTATCAGAATTTTGGGAATGGGAAATGAAAAAAAAGCTAAGGATATTGATTGACAGTGGAAGTACAAAAAACTTCCTAGATCCTCAAGCTGCCAAAAGGATTAGAGCTTCCACTCAAAATACTAAACCTATGACAATCTATGTAGTTGATGGATTCAAGGTAGAAAGTTTGCAGGAATGTACATAGTTGTCTTGGTCAGTTCAAGGGGAGTCTTTTGTTAATGACTTTAGAGTCCTGCCCTTGGGGGGAATAGATGATGTTCTGGGTGTGCAATGGCTAAGGCACTTCAACCCAGTTACTTTTGACTTTGATCAATTCCAGTTATCATTTGTGAAGGACAATAAGATAATAATACTCAAGGATGAATCAGATGCGGTTACTCCTACTGTTCAACTCATATCTCCTGGGGAGTTTTAGTAGGCCTTGAATGCAGTAATACATGGGTATTTTGGTTACCCCTTTGGGATGAATTCTAATGCCCCTGACAACACAGAACAACCCATTGGAAACTTGGAGGCTGACGTAATTAATGAAAGAATTAAGGGCTGCTATCAGTTGGAAAAAGTGCTGCAAAATTTTTCTAAGGTGTTTAAGGAACCATAAGGGCTGCCACCAGATAGAGCACACAATCACCACATCAATTTAAAAGAAGGAAGTCAACCAGTTAACTTGAGGCCATATAGATACCCCTATATGCAAAAAGAGGAGATTGAGAAGATTGTAAATGAAATGATGACTTCAGGGATCATTCAGCCAAGCACAATGCTCCAGCCACATTTCAATCCTTAATGAACCATATCTTTAAGCCTTATTTAATGAAGTTTATCCTAGTCTTCTTTGATGATATATTAGTATATAGTCCCAGTTATGAGGAACACCTTAAACATCTGCAATTAGCCCTACAGTTGCTCAAAGATAACACTTTATATATATGCTAAAAAGAGTAAGTGCCTCTTTGGTACAGAACAAGTTCAGTATCTGGGACACATCATTACCCCAAATGGAGTATCCACTGACCTGGAGAAAATTTGTTGCATGAAAGAATGGCCAATTCCTCAGAACATTAGAAGTCTAAGAGGATTTCTGGGCCTTACTGGCTATTACAGAAGGTTCATCAGAAACTATGGCCTTATTAGTAAACCTTTGACTGATTTATTGAAGAAGAATAATTTCCAATGGAATGATAGTGCTACTACTGCTTTCTTCTCTTTGAAAAAGGCTATGATGAGAGCACCAGTCCTAGCTATGCCCAATTTTACTCTACTCTTCACTTTAGAAACTGATGCTTCCTATTTTGGCTTGGGAGCAGTTTTGATGCAACAAGGGAAGCCTATAGGTTATCTAAGCAAGGCCATATCTTATAAACACTTAGGTTGGTCCACTTATGAGAAGGAATTAATGGTTGTGGTCTATTCTGTTAATAAATGGAGGCACTACTTGCTTGGGAATAAGGTGTTAATTAAGACTGATCATCATAGTCTTAAGTACCTGCTTGATCAAAGAATCACTACCACTAACCAACAAAAATGGATCACCAAATTGATAGGTTTGGATTATGAGATCGTGTACAAAAAAAGCCAAAGAAAATCTGGCAGCAGCCTGCCTATCTAGACAAATACCAGACCATTATTCTGAGCCAAGCTGCTTAGCCCTATCTGCTTGTATTCCTCACTGGATAATGGAAATTGTACAATCCTGGGACTCTGATCAAAGGCCAAGGAAGGCTAGTAGTTGGCCCAAATGATGCATTAAAGGCTAAACTCCTATCTGAATTCCATGAATCTCCTATTGGAGGTCACTCGGGTATCATAGGTACATATGAAAGGATAAATAAATACTTTTTCTGGTCTAATATGAGGAGTGATGTTACTCAGTTTGTTAAAAGCTGTGATGTGTGCCAACAAAACAAGCATGAAATTGTGGCCCTTCCAGGACTATTTCAGCCCTTGCTTATTCCAGATAAGCCATGGGAGGATATATCCATGGATTTTATTGAAGGATTACCAAAGTCTCAGAGGCGGAGCGATCGTATGGGTGGTAGTTGATAGGCTAACCAAGTATGGTCATTTCATTCCTCTTCATCATCCTTTTTCTGCTGCAGATTTGGCTCAGTTATACATTGAACAAATTTATAAACCACCTTGTTTTCCCTCCTCTATTGTAACTGATAGGGATAAAATCTTCATCGATCTGTTTTGGCAATCATTGTTCAAACTGGTGGGGACAAAACTTCACTTAAGCACTTCATACCACCCCAAAATGATGGCTAGATGTAAAGGCTCAACCAAGTGCTTGAATGTTATCTCGGATGCATGACCAAATAGACTAATAATAATGGACCATTTGGTTGCCTCTAGCAGAATTCTGGTATAATTCTCATTACCACAGTGGGCTTAAGGTGTCTCCTTTTGAAGCCCTATATGCTTATAAGCCTCTTCATCTCAACTTCCATCAATATGGCCAAATTAAGGACCCTACTACCAAGTCATTTTGCAAGGATAGAACTCAACAACTGCAGTTATTAAAGCAGAACTTGACAGCAGCTCAGTTTAAGATGAAAAGTTATGCTGGTAAAGCAAGGAGTGATAGGACCTTCTTGGTGGGAGATTGGGTATACATGAGGATTAAACCGTACAAACAATCTACTATTACTCAAACTAAATTTGGAAAGCTTCTTCCCAAATATTTTGGCCCCTATCAGGTTATAGAAAAAGTGGGAAAAGTAGCCTATCGACTCAGTTTACCAACTCAAGCTAAGGTCTATTCTGTGTTCCATGTGTCTCTTTTGAAGAAGATGATTGGTTCCAAGCACACTAGTTCTGCAATCCTACCTCATTTAGATGAACATGGCCAATTCTTGGTGGAGCCTATGGCTATTGTAAACAGGAAGATGATTAAGAAAAACAATGCAGCTTCAGTTGAGGTATTGGTGTAGTGGTCCAACACTTTACGATGAAGCAACTTGGGAGGGTAGGATGAGTTCCATAAGAAATTCCCTTATTTCCAACCTTGAAGACAAGGTTGTTTTTTTCATGGGGGGGTAGATTGTAAGGTGATTAATTTGGTTAGCTAAGGTCGTCTATGTCTTTTGTTATTTTTATGAGTGTGCAAGTTAGTCTTTTTCTTTTCATTGCATTTCTTGACATGTTGCTCTGTTAGTAGGTTGTTCGGAATCACATGGCTGAGCGGGTATCCAATCTAGGCTCACGTGAAGGAGTATATGTAATGTGCTCATTGCAGCAGGAGGATAAGGAATGAAATATGAAATTGTTCCTTTCTAAACTCTCTGTTTCTGTCTGATCCTTCCTCCATTTCTACTCCCTCCTTCTGATTCTATCTAACTCTTTCCTTATTTCTTGTGAATTGTTGTTGTTGCTTGCTTAAGTAACAATTGAACTTATCAGCTTGTTACACACTTCAATGGAAGAGTTCCACGAACCAACAAAATTTTGAACACTCTCTATGACTTTTAATGAATGAAGAATAAAATTAATTTTAAGAACTTGAGAAGGATTGAAGTTAAAGTGAAGTTTTGGGTAGATTTAGAACTTATTTATAGGTTTCCAAATACCCCTTTGAAGATATACATCCATTTGAAAGGTTACATTCCTTTGAAAAGATACATCCTTTTGAAAGGTTGCATCCCTTTGAAAGGTTACATCCCTTTGAAAAGATACATCCTTTTGAGAGGAATTTGAAAAGATATGAACCAAATGTTACACCAAGTGGTTTTATTTTAGATAAAATTCTCATTCATTAATATATATATATATATATATATATACGGTCCGGATCTTAAAGTTTCATCCTTTATCCATTCACTCGAGCTCACCCTCCTTTACTGACGGACGGACCGTGACGGTTCGATCATACAACCGTCGTCTCTATACTTTTAGCGACGCTATATGTTGTCCGTCGCTAAAAGTATAAACGACGATTGTATGGCCGATAAATCGTCGTCAGGTCGTCGCTAAAAAAAAAGAGAATTGATAAGAGTGAATAAAAGATCCAAGATTTTTTTTTCTCTCTCTCTCTCTCTATATATATATATATATCGGAGAGAATTTCTAAAGTGAACTTTAAAAGCGAACCAAAGGCGAACAAGTGTCGTCTTTTGGTGTCTATATGACAGTTCGACCCGTCGCCAAAGACTACATGGCTATGGCGACGGATCGATCGTCGTCGCCATAGTACACCAAAAAGCACAATCAGTTAAATGTCTTTGATTTCATTTCTTTAAGGTTCGACTTTTAGAGGCCAGATATATATATATATATATATATATATCCAACAGCCCCTATATGTATGTAATTGTAGATGAAAATAAAGTGTGCTGCCATTCATGGAACGCCTAAGCATTCATTCTCCGAGGAACTTGAGAAGCATTTGGCAGACCACGATGCCTAGTGGAAGTTTCCAAGAGCTGAAAATTTTGTCTGTTCATACATGTCCTAAATTGACTTATATTTTCACACCACCTATTCTTCAGCATCAAACTTAAACGAGCTGGTAGTTGAAGATTGCGCAGCCCTGACTGAGACGATAATGCACCGTGATGAGTTGTAGAGGTTAGAATTCATTGCAATTCAAAAGTTTTTTGTTTGCTAGGCAATGCATTGACATGAGTTGTTACAGGAAACTGTTTTGTTTACTAGGCTTACTTTTTACCCACCTTAAAAATTCTTTCTTCAGTGTGAAATTCTGTTGAGACTTGATACCTTTATTGTAGCTAACTGAAGTGCAAGAGTATTATCAGAAGAAGCTCTTCTTCTACTTTGAGACGTGATAATTGGACATGAGTCTTTTCTAATTTCACCTATTTGTTTTTTTTACCTTCATTTAAAATATTTCATATACAATTATCATGTCCGCATAGAGTTTTTCTAGCAGAAGAAGCTTGTCCCTTACTTTGGGAGGCTTAGAGCTAATTTTGCCTTAATTAGTCCTTAAGATTATTAAATTAACTACTCCTATTGGCTTTGTTCAATGACTATTATGCTTTTTTATTATCACATTCACTTCATAACAAATACTGAATTTAAAGCAAATTAAGGATAAGAAAACAACATTCCATACCCAATTTTCAGTTCACCATCACTTCTATACCCTTATGAATGAACTAGAAAATTGTTGGGCATTTCAGATTTCTCCGGAAAAAAATAAAAATAAATTTATAACAAAACTTGTTACTCTGGTAAAAATAAAAAATGTCCTGACCAACTATTATCCATGTTTTCTTGGCTTCCTTTCAAAAAAGTATTATCTTATATATCCTGTAATTCAAGGATAACTGAGGGTAAAGGGAGAAAATTATATAACCAATACAAACATATCCCTTTCAAGCAAACAAAGGTAAAAAAAGTAATAACAGCATGAAAGCAAACATCATATTAAAAAGGGAGTTGTTATTTCCAGAAGGAAAATATGATATTTTCACAAGACTTGCTCATATGAGTGTGAGTCACGTCTACTTTGTCGTTGTGGAAATATCAATTCCCTATTAAAAATTATATACAAAATTATCCCATGACTTTATTCTGTAAGTTCTTGCCCTGCACAAAATACTCAAATTTTTTCCAAGCCCCTAAAAGGACTCCAGTTATCAGCACGAGGGTCCAGATGCTCGCTTATTGATGGAAAAGAAAAGAGAGGTCATAATGTACTCTCAGTAGGTTTAATTCCTCTGATATTACTGGGGTGCTATTCCTAAATAAAATGACAACGATCTTGGAGATGTTGTCTGACTTTATTATCCTGGATGACTACTTGTCCCCACCAATCTTCCTTACATGTAATAGATCTCAGTTGTGTAGCATTAGTAGTACTCAGTGACAGATACTGTAACACCTGGCATTCCTTGATCTCTAACTGTTTCAAAGATGCCCATTTCAATGAGTCATCCTTACATATGCTAGTTAGGATTGGTAGCTCAATAAGTTTCAAGATCTTCAACTTTGGAAAGGCTTCTGGTGGGTTGTCAACTTGAGTTATTTCACTAGATTGGGGGTCTTCTTCAATTACCTCAACAAGCTGTGAACACTTCTTTAGTGTCAAATCCTGCAAATTGGGGAGTTGTTGGGTCATCCTCCATGAGAAAATCTTGCTTATGTTTGAGCAGCCATTCAGCTCTAGAGTTGTTAATTTTGCTAGGATTCCTAACATGGATGCCTCCCATATACAAGTTAACTTCTCGAGTCTGGAGATACGCAGTTCCCTCAAGAATGGAAGTACATTAGGTACTCCTGTCATGTTGTGACCAAGGACTGTTTCCATTTCAATGCATTCTTCTATGCTACAAACTTCCAAGCACTCCGATCCATCCATTCCAAAGTCGGATAAGCTCCGGACACTTTGGTGACCAATTAAGTGAAAAGAACAAGCCTCTTTAATCGCCTCCTTAATTGCATCTGCAGGGGAATCCCTACCAGCGGAAAATCTTAAATGCCGTTCAGCTGTGCAGTTAGAAATGTCTAATGTTACAGGATTGTGCGGCACAAAGCCAACTTGAATATTGAACGACCTAAACATGGTCACTGGTATGTTTCTCCTTGATTGTTTGCTGCTGTTAAAAGTTTGAAAACATGTTTCATGTGGAAAGCAGAAACAGAGAGAATTCAGTATGCACAAGGTGGCAACCTCACTCGCAATGTTATTTACAATTCTGTTCCAGCCTGGATCATCCTGAGTCACTTCAACTGCCAATTCCTCGAGCAAAGATAGCCTTCCGATAAGATTAGAGGGAATCATCTCCGTAGGATGGGTGCCAACATGGTTTTGATTCGGAAGAGGTCTTGTAAATGAAACTCTTAAACACCTAAGATTAGACAATACTCCAATCTCGACGGGCAAACTGAGAATCCCTGTGCGACGGATATCAAGGACTTGAAGATCCTTGAGTTCTTTAACTTCAGCTGGAAGACTAACTAGATGTAGGCAATCGTTGAGATATAGTGCTTTGAGGCTGATCAAGTTGGAGATAGAAGGCGGGAGTGACTCTATTTCAATACGCTTCAAGTCCAAAACTTTAAGTCCACACATGAAGTCAAAGAATGAATTGGGGATCATTAGCAACCTCGAGTAGTCTTGAAGAAGAAATGTTGAGGCAGTTTGACATTCGGGACTTTGAGGTACGTTTTGTAGGTCACTAACCATAATCATTTTGGCTTGTCCCCATTTTACCTCCGAAGAATTATCTTCTTTCCCTTCGTTTGGTAGCACGAGTAACTCATTCTCTTGATACTTGTCTCGTGCAAACTTCCTATATATGGTGGGCACCTTAACACAATTCACAGTCTCACACCTCACAAACATGCCACAACCCTTTAGTCTTTTCAGTACATCATGTCCTTCCTCTCGTGCCTCCTTCAACGTTGAGACACGAGGAAAAAACATATGGGCTTGCCAGCACTCTATCAGATAATCTTGAAAAATCTGATAGCCCTCTGGGTAAAATGCTCCGTATTTTAAACAGTTCCTGGAGACTTGGTTTAATTTATCATAAGCAAGGTCAAAAGCCTTCAATAATCCATCCATTCCTTCCAGCTTACATCCTGTTGGCTGTCTCAGCCTTCTCAATTTAGTGCGCCATATATCTTCACTACTTTCATCTCTCAAGGTACTCGCAATAGTCTCAATCATCTGTGGAAGACCGCCACATTCTCCAAGTAGCTGCGTCGCGATGGCTTTGAGGCGCGGTTGAAGAAAGGCATCACCCCCTACCACATCACTAAACAACTGTAGAGCATCTTCTGTAGGCAATCCCCCTATCTCGACGTATTCGTCTACTTTCATCTCCACACAAACTGTTCTGTATCTGGTTGCCAAAACCCATTTCCCATGCTCATGGCCTTCATTAATTCCAACACTATCCAGATTAAAACTTTCAAACACTTGGTCAAGAATTAACAAATACTTCTTGCTCACCAGCTCCTGAGATATTAGATCTTTAAACTGTTGATCCGTGTGGACCCCCTCCACGTCTAGATTTAGCCTCTCCACAACCACCTCTTGTATTGTTCTCGCCCTGCAGTCTTCGGCGACAGTAATCCAAATGACCACATCAAACAAATCTTTCGCGTATTCCAGTTCATCATTTAGAGTCTTCAAAACCGTAGTTTTTCCTATCCCCGCATAACCCCAAACTCCAATCTTCCTTACATTTTTGTCCCTCAGGTAGTCCAGTAGTGTGTCTACTTTCTCATGAAGTGATTGTAGGTTTTTTGTTCTAACAGTATGCATCTTTACAACTCTCACGGGCTCTCGTACAGTCACCATAACGCTTTCGTCGCCCTCCATTTTTCCCTTGAGACCATTTATCTCTTTGGTTTTCTTCAGTATATCCTTGCTGAGATTTAAAAGAGACCTAAAAGGACATAGTCCAAAACAGCATTTCTTGGTGGCACTGTACCTTGTCTTGAGTGTTGTTATATCTTCTTTAGCTGTGGCCACTCGTCCCAGCCAAGTTGTAGTTTCCGGCTTCTCTTTCTTTCTGATCTTTGTCCTTTCTATCACCCCATTTACATACTCCTTCCTGTCATCAATATCTTTTTCTGCCTTTTCAAGCTCGTGGAAATTCTTGTCCAGTTTTTTCACATAATCATACTTATGCTTCAATATTCCGAATATTCCTATCGCAGCATCAGTTGCTGGCTCAACTGCTGATCCAGCTACTTGTCCAACTGCAGCCACTAACATTCTGCCAAAGAAATAGTTAGGTTTGTATATATGAAAACACTGATGATTCTTCGAACATGTTATACTGAATTTGTATAAGTAATAGTTGGAGGAAACCGACTTTGGAATGAAACTAATTATTTAAGTTATACTTATTTACATTTTGAGAAATATGCTGTTGAGCTTGCTCGCAATTACTAATGAGTTCCATATACTTTGAGGGCGGCGGAAAGTACGCTGGTTTTTCAGAACATAGATATGTTTCCTACCAGTTTTAGAAAGGTAACTAAGCATGATTTTAAAAATCGAAATCGACCCTGGTTGGCACTCCAGTCCGATTTGAACAAAAAAATCGGGTGTGGTCAAAATCCGGTTGACCCAGCGGTCGGATCAGTGGTTCAACGGATAAAACCGGTTATTGATGATTTTTTTTAACCAAAAATAGTTTAATATTAAAATTAACCACTTTTAATAATATTGTAACTCAATTTTATTATGTTTTAGTTCATAAATAAAAAATGAGATTTTTTAAAATTTTATTAATTACGAATAATATATATTTTTATATATTAATGATGTGAGACCCCAAATTTTATGAAATAAAAGTATTCAATTTTTCTATTTTGGTAAATAGTTAAATTGATAAAAGTTTAAAGTTAAGGGTAATATATGAATTTTTTTTTTTCAAAGTAAGCAAGTTAATATAAAATTTTCGTTGTGTAGGGGAATATTCGTACGATGGTACAATCATTGGTGGACCCCACAACGGAATTATTGTCGGATTGAGAAAACGACAAAAATATTTTTATGAAAATAACGGCGGAAGTTTTACCGTTAAGCTGTTGAAACAACCGGTGTTAAAAATACGATGTCTGGCGTGGTTGCGTAGTAGCGCGGTATTGATTATTGATCTTATGTGATAAGTCACTCGGTTTTGTTTTATTGGTATTATTAATGTAATAAAAGCGGAAAAACTTTTTATATAAAGCAGAATACTTTTATAAAGTTATTCGTTTTATTAAGCTAATAGTAAAATCTTTTTATATAAAACAAAATACTTTTATAAAGTTATACATTTTTATTAGACAATAATTAGAATATATTATATTTTATTATGCATAAATTTCAGTGATGCGTAGTGTTTGCATAGTAAAATCTTTTATAAAGTTATTCGTTTTATTAGATTATAAATAGAATATATTATATTTTATTTAAAAGATTTTGCTTTAAATATGGATAGTCAGATTAAAAGTAAATCAATACGAATAGTTCATGAGTTAATTCTTATCTGATCCATTTTTCTATAAATAGAAGCTCATTCCTTCATTATTTCTTACGAATTCATTGAAACTCTAGAGAAAAACTATAGAGAGAGTTCTTCTTCTATAATCTTGGCGTATTTCTTTAGAGTTTAAGAAAGCTTGAAGCGTAGTGCAAGTTTTCTTGAGTATATCCTCGCCTACCAATTGGAATACTCTTCTTTTTACGGTAAGGGATATTATTTGTTGTACTCGTTCGTAAGGGGTATTCTTTATTTCTTATTCATGAAGAGAACTTACATTATTCCATTCTTTATTATTACATTGGAATAACTTTGTATCTGTGAGCTACCCTATACTTGGTGAAATTCTTACATTATTCCATTCTTTATTATTACATTTGGAATATCACATGCATGCGTTTTACGCTAGACACTGGTTCCATTCTTTATTATTACATTGGAATATCCCGCACGTGTGTTTCTGCTTGGGACTGGTTTAGATTATTTATTATTACATTGGAATATCGTAGCCGGTGCGATACGCTTTGACACGGTTCCGTTATTATTATTCTGTTGGAATAACATGTCTATGTGGATTACCACATGCATGGTGAATGATCCTTTGTATTCATTTATTATTAAATGGTGGAAATGGTCTGTCTAAGTGGATTACCACATGGCGGCGAAAATCCATTTGTAGTTTCATATATTCTATTATACTCAGTTGGTTAAAGTTTTGACTTCTATACTCCATGAAATTAGTGGAATATCCTTGATATTTGCGCTTCATCCAGTATCTTTTCATGGAAATATTCTTCTGAGCATTCTTGAATTTTACTCCACAAAGAAGTATCATGTTGACAATTTGGATGTTATTAGTTCCTGGATAAATTAATTTTTGAACTTGTTTTATTGAATTCTTATATCATTGCCATCATCCTCATGTTTATATTATGTTGAAAGTCATCTGTGGCTTGTAGTGCATAGATGGACTTGGTATGATTATGACAAGGGATTATTCGGTATAATCATGACCGTAATGTTACAAATGATGTGGAAAAAGTCATCTGTGACCTGTAGTGTATAGATGGACTTGGTATGATTATGACCAGGGATTATTCGATATAATCATGACCGTAATGTTACAAATGATGTGGAAAAAAAATCCTCATTGGCCCGTAGTGCATTGATGGACAGTTTTTGGTATGATTATGACTATGGATTCTCTTGCCGAGGTGCAAAGATGAATTATTTTATGGCATGATGATGGAATAGTTGATGAAAACACGATTATCTTTGGCCCGTAGTGCATGGATAATTAAGTGGTCGTGATCTTAATGAATATCCTTGGCACGTAGTAGCGGGGATGATTCGATAATGTGGATTAATTATTGATTTGAGTCTCAACGATGAAATATTAATTCATGGATGTGATAATAATGAATATCTTTGGCCGTAGTGCATGGATAATTCATGGATGTGATACTAATGAATATCCTTGGCCGTAGTGCATGGATAATTCGATGATGTGGATTATTTATTAAGCTGAGTCTTAGCGATAAAATATTGGTTATACACTTTTAATTTGTAGAAGACAGTAGATATCATGCTCTACTTGACTCTTTTAAAATATAGTTGTATGTCTTTGGCTTGTAGTGCAAAGATGAATTTATTAGTATGATTATGAACAAGAATTGTGATTTTGTATAACCATGATTTTTGATGTTTCAGGTGAAGATAGGTGATGAAAATTATCTTCGTCCTGGGTGCTAAGAAGAATTTAGAATCACAATTATGATTATGAGTTATTCATATGATTGTGGACAGGAATTGTTGATTGATGTTACAGGGATAAAACATTATTGGTGGACTTTTAACATGGAGAAGATAATAGACCTGATGATCTATTTGACTCTTCTAATGGATTGTTCGTTCCGCTGCAACTATGGTTGAAAACTTTTATCATCTACCATATGTTCTAAATCTCTGATTTATTGATGATGAAGGCTATTGATAGTGTAAATTAGCTTTAGTCATGATATTCTTTACTGGGCTAGTTGTGCTCACCCTTTCTGATTCACAATTCCTTTCACATAATAAGAGTGTTGTCGGGTCGAGTAGGGATAACAAGGGAATAGAATGGTAGTCTCTAGCTGTGGAGGTTCTCCCTAAACAGTATAAAAAAGTGTGTTGTATTCTATACATCATTTAGTTGTTATATTTGGTGAATCAAATAGGGTGAGGCTAACCCAACTTTGGAAGGGTGTTTTGCCACTATCATACAAAATGTCTAATGACATACAACCTCGTGTTCTCATAAGACATGGTTGTGCACATCCACTTGCTGAATATATCCACGAGCACTACCTATATGATCTTGGGGTTTATGTGAAATATAATTTTCACTTGGAGACAACGGAGATATTTATATGTCAAAAGAAGACTCACCATTGGAAAGAAGATGATAGTAATCTTCTTGTTTTTCTTTAGGGACTTTTGGGTCAACCAAGGATAATTACGTGGACATATGATATCTATCATAACCCTGACGCATGGCCTCCCATATACGAAGGTTTTCTTGAGCACTTCCCAAAGATTTTAATTTCTAAAAGCAGTTTTTTGACTATACTTTTATGTAAAGTATCATTGTAAGGTTATTGGTCGAGGTACCATGAGAGTTACATACATTTGTATTAAAACTCATAATTAAGCGTGGTCGTATTCTATCTGATATTTCAACGATTAATATAAATGAAGTTGTATTTAAATTTTGTACCATGTATCTGGCGACTCAGAATGGGTGATGTATACCTACTTTTGGGGGCGTCACAGTTGGTATCAGAGTTTAGGGATATGGTCGCTGGCGGAGATAAGAGTCTAGAACTAGGAGGTGAGAGACGAGTTATATACTTCGCTAGTGTGTGACTTACCTAAGCTGAAATTATTTACTTGATAAGTTGACAAATTGTGATATGCCAATTAACCTTTGTTTTAAAGTTATATTCTAGAATGATATCTGAAATACAGGAGTTGAGAAATGGGAAAATCATGATAGCGAGAAAATTATCGGGAAGGTACAATCTGAAAGGAAAGCAAGGTATTCTCATCTCTTCGAATATCAGGTACGTACGTAAATTTCGAGGGCGAAATTTCATAAGGAGGGGTGATTGTGAGACCCCAAATTTTATGAAATAAAAGTATTCAATTTTTCTATTTTGGTAAATAGTTAAATTGATAAAAGTTTAAAGTTAAGGGTAATATGTAAAATTTTTTTTTTGCAATGTAAGCAAGTTGATATAAAATATTCGTTGTGTCGGGGAATATCCGTACAATGGTACAATCATTGGTGGACCCCACAACGGAATTATTGTCGGATTGAAAAAATGACAAAAATATTTTTATAAAAATAACGGCGGAAGTTTTATCATTAACTGTTGAAACACCCGGTGTTAAAAGTACAGTAATACGCGTGGTTGCATAGTACCACACGGTATTGATTATTGATGCTTATGTGATAAGTCACTCAGTTTTGTTTTATTGGTATTATTAATGTAATAAAATAGAAAAGCTTTTTATATAAAACAGAATACTTTTATAAAGTTATTCATTTTATTAGGCTAATGGTAAAATCTTTTTATATAAAACATAATACTTTTATAAAGTTATCTGTTTTATTAGACAATAATTAGAATATATTATATTTTATTATGCATAGTGTTTGCATAATATATCTGCATAGTGTTTGCATAGTAAAATTTTTTATAAAGTTATTCGTTTTATTAGATTATAAATAGAATATATTATATTTTATTTAAAAGATTTTGCTTTAAATATGAATCGTCAGATTAAAGTAAATCAATCTGGACCGTTTCATGAGTTAATTCTTATGCGGTCCATTTTTCTATAAATATAAGCTCATTCTTTCATTATTTCTTATGAATTAATTTGAAACTCAGAGAGAAAAACTATCTGAGAGAGTTCTTCTTCTATAATCTTGAGCGTATTTCTTTAGAGTTTAAGAAAGCTTTGAGCATAGTGCAAGTTTTCTTCGAGTATATCCTCGCCCTACCAGTCGAAATACTCTTCTTTTACGATAAGAGATATTATTTGTTGTACTCATAAGGGGTATTCTTTCTTTCTTATTCATGAAGAGAACTTCTATTATTCCATTCTTTATTATTACATTGAATAACTTTGTATCTGTGAGCTACCTTATACTTGGTGAAATTCTTACATTATTCCATTCTTTATTATTACATTTGGAATATCACATGCTGCATGTTTTTACTTGGGACACGCTCCATTCTTTATTATTACATTGGAATATCACATGCATGCGTTTCTTGGGACTGGTTTCGTTATTTATTATTCGTTGGAATATCACTCCGGTGCGTATTACGCTTTGACCGACCGTTAGATTATTATTATTACGTTGGAATAACACGTCTACATGTGGATTACCACATGCATGATGAATGATCCTTTGTATTCATTTTGTTATTTTTAATTATACGATATTTTGATTGATGACTAATTTAAGTGTGCATGGTTCATGATGTGTTATTATATTAAATATGCATGGATTATGGGTTATAATATTATAATTGATATGCATGTGTTAATGGGAATTGCATGAACTATTAAGTGTGCATGGTTCATGATGGGTTTGATTTCTTTTTGGATTGGCGGTTGGAATATGATTTAAAATCGTGTTCACATTTGAATTGATGTGTTTTAAGGAAGATTCGATTTGGTATGTTATTAAAGAACATATTTTATGCTAGCCCAAATTGATTTGCCTATGTCATCAGAATATCTCCATCAGAGTATCTCGTGAGTGATTGATTTAGTTTAGGACGTTATCTCGCTTAGTCGTGTCCACATTAGTTAGCATTCTATTTTGAAAAGGAGCCTGACTTTAGCTATTGGTAAATATCCTTATTTGTCTCCTTTATTCATGCTTAACACGGTTGTTTTGTAGGTAGTCTTATCTCTTTTATTTTCAGTGTTTCATATTCAAATAGCTGGTGAATATCCGCGTAATATATTTCTTGAGATTCAAAGCTGCAGAAATTATGGGAAGTGTCTAACGGGTCTGAGAAATATTAGCCATCACATGTCATAGTCGTTGCTCCTTATTCGCTATATATATCTTCTCTTCGGCTAGTAAAAAGACAGACGAACAACCAGCAATCAAATTGAGAGAATACATCAAAGCTTACAAATTGTTTTAGTCCAGCCTTATATTATTATATAGCATATTCTTTTGTGCTGAAAATTTCTTTTCCTTGTAAACCAAAAGTAAGCATAGTTTTTGCTTGAGATTTTCTGTTTTAAGTAGTCTGTTCATAGAAGGCTTCAAGGGTCTCAGAGGTGAGAAGAGGTGCGATGGTATACATGTTGCGAGAGGTCTGAACCAGAGGCATAGGTGTCAACATAAGTTTTGAGGCTTCTTTTTGTAACAGGGAGTTATTTGTGTATTGAGTTTTAAATAGTAATAAAAGAGTCTCCAATCTAGTTGGGATTGGGCGTGGATTAGGCTACTAGATAGAGGATAGAAATTTGAACCACGTAAAAATCACAGTGTTTTACGTTTACGCACTTTTACTTTTATGTTGGCTTAAAGTTACGTATTACATTTTATACCGGTTTATAAATTCACTAATCTAGACACCAAAAGCAGAGCCAGTGCACAGTCTGTTATGCGAATTGATCTGTAGCAGAATTTTACAAAAAGTTGTCACTGTCTATCACTTTAAGTATAAACACCTATTCACCACCCCTCTAGGTGTGCGTATTTACTGAATTACATTTGGTATCAGAGCGAGACTCTACTAATATTGATCGTTGCAGGTCGTAGGGGAAGATCCTATGGCACACCTAAACTTTCAAGAAGGTCAGTCAACAAGTAGGCCACCACTGTTGCTCGGAAGTGAAAACTTCAACTTTTGGAAGTTTAGAATGAAGATCTATCTGAACCGTGACCTATGGGAATGGTGGGTAATCGAACATGGACCAGTCATTCCGCGAAATGATGATGGCAAGCCAAAGAATCTCATGGAAATGGACTCAAATGAATCGTATATGATGTCTTATAATTCCAAGGCCATGAATACACTCTTAAGTGGCATGGTTCAGTCGGAGATAGATAAGGTCTCGTCTTGTACTACGGCTAAGGAAATTTGGGACACAGTCATCATGAGCCACGAGGGTACTACTAAAGTGAAGGAGGTCAAGCTGAGCATGCTAATGCATGAATACGAGCTATTCAAATTGGAGAAAAATGAATCAATTAGAGATGCCCAAGCAAGATTCCTTACTCTAATGAATTCTCTAAACATGCTCGGACGAAAGATTGATCAAAAGGAAATCAACCGAAAGCTTCTTAGAGTCACGCCAAAGCGATTCGCACCAAAAGTTACAACACTTCAAGACTCGGCCACAATCAGCATAATGGAAACTCTTACCTTATTTGGAGAACTTGAAGAGTTTGAAAACCAACTAAAATTGCATGATGAAGAAGATGAGGCACCTAAGAAGAAGACCTTGGCTCTACAAGCTGAAAGCTACATAGAAGGCTATGATGATGATTCGGATGAAGAAATAGCATTAATGACTAGAAAATTGAGGGAGCTGATCCGAAAGAAGAATAAACCAAAATTACCAACAAAAACCTTCAACAACAAGAAAGATTTCAAGCAAAAGCCTCAAGAGGAAACCTGTTTGAATGTGGAAGGCTGGACACTTCAAAAGAGATTGCTTCCAACTAAAAAGAAAGAACAAAGCAAATGATTCAAAAGGAAGGCTCTAATGACATGGAGTGATGATGAATCGATCATGAAGATCAAGAAGAAGAAATTGCTCAAGCTGTGCTTCTTTGGAATACACTGATGAGGAAACATCTGAGGTAAGTCACGAACTTGGAGAAATTATTATTTACGACTATCTGGTTTTAAAAATGAAAACCTTCGTATGAAAGAGAAAAATGCTCACTTGAAAAGTTGGATAAATGACTTAATGAAGGAAGTAGAAACTTTAATTGAGGAAAAAACAAGAAATAGTTAAAGATTGCTCATCATGTGTGAAGTATCTCGGTTGAATGCTAAAATTGGATATTTAGATAATTATAATAAAATTTTATATAATCGTGCAAACAAATTAAATGAAGAAAATAATAGCCTTAAAAAGGAAAATGATGATTTAAAAGAAAGCTTGAAAATGAGAGATACTTGTATAGATGCCTTTAATGATGGAAAAATAATAAACATGCAAAAGTAACAATGAGGAAGAAATAATATCTTTGAAAAGGATCTTGCAAAATTTGTTCGAGGAAAAGAGAATTTAAATATAATGTTGGGTGCTCAAAGGTTGAAGCTTAGATAAACAAGGAATTGGATATAATCTTGTTAAAAACATAAAAAGCACGACTAATAAAATTAGAGTAATAAATAACAAACCAAAGAACAAGCCTCTTTATTGTTCACCTTATGTTACTTACGCGGAAAATGTGGTTTAAAAGGACATTTTGATACAAACTGTAGTAAAATTAAAATAAAACAAGTTTGGGTAAAGAAAGGAGAGTTGATTGCTACTAACAAAACTGGACCCAAACAGATTTGGGTACCAAAACGATGAGTTACTTCTTTGCCTTGTAGGTATGCTTAAAAGCTAAAGTACCATCACATAAATGGGTACTTGACAGTGGATGTTCTAGACACATGACGGGTGATAGAACTAAATTTACTTCACTTATTGCAAAGAAAGGAGGCACGATTACTTTTGGAGATGACACCACATGCCAAATCATCGGTAAAGGTAAAATTGGTAATGGTAAGGTTTACATTGACAATGTCCATCATGTTGAAGGGTTAAAATATAATTTAATTAGTGTAAGTCAACTAATGGATAGTGGTCATAAAGTTATTTTGAAAAAGATAAATGTCTTTATTATACATGCCTCCCATAATGTTCCTTTTAGTAGCTAGAGAAGGTAATATATATACTATAAATTTTGAAAATCAAAATGAGGATATCATTTTAATCTTTATTCAAGATCAAACTATTCTATGGCATCGAAGGTTGGGGCATGTGCGCATATGGAATTGATTAACAAGTTAGTTACAAAGAACCTTGTTAAAGGTTTACCAAAGCTAAAATATGAAAAGGCGTGTATTTGTGATGCGTATCGGTTAGGTAAACAAGCAAGAAATTCCTTTACCAAGCAAAAATCGGTATCAACTTCTTTACCTCTTCAATTATTGCATCTTGATTTATTTGGACCGAGAGATATGCTAGTCTAGGAAATAATCATTATGCCTTTGTTATTGTTGATGATTTTTCAAGATTTACATGGGTTTTATTTTTGAAAACTAAAGATCAAGCTTTTGCAGAATTTGAAAAGCTTATAAAGAATATTGAAACAAAACACAACCTCAAGCTAATTGGTATACGGAGTGACCACGGTGGAGAATTTGGAAAAGACTTTATACCATATTGCAGTGAGAAAGGTGTTACATGAGTTTTACTGCACCAAGAACGCCTCAACAAAATGGTGTGGTGGAACGTAAAAATCGTACTCTTCAAGAAACGGCAAGAACTTTACTACATGAAAGTAAACTGCCTAAAAGTTTTTGGGCAGAGGCTGTAAGTACTGCATGTTACATTTTAAATAGAGTATTAATTAGACCCATCCTAATGAAAACACCATATGAGTTGCTTAACAACAGGATTCCAAATATTAATTATTTTAAAGTGTTCGGTGCTAAATGTTTCATTCTAAACACTAATAGTAACCTTGGAAAATTTGATGCAAAATCAACCGAAGCTATTTTTCTTGGTTATTCGATGCATAGTAAAGCTTACAGGGTGTATAATCTTGATAAATTTAAAGTTGAAGAATCTATGCATGTTGTTTTTGATGAATCTAACTAGTATCTATCAAAAGAAGAAAATGAAAGTTCTGCAAGAAAAGACATTACGATTAGTAAGCGAAATGCATTTCGATCGAAACGACCTCGGTAAATCTGCATCAGAAGGAAAGTCAGACGAACGTGGAAAGCAAACAAATGAAACTAGACAAACTGAGTCATCTGCCCCGGTTGAAAACTCAGACATACAGACGCCTCGGTCAGACGACTTAACCCGTCGCATTAGAAGAAGAATTAGATGATCGGTTTGAAGCGAGCTTGGCGTTGTAGAACACGAACACGAAGATAAAATGAGCTGCAATGACAAGGCTTCTATGCCATCTAGAAACGGTGAGAAATCATCCACCAAATTTGATCATAGGTGATCCTGACACTTGGATGAACACAAGAAGGAAAGCAAGGAATTATTGTGCATTCTCCGCATTCCTTTCTCAAATAGAACCAAAGAGTGCCAAGGAAGCAATCCAAGATGAAAATTGGTCTATTGCCATGCAGGAAGAATTAAACCAATTCGAAAGGTGTCAGGTATGGGATCTTGTCAAACCTCCTAAAAATGCTTCTATAATTGGTACAAAATGGATTTTCAAAAATAAACTTGATGAAAATGGCATAATTACTAGGAATAAGGCTAGATTGGTAGCTCAAGGCTATAATCAACAAGAAGGTATAGATTATGAAGAAACTTTTGCCCCTGTTGCAAGGTTGGAAGCCATACGAATTTTGTTAGCCTATGCATGCTTTAGACAATTTAAATTATATCAAATGGATGTGAAAAGTGCATTTTTAAATGGTTATTTAAATGAGGAAGTGTATGTCAAGCAACCTCCAGGATTTGAACATGAAAAATATCCACACCATGTGTTTAAATTGAAAAAGGCTTTGTATGGATTAAAACAAGCTCCAAGAGCTTGGTATGAAAGATTAAGTAAGTTTTTATTAGACAATGGTTTTAATCGTGGTAAAATTGATTCCACTCTTTTTACTAAAACCAAAAATAAGGACTTATTAATTGTTCAAATTTATGTGGATGATATCATATTTGGAGCTACTACTAACTCTTTGTGCGAGTGGTTTTCCCAATGTATGCATAATGAGTTTGATATGAGCCTTATGGGCGAATTAAATTATTTCTTGGGACTTCAAATCAAACAATCAAATGAAGGGATTCACATTCACCAATCCAAGTATGTGAAGGAACTATTGAAGAGATTTGGATTCGAAAATACCAAACCAAAGTCAACACCAATGAGTACTACTATCAAGCTTACTGCAGATACTACAGGTAATGATGTTGACGTGATAATGTATCAAGATATGATTGGTTGTTTACTATACTTAACTGCATCAAGACCAGATATTATGTATAGTGTATGCCTTTGTGCTAGATTTCAAGGTCAACCGAAATAATCTCATCTTATAGCGGTAAAACGAATATTTAAATACTTGGCTGGCACAATGAATTTAGGCTTATATTATCCTATATCTAAAAGTTTTGAACTAATTGGATACTCAGATGCAGATTATGCAGGGTGCCAAGTTGATAGAAAAAGCACAAGTGGTGCTTGTGAATTTTTAGGTCAAAGCCTTGTAAGCAGCACAACAAGAAACAAACATCATTGCCTTTCTACTACTACGGAAGGTGAATATTTGGCGGCGGTGGTAGTTGTTGTTCACAAATTACATGGATGATCTGAACATTACATGATTTAAATGTTATTTGTGAAAATGTGCCTATTATGTGTGACAATACTAGTGCTATTGATATCTCTAAAAATCATGTGCTTCATTCTCGTACTAAGCATATTGAAGCTAGACATCATTTTTTAAGAGATAATGTTGCTAAAGGATTAATAAAGTTAGTATTTGTCCCTCTTGAACATCGATTGGTGACATTTTACAAAACCTTTAAGTGAGGAACGTTTTTGTACTTTGAGAAGAGAACTTGGAATCTCATGCATGCTTAATTATCATATTTTTATGCCTTTAGAAATATATATATATATAAAAAAAAATAATAATAATAATAATAAAAAAAAAAAAAAAAATAAAATAATAATAATAAATATATATATATATATATATATATATCCTTCTTAATTAAAAATACAAATTTATATATATATAAATTTTCTAGACATTTATTTTTAACATATATGCAATCCTTTTATTAAATGCGAATTTCATTATATGTTTAAGCGCTATATATATATGTGCAAATATATGTGACATATTATCTCTTAAAATATATATATATATGGTAAGGAGGGCTATATTGGAAACTAGCCTAAATATTTTGGCGCCTTGAATTGGGTATATTAAAGGACTCTTCGAGTTTTTCTCTCCCCATTGTGCAAATTTCTCTCTCACCGTGTTTATCAGCTTCTCTATCTTCGTACTCCATCTCTCCTCTTACACTCTAGGCTTTTTAAAGAGTTGTCCATGGCTAAAACCAGTGGCGGTCATCTGGTCCACACCGGCAGGGAAGCGATTACGAGCAAGCCGCCTATCCAACCTCACTCCTCACGCCGGCGCTCTAATCGAATTCTCACACGCCGATCGTCGATCGTGATTTGGGGTTTCTGTTAACCTGATCTTTGAAGCATCGTTTGAAAGGAAAATCAATGACCCCATCCTCATCCCCGATTCCTCCTCCTCCGGACCATGTGATTTCCTCGCATTCTCAAACACATGGTACTCCTCTAATTTTACTTCTCTCATTATGCTCTCTGCGATTTTAAGATATTACGCTCAATTTGTTTTGGGAAATCACCGATCATTATGCTCTATAAAACAATTGTGTTTGGGGGTTGATCATGCCTATTCAACAAATTGGGGTTTGCTTTATTTGAAAAAGTGAACCTCTCTGCTATGTTGAGTCCACCCAAATCTGCTTTATCCCACTTTCATTAAACAATTTTTTGGGAATATATGCATTAACAATGATGTTATAAAAACTTTTGTGAAAAACAAAACACCTTTGGTCTTTGATTCTACTATTACGGGCTCTATTCTTAATATTCCATGTTCGGATTACGTCCTTTCACCCTTAAGGGACCCATAGAATTTGAAAATTTAATTGTCCTTGAAGCGATTCTGAATTGTGAAAGAGTGTTCCTCAATTTGAATTTATTGGCTTACCAATCGTCGTGAAACTACCCCTTGAATAATGTCATTCATAAACTCATTCGTGCAAATTTGGTTCAAATTTGGTTCCTAGGAATGGGGTCGTTCCAATATGACATATCAAGATTTAATTCTTTACGTCTTAATACTCTTTGGAACAAAGTTTAATTTTTGTGTTGCTTATGATTAAGCACATGGAGAGTTGTTTGACAAATAAAGCGAAGTGTGTTTTCCTTATGGGGTTTTCTTACCAAAATTCTTGCCCACTTTGGTATTTCGTTTGTCAATGAAGATGTCGTCAAAGTTTACGATGTGATTGATAAATATATCTATCTCAATCCAAGTTGTTTGTGAATTCTCTTTGGAACATTATGTTGGGAAGTTGAGAAGGTTCCTCCTTCAACTCCACCATCTCCACACTCTTCTCCTATTCCTAATTCTACCCATACAGATTCTACTTGATCTTCCTCCTTCCAATGTTCAACTCTTTACTCTTTTTCAACTTGTCCAAGATATGGGCACTCGGTTTGACTCTACCCCTTCAAACGGTCTCCACACATATTCAAGAGTTGAATAACAAGGTTGATTATGTTTGGGATGGATGGAAGTCCTGGTTTCTCATCACAATGACTATGTGGTTAAACTCCAAGAATTCGACAAGAGATTTGGATGATGTTCTCTATGAACACTTTTTTTTTTTGATCTTGCTCCACGACTCCCATCTTTTTGATAATGCCAATGGGGAGAAGTATAAGGGGACAAGAAGAGGATAAAAGACTAGTGGTTTTTGGATAGTGGTTTTTTGGATGTTTTGTATTTGGTTTTATATTAGACTATGCTACTAATGATGTTATTGGTTTATAACTAATTTGGGATATGATATCTATGTGATGCATGGGCTTATCTATTTAGATATTATATATGTCACCCTTATATGCTTTATGTTTCCTTATCATGATGGTGATGGAAATCTCATATGCTTAAATTTAGGGGGAGCATATGATTGGTAAAAGTAGTCATAAATTGTCATCATCAAAAGGGGAGAATGTTAGTTTTTAATTATCGATATTTTGATTGATGACTAATTTAAGTGTGCATAGTTCATTATGGGTTATTATATTAAATATGCATGGATTATGGGTTATAATATTATAATTGATATGCGTGTGTTATGGGAATTGCATGAACTATTATTCTTTGATTTCTTTCAGTTGGCGGTTGGAATATGATTTAAAATCAGTTCAAATTTGAATTGATGTGTTTTAAGGAAGATTCGATTTGGTATGTTATTAAAGAATAGATTTTATGCTAGCCCAAATTGATTTGCCTATGTCATCAGAATATCTCCATCAGAGTATCTCGTGAGTGATTGATTTAGTTTAGGACGTTATCTCGCTTAGTGGTGTCCACATTAGTTAGCATTCTATTTTGAAAAGGAGCCTGACTTTAGCTATTGGGAAATATCCTTATTTGTCTCCTTTATTCATGCTTAACACGGTTGTTTTGTAGGCAGTCTTCTCTCTTTTATTTTCAGTGTTTCATATTCAAATAGTGGTGAATATCCGTAATATCTTTCTTGAGATTCAAAGTGCGAAATTATGGGAAGTGTCTAATAAGTGTCGAGAAATATTAGCCATCACATGTCATAGCATAGTCGTTCTTCCTTATTCGCTATATATATCTTCTCTTGACTGGTAAAAGAGATGAACGAACAACCAAAGAATCAAATTGAGAGAATACATCAGAGCTTACAAATTGTTTTAGTCCAGCCTTATATTATTATATAGCATATTCTTTTGTGCTGAAAATTTCTTTTCCTTGTAAACCAAAAGTAAGCATAGTTTTTGCTTGAGATTTTTTGTTTTAAGTAGTACATTCATAGAAGGCTTCAAGGGTCTCGAGAGGTGAGAAGAAGTGCGATGGTGTACATGTTGCGAGAAGTGCAAGTTGAGGCATAGGTGTCCAATATAAGTTTTGAGGCTTCTTTGTAATGATAGGAGTTATTTGTGTATTGAGTTTTAAATAGTAATAAAAGAGTCTCCAATCCTAGTTGGGATTGGGCGTGGATTAATCTACTAGATAGAGGATAGAAATTTGAACCACGTAAAAATCACAGTGTTTTACGTTTTACACTTTTACTTGTTGGCTTTAAAGTTTTTATTTTTTATACGGTTTATAAATTCACTAAAGACACCAAAAGCATTACATTTTATACGGTTTATAAATTCACTAATAAGATAAACACCTAAAAGCAGAGCCTCTAGGTGTGTGGTATTCTTGAATTGATCTATCTAGAAGTGAAATGGATTTATGGAAAAAGTTGAATATCCTTGAGTCGTAGTCATGGATAACTTTGGATTATTTATAAACAGTCCTATAAAATATTAGTTATACACTTTTAATTTGTAGAAGATAGTAGATATCATGCTCTACAGATAATAGACCGATGATCTATTTGACTCTTGAATGGATTGCTTCGTTAAGATTTAACTATGGTTGAAAACTTTTATCATCTACCATATGTTCTAAATCTACGATTTATTGATGATGAAGGCTATTGATAGTGTAAATTAGCTTTAGTCATGATATTCTTTACTAGACTAGTTGTGCTCACCCTTTCTGTTTCATAATTCCTTTCGTGTAATAAAGAGTGTTCAAGATCGAGTGGGGATAATGGGGAATAGAGCGGTGGTCTCTAGTTGTGGAGGTTCTCCTAAACAAGATATAAAAAGTGTGTTGTATTCTATACATCATTTAGTAGTTATATTTGGTGAATCAAATAGGGTGAGGCGAACCCAACTTTGGAAGGGTGTTTTGCCACTATCATACAAGATGTCTAATGACATACAACCTCGTGTTCTCATAAGACATGATTGTGCACATCTACTTGCTGAATATATCTACGAGCACTACCTATATGATCTTGGGGTTTATGTGAAATATAATTTTCACTTGGAGACAACGGAGATATTTATATGTCAAGAGAAGACTCACTATTGGAAAGAAGATGATAGTAATCTTCTTGTTTTTCTTTGGGGACTTTTGGGTCAACCAAGGATAATTTTGTGGACATATGATATCTATCATAACCTAGACGCATGGCCTCCCATGTACGAAGGTTTCCTTGAGCACTTCCCAAAAATTTTAATTTCTAAAACAGTTTTTGACTATACTTTTATGTAAAATATCATTGTAAGGTTGTGGTCGAGGTACCATGAGAGTTACATATATTTGTATTAAAACTCATAGTTAACTGTGGTCGTATTCTATCTGACAATTTCAATGATTAATATAAATGAAGTTGTATTTGAATTTTGTACTACGTATGTCTGGCATTTCAGAATGGGTGATGTATACCTAATTTTGGGGGCGTCACAAATGACGTCACTACAATAATGGTCAGTGATCCATCCACTCGGTACCTTTTCCGATTCGATGATTGTTCCGGGTGTGTGAGAACCTTGCTACCAAGTATGAAGACTATTAGAGGGAGTAACATGGTAATTATTTAGTAGAGTTGCGGTCTCTAGAACCTAGCTAGGTACCACATTTCATGTAATTCAATTAGGGGCTCTAGCTTTTTTCTTTTCCTTCTTATTGCAGAGATCAGTGTGATATGTATCTATCTATATATATCCTGAGCTCTTGTAGTATGATAGTCATGCTTTTGATATGAAATGAACGGAGAGAACCATTTGAGTCTCATCTATCTTCTTCCCCGATGTTACTTTTCTGAGTCAGTCACCTTCTTCTTTTTTTCTCATCTAATTAATTCTACCTGTTGTCGTAGCTTATTTTTTAAAAAAACAGCTTATTTACTATATTTAAGCATCTTTTTCAATATGCCGGAGTAGTATCATGTTTGGTGCAGCCTTTTAAAATAGTTTATTATGGGAATAAACCGCTACGTACGTTCGGCAAATAAGCTGAAACTACCCAATAAGCTATTAGTTTGGAAATAGCACCAGATACCAGCCTTTTATAAGCAGACAACGTTAGTATGAAAAGGAAAATGAGAGCAAGAATTAATATAATCAGAAAAACATCTAAATTACTGAAAAGGAGTTGAGGAAATAAAGCAAAAATCTTGCAGCTAACCTGTCCAGCTCCTTTCTTTGATCAACTACTGAAGACGAACATCAACTAGCTGCAAGAAGCGTAAAAATCCTAATTCTTAACAACATTCTTCTTATGGATGATAAACTTAATTAATGGCATAGTTCTTGTTAAGAGAAGCTTCATCGTTCGTAACAAAATCATAGGAAGTACAGAGGCCAGAGGGTCTCCTAGTGAAACTTCCTGTAAATGACAAATTGCCGGCCTGACATTAGGATACAGCCTGGAAGTGCTTAAATAATGTACTACCATAGTTAGCCAGTTAATCTGCATTTGGAAATATTGAAAAAAAAAACAGAGACTATATATATATATAGTATGATTATAATGTAGGTATATATAGTAGTATATTTGATAGGAACTGATATTTCCATAAAAAATTTGATATTTACCCTCGCTTAATAGCGAGTGGGTCCCACCTTCATGTGAGAGAGGCTCATTTTAACACGTAGAAATATCGATCAGTTTCCTATTTGATATTTGCTTTTAACATTTATCGTTTCTGCTCTATTTGTGTTCTTGTTATTCTAGCTGTTCGATTATTGCTAAACACCAAACTTATCGGACACTTCCGAGTGCTTCATGGCAATTGATTCCACATGTTTGGCAGATATGAGAAATGTCTAATATACAACTTGATTGATGAATTTTATATGTCAGACTTGGTAATTGTTGTGCTGTTCTATGCATGGCTGCACAGTTCTTGACAATTTTATTTATTTAATCGTTTGTTTGATCAAATGCCCGATCAGAGATGTTTCCATAGATGGTGCTCGATGTATTTGAGACTTGTGAATGGACAAAACTACGGCACGAGATTTGGAAACATGTCCACAAATTTATTATACAAAATATAAAGTGTTAGTTCCATTTCAGCACCTGAGGTTTTACTATTTTCTCATATGATCATATGTTATTTAAAAAGCTACACTTAAACACCTGAGGTTTTGAGGTGAAGTGAAAGACAGGTTTCTGTCTTGACACTGTTAACCTTAGTATATAAAGACAATTATGTCCTTCCTATTAATTTTCTGTTTTCTTTTTTTTTTCTTCAATCTTCAACAACTCTATTAGTACCCAATTTGATTCTCTTACAAATTCATCCAAATTCCAACCAAACTCAGATCCAAAGCATTTGAAAATCTTTTGGACTAGCAAACAACCAAATTATTAATAAACATCATCAAAAGCATCACTATAACTCAATTTTCTAGGATTTTCCAAGTTTCGCAAGCGGAGATGAATTTTGAGTTTTGGGACTTATTTAAGGATGTTTTTGGTACTGTTAATCCATTGATGATGCTCGTATTTGATTAAGTAACAATGCCCAAATGTTAGTACACTTCGATTGATTAATTTGATGGGTTTTACTTGATTTTATAGGGATTTTTTTTATTTTATGCGAATTGAGATATTTTTATGATTTGGGACTGAGTTTATGATGTTTTGGAACTGTTAATCCATTGAGGATGGTTGTATTTGGTGAAAGAATAATGCCCAAAGATTAATACACTTCAATTCATGGATTTGATAGGGGTTTCACTCGATTTTATAGCAATTTTTTATGTCTCGCAAATTTAGATGATTTTTATGATTTGGGACTGTTTTGATGATGTTTTGGGGTTATTAATCCATTAATGATGGTCATATTTGGTCAAAGAACAATGTCCAGAGATTAATACACTTCAACTCATGGATTTGATAGGATTTTACTCAATTTTATAGGGATTTTTCATGTTTCGCAAATTGAGATGATTTTTATGATTTGAAACTAATTTGATGATCTCGTAGAATGCTCATATTTGATCAAGGGACAATGCCACAAGATTAACACACTTGGATTGATGGACTTGATTGAGTTAAAGTCGGTTTTGAAAATATTACAAATAAGTGAATTAGAGTGATTGTTGGATGAATCGTTTATGTTTAGATGATTTGTGATTGTTTATGTTTGATTAATTAATGTTCAAAATTAATGGAGAAAGAAAGCCCATAAGAATTAGGAGATATTCAAAGTGATTTGATTTGAATTTGATGAACAACAATGGACATTTTAGACATTTTTTTCAATTGATTTGACCATTATAACCATACCTCACGCTCTCTTGGCAAGTTAATCACACGCACATAGCACAGTCTATTTGGAAGGAAAAAGTAACAATTTTACTTCACCTCAAAATCTTAAGTTTTTTAGTGTAGCTTTTTAAATGGCAGGTGGTCATGTGAGAAAATAGTAAAACCTCAGACAATGAAGTGAAATTTACCGAAATATAAATCTAAATGCAACTTAAAGTTGTATCTGTGCTATTTTTTAATTTTTTTTATAGCATAAATCGTATAATTAATTACTGAAACTGATTACTTTTATTTTCTTAATTTGTATATTCATCGAAAACAGTATTGTTTTTCCCTTTATTTATGCATTTTTTTATGTGGTGTAATTTTAATTTTGTTTTTAAGTACTGTGTTTCTTGGGGAACGCGTTTGTATTATTTGTATACATGCCATTTTGTGTGGTTCTTGCTTAGTGGTGTGTTTATGAGTTCTATTATATTGGGAGGGGTAGAGGAAGCTGAACGACTTCTTTCAAGTTTTTTTTTGTTTTATTATTTTTTATTTATGTATTTATATTTTAAAAGAGGTTCAATTTTTTCTATTCTTCTTTTATTTTTATTTATTTATATTTAAAAATTTTCAATTTTTCCTTCTATTCCTAAAAATAAAACTTACATAAATTATAATTAAAATTACAAAAGATAAAAATATTATAATAAAATGAAGGGTAAAGTTCAGATCACCACATGGGGTTTGGGCGCTTTCCCACTTAACCATCTGTAGTTAGAAAAGCTACATTTAAACTCCCGACTTTTTGAATTGAAGTGAATAAATGCTTTCCGTCTTAACTCCGTTACTTGAATTGACTAAAAACTTAATTATCCTCCATATATATATTGAAAATGACAGATGAAACATGTTTTTGTTTCGTTTCATTTCATTTCACTTCTCTCTCCTCGATACTTGTGGATTACGAGTGACAGTTCCTCCAAAACACAAAAAATATATGATTATTAAGTTACCAACCCAAACGTGGACACCAGAGACATTTATGATTTATCTTTTCTTTTAATTAATAAGAGAAGAAATTTCATTATAGAAAAGGGAGTATAAAATAGAGTGGGTGGCTCAACTAATTTTTTTGAGGGTAGGCAATGTTTTAATTATTAAAAAATATTTCAAAAAGATTAATTACATTATTTTCCTTCAAAATTATACACATTTATTAATTGAGGGATAAGAAAAAAAACTAAAAACAACAAATTAATTCCCCCGCAGCATTCTTCTTCTTCCCAAGTTGAAATGGGTGGAAAGAGTGACAAATCCAAACCAAGAACATATGCTGTTAAAGCCAGCCGTATTAGGATAGGAGGTTCATATGTGGATGCTTTCCTGAGGCATTTGCTTATGTTTTTATAGAAACAGAGGAATCCCAAATTCAGTCATGCAAGTTAAACTTTAACACTTACTTTTGATTGCATAACATAACAATCAAAGTATTTACATGAACACAACCTAACACAATGGTTTTCTTTAACCACTCATTCATTCATTCTAATGCCCTATAAATTACAGTCCTAGATCTGGCTACAATGCTGCAGCCAAACCCAAATCGTTCTGATTGCCTCCTAAAAAATTGGCAACAATAGTACCAACATCCTCCAAACTAACACCTATACGCAAAGGATTAGCCGGCGTCCTAACATAATCATCACCATTATCATCTAGTACTACAGCTTGACTGCCATCAATAGCATTCAAAACCTTCACATTTGGCCTTCTCTTCATTTCCTTCTCTACATTCAAGCTTGTTTTACATCTCTCAATCTTGATCTGCACTGAAAAAAATTCAACAAAAATTAGGCCATATTCTTGCCTAATTGGAGCACTATTATTCAACAAACATCAAAATGTTATTGAAAGGCTTTGGAGGTGATTGGAGCACTATTTGTTAGGCATTACTTTGATTTTGAAAAAATTGCAACAAAATGGCTAAAGCTATGGAGCAGCAAAAGTAACAATATCCATGTTACCAGACAGTCTTCTACATTAACATGATGACCACCAAAAAAATGAGGAAAAAAACATCATCATTCTAAAAGATTCTAGTAGAGAAATAACTAAATCTAAATAACAAATTAAACAAAAATTAATTGTGTCACGATTGTTGCAGAAGAACAGAGGAACAGTGGTGGTGAAAAAATCAACTGAAAAAATACCAAATCGCAAAAACCTAGAAATTAGCCGAGGTCAAGCCCTTACCGAATCCGAGGTCAAGCCCTTACCGAATCGAAGTGTGATTTGTGAAGGTTTCGATTTTCAAGGGTCACGAACTAAGGCCATCCAACTGAGGGGATCAAGAGTCACGAACTGAGGACTCTCCAAATCTGAAGAAATATTGGGCTTCGATGTTCTTCTGATTTCGACTTCGATTTCTGTTTCAACTTCGTTGCTCTTCAGATTTGGAGAAGTTTTGTGAAGATTCGAATGGGGAAGGAACTCGGCTCGTTAGATCGACTGAGAGCACTCAAAATGAGGAGAGAGAATGTCTTTTAAAAGTGAGAGGAAGAAGAAGGGGGAATTTCGGACATTTACCTGTCTTTTTTGATCGTTACAGTCCCTTCTCACGTGCTTTTGGCGTCTGACATACACGCACGGTTAAGTTGGATGGAAAAAGTGACGTTTTCACATCAACTCAAAAAGTCAGGAGTTTAAATGTAGCTTTACTGACTACAGGTGGTTAAGTGGAAAAGCGCCCAAACCCCAGGCGGTGATCTAAACTTTACCCTAAAATGAATATACTTGTTTTGAACAGGTACAAGGTTGTAGAATAGGTGAATAGGTGGTTTTTTGGTTGAATACGTGGGTGTTTGATAAAAACTAAATGAATCTGAATTTGAATTTGAATCTGAATCTGAATGAGCTGAATCTGAATCTGAATGAGTTGAATCTGAATGAAAAAAGTTGTTTGATAATTGACATGTCTGAAACATCTGAATGACAAAACTTTATTATTTTACCCCTCTGAAAAAATTTAAAATTATTGTAAATTTATTTAATATTACTTAATATAATAGTTAATATTTTTTTTTTAATTTTTGAATTTTTTTTTTACTTCATTCAGCTAAAAAAATCTAACTTAACCGTTCAGCTCGTCCATCTTACCGATTCAGTCATTCAGATCAAAACAAACGCACTGACCGATTCAGCCATTCAATCATTCAACCATTTAGTTTCATTCAGTTCTAAACAAACACTCCATTATGTGGGATGAAAATCAAATGAATTACAAATAAGGGTTATAAATGGATATAAGTATCTCAATTCTCATGTATCAAATATTATAAATTTAACTTTTGAAATTTAAAATGAGATTTTCATTTTAGAACAGAAAGAATATTATTCTTTTATAAACTGAATTATTGCTTACTATTAATATTTTGACAATGAACCACAAAAGATTTTTATTTTAACTTTTTAAAGTTAATTTCTAAGGGTCTAGAAAGATACTCCTCCAAGTTTTATTTTTGTATATTTTTCTCATAAAAATGTGCTTAATTTTTTCAATTAATGATAGTATAAAAATGACATTGTATATTTAATTTTATTTTGCTGCCAACAATGTCTTCAAATTTACTAACGGAGATTTATTATAATGCTACTATTATTAAGCAGACAATAATTAAATTTAAACTAAAGTGGATAGCCTAGTGATAATGATTTATTTTTTTATTTTGCTAGATCACATGTTTTAGTCTATTTCTTAGCAGTAGTCAGTCGCATGCGTTATAGATTTAAAGGTTTTCTTAATTTCCCTCCTGGACTCTTCCATAGGTTTCGGTTCCCCCTAGATTTCTTGTTGGGGGCATAATTATTTGGGTCTGTATAATTTGGTAGGTTTGCGTGGAGGAAGTTTTCCCATGCAAGAGTCTATTTTGGGCGGTAGAGAATTTTAAGGAATCTTATATTCTTAACTATATTTAATTTTCAACTCCGAAGTAAAGAGACATGATAATATTTGATTTTCTTTCTTTAAGGAGATTCACTTCTATCTCATTATGGTATCCACTGGGAATCCACCATAATATAGAATTCTATTCCAATTCGGGATGGGGCATTTTAAAAGAGGTGTGATCACTATAAATATAAGACTATATCCTGGTTCACAAGTACACACACAATATCTCCATTGTTAACCTTATTCAGCCTGTACTTATTCTCATACCAGAGCTATCCCCCGGGGGCTCAAGCCATCAAGTTTCTTCGTGTAACTTTGTTTCTATGCAGGATTGGACGCGCTATTGGTGATTGAGTCGCATTGATGAATCTTGGTGTTAACATTAGAGCTACAAGGAGGGCTGTTTAGTGTTAGGTATTTTCAATCACTCAAAAAGTTGATCAGAAGTAATGACGACTAATAAGACGGTTTCCGGATGGGGAAAATTAACTGCCAACCCATCGGCTCAACCCCGGGGTTCGGCTAAGGATCGATTGAGGCCATCTGATCGTGTCGAGGACAACAGTAATTCGGTGGGTCCAAAGAATACTCAAACGGCCGTTGTTAGACGTCGATTGTTCTCAACGACAAGGAAGGAAGGGAAACCCAACGATCGTGTTATGGATATCTCATCCCAAACACGTACTCATGAGGACTGAAACTCCAAGCGAGATAGCCAGGACACCAGACAATTGATTTTGGCCAAGAAGGTACAAGAAAATCAGGATGTTGTGGAGGCCTTACGCCTTCAGCAGAAAGAATTGGACGCACAGATGGCATTGTTGATGGGTGGAGAGGTCTCTTCCAGTCATAATCGACATCGGGATTTATTGCCAAGGAACCGATCCAGGACACATCATTCAGAGCTCTCAGCAAGAAATGAGCAGGTGTCGAGCCGCTCTCAGGAAGGAGTAGGTGTCGAAGTTGCTCTCAGGAAAAGAGCAGGCGCCGAAGTCGCTATTGGGAAGCAAGCAGCGGAGGCAGATGAAGGTCCAAACGGAGAAGGTGGGTTGCCTCTCTGGAATCCAGAAATCGGGATAGGCGAGAGTCATCCCCCCGGAGAGACGAGACCGAGAAACTTGCTCGAAGGGTGGCAGAGCTGGAGCAGAGGCTTGCGGTTGCCAATCAGGAGAAGAAGACCCCGATTGACCTAACATCACAGTGTTATTCGGAGATTTATCGAGTTCGAGTTGATCCCAATAAGAAGGCCCCACGCATGGAAAGTTATGATGGCACCGAGAACGCATATGATCACAGTCAGGCGTATGACCAGCTGATGAAGTATTATGACTACTCGGATGCGGCCAAGTATCAGATGCTCATCACAACTTTGAGTAAAGAAGCCAGACAATGGATGACGCCGCAGCCGCCGAACTCCATCTCCTCATAGAAGGAGCTTTACGATAAATTTTACAACCAGTTTGGCAGTAACAAGAGGAGGGTAAGCCGACCAGTTCTTTGGAGCAGATTAAGCAGTACTCCAACGAGACTACCAGGCAGTCTGTGAAGAGATTCCGAGAGGCAATCGGAGTAGTGATGGACTTGAATGGTCCTCAGGCCCTCTGATATTTTTAGACGGGATTGGATGTGGTGAAGTCAAGGAAGTTTGTAAACGACATGATGTTCAACTCCCTAAAGGATCTGTCTTAAGCATATAATAAGGCGGAGAGTTTCATCGCAATCGAGGAAGTTATTGGGAGTTTGAAGAAAAACACACCGTTTTTGAAGAAGACTAGTGATTGAGATAGGAATACCTATCCTAGGTCGGATAACAATCAAAATAGATCGGACAATCAGACAAAGAGGAGTTTTAATAGTGGAGGATCAGGAGGAGGCTACGACATGTCTGAGTTAGAGTAAGAGGATTATGCATAGGTTCAGTGATGCATTGATAAGGCAGTTGCTTGAGTAACGAATTTGAATAGATTGATCTTGGGTGGTCGGCTGCGAATGGTAGTTGAAGGACAGACATTGGTGTGTGGTGTGATAAAAATATGTAACTGCAAGTGCGCATTGTCAAATTGAAGAACTGACAATGTAGGTCCCCGACGGGGGTTACAACGTAGTTCCCCGACGGGGTTTACAACGTAGTTCCCCGACGGGTGTTACAATGTAGGTCCCCGACGGGGGTTACAACGTAGGTCCCCGACGGGGGTTACAACGTAGGTCCCGAGCGGGGTTACATATAGGTCCCGACGGGGTTATAATGTAGATCTGACGCGAAATTTACAAACGTGAAGCCCGGTGTAGGGATTAAAACGCGCATTCAAGCCGTTGACACATATCAACGAAGGTCAAGCAGCCTTGACGTTATCTCAGTCGACGACGATTAAACCTATCAGAGCTATAGAGCTATTCGAGGATTTCATGCTCGATTATTCATATTCCTCAGCAGATCCCCGACGGGGGGTCACAACGCAATGTTCCATTGATTCACACATCAGTGAAGGTCAAGCAACCTTGATAATCTACCCACAGAGTATCAGCCGTTGATTCCCACATCAGCGAAGGTCAAGCAACTTTGACAGTATATCCCACAGGATTTTTCAGCCGTTTGATTCACATGTCGGTGAAGTACACGTCAACAAAGGTCAAGCATCCCTGACAGCATTTGCTGTTGGCAGTGAATCTAACAGAATTGTGACATATTCTGGCAATACTAACCAGGAGAGGTCAACGTTATCAAAGAGGATAGATGATGGAATATGTTATACACATCCTCAAACAGATCAAGCTTTATCCCCACAGATCTCTTACACATAAGAGGTACATCTTCAGGATCAAGTCATTATCAAAGACACAAGAATTTGGTGATAACTCCAATATCAACATCCTAACAGATTCAGTTTACACATCAAATCTGGTCAGTATTGCCAATCCCCAGTTGAAGCAACAGGGAGCCAGCAATCATCCCCAATATGTTGGGCTATAACCCCGTACACATGCATCATACATTTGTAACATATTGCTACGTACAGTACCATATTTATCTTATTGTGTTTCAAGTGTCTATGATTCTTTATCCTACCCATGCATCGCCATGCATGAGTATGATAAAGAGGGGCATCTGTAGACACTCGAAATTTTCTGTATACCTGTCACAAACATTGCAGGAGGACAAATTCATCTTTTAAGAGGGAACCCTAAAAGACAATCCATATCCATACCGTATACTACCGGAAGCTCAGCATCAACCCCGGAGCCCACTCTGGGAGTAACAATTCCAACCTCGGAGATAACCCTGAGGCGTGCAGATCCAATACCGGAACACACACCGGAGAAGACCGATTAATCTCGAAGATAACCCCGAGGTATCCAGTCTCAGTCCCAACCATGGGAATAGACACCAACCTTGGTGATAACCCCAAGGAATGCAGTTTCGGCGATAACCCCGGAAATGCTTGCTTCAAAAGCGACCAGCTTCAATCTCGGCGCTCACAACGAGATACACTGTACCAACCCAACGATAACATCGGGAGGATAGGCACACCTCAAAGATGACAATGAGGACCTTCAACAAATGCAGTAGTCCAATCTTAGTGAAGCCTGAGCAACGTCTGCTTTATCAGCCCAATCCAGCGATAACACTGGTGAGGGGAAACATCGTCATCTAGCCAATGCAATTCCACACCACGTCGTCTCAACATCTATACGCAACAATGCCCCACAAGACTAACCAATCCCGAGTGACTATTGTGCGGGGTAACGGATAAAAGTTAAAGCTTGAAGACCAGAGAGCATCGTCCCATCTTCAATTACTACGTATAAACTCTAATCTCATGCCATCGTATAACTCTCGACAACGGCGGTCCAAAATAGGTCCTGCATACCTCAAACGGATGCTCGGATTGCACTTCTGAAAGTTCGAGTGGACATTATAGTGCCCGAGTGCACGTACTTTGAGACGACCCGACCCAAAAAACCCAGGCCCACCCGGGTTGCCTCTGGTACACCTGCGGCTAAATTGCCTATAAATAGAGGGCTTGGGCTGCCCATTTTGAAAGAGAAAAGAGCGAGGAAGCCCTGCCCAATTTGCTCTGCACTCACCCCATGCAGTGTACTTTCTCATTTTAAACACCTGTGAGCTCATATATAGCCCTTTTGTACCTACAAAAGCCAGTGTTTACCCACTCTAAAGAAATAGAAGTCTTCTTTGGTAGTCAACTGTAAGCCTTCTCATACACTTTAGAGTCTTTCTCTTCATCTCTGCACACACCCTTCTTCACGTTAAGAGTCGTGTTGCGCATATTTGCCCGGACTTCGGTCCGTGGTTTTCATTTTAGTTTGTGTGTATATATATATATATATATATATATATATATATATATACTTATATATATTAACTATGTGTCGAACTTTATTCGATGAGCCTAGACTTCGGTCTGGAGCGTTTACTACTTTAATATATATATATATACATTTATATATATTAACTGTGTGTCGAACTCTGTTCGATAAGCCTGGATTTTACATCCGATGCGTTTATCGTTTTTTATATATATATATATATATATATATATATATATATATATTTCGTCCCACCTGGAGTTTACTTCGTGGTGGTTGATCACTTTTACAGCTTTATTTACGTTACGTCCTGCCTGGAGTTCACTTCGTGGCAGTTGATTGCTTTGTACAGCTTTATTTATATTTTGTCCCGTCTGGAGTTCCCTTCGTGGTGGTTGACCGTATTTATAGCTTTATTTACGTTTTGTCCCGCCTGGAGTTTCCTCCGTGGCGGTCAATAGTAATTACCTTCGTCAATAGTAATTACCTTTGGGAATAGTAATTACCTTCGTCAATAGTAATTACCTTTACCAGACGTCGAACCACTTGTCGTTTCACATTACAGGCGTCAAACCACTTGTCGTTTCACATTACAGGCGTCAAACCATTTTTTTGTTCACATCACCAGTCGTCAAGCCACTTGCCTTTTCACATGGCAGGTGCTAAGCTAGAAATCTTCTATAAATAGAGGCCTAGTGCTTCATTATTTTTCACGAATTCATTCAAGCTATAGAGAGAGAAAGTATAGAGAGAATAAGAGAGAAAGAAGAAGAGTATTTTGTTACTACATTACTACAGTATTCAATCTCCTACCAAAAGTAAGGGGTGTTATTCTTTCTAATTCATGAAGAGAACTGTTGTTATTCCATTGCTTATTATTCTGTTGGAATAACTTGATACGTGATTTACCATATACTTGGTGACATTCTTCTATTATTCTTTTGGAACATCCACATGCATAGGTGTTTGTTTTACCGGACCGGTTCCGCTTTTTATTATTATATCTATTGGAACATCTTATGCATGTTTTTAACGGACTGGTTTAAAATCTTTATTATTATTCATTGGAACATCCGTCTGCATGCGTTTACGCACGACCTGGTTCCATTCTTTATTATTCATTGGAATATCCTGTCTCATGCATTTTACGCCGGACTGGTTCCGTTATTTATTATTCTCATTGGAATAACTTCGCCTGCTTGATCTATCGCATTTACATGGTGATTTCTTTTGTTATTCCATTCTTTATTATACCCGGTTGGTTAAAACTTTGACTTCTATACTCCATGAAATTAGTGGAATATCCTTGATATTTGCGCTTCATCCAAGATCCTTTCATGGAAATATTCTTCTCAAGATTCTTGAATTTTACTTACAAAATTATGATGTTGTGATTTGGATGTTATTGGTTCCTAGATAAATTAATTCTTGAACTTGTTTTATTGAATTCTTATATCATTGTCATCATCCTCATGTTTATATTATGTTGAAAGTCATACGTGGCTGTAGTGCATAGATGGACTTGGTATGATTATGACCGAGAGACTATTGATTGTAATCATAACCGTAATGTTACAAATGATGTGGTAAAATCCTCGGTGGGCGTAGTGCATTGATGATGGATGATTGTTGGCATGATCATGACCATTAATGAATACACAAATATTCTTGGCGTAGTAGTGCATGAATAATTATGGTCGTGATACTAAAGAATATCCTCGCCGTAGTGCGAGGGGTGATTCGATGATGTGGAATATTTATTAAAAGTCGAGTCTCGATTATAATGATGATGAAAAACCTTTTAAATCATAAAAAGATAGTTGATTTTATTTTCTACTTGACTCTTTTAATGGATTCTTTGGTTCATTGTAGTTAAACTTGATGTTCATTATATTTTATCGGTTTAACTTTATTTGTAGGCTAATGATAATTTATTCGCATTATCTTAGTCATAATATTTCTTCGAAGCTAGTTGAGCTCACCCTTTCTTTCTTTGTTCTCTTGTGAAATGAGAGAATATATTTGCCGACGAGTCTGGGAGCGGAGTAATGGTCCGAGGATAGCATTAGTAGTTCTCACTATTCGCGTGAAATAGTGTGATAATAATTGTAATGAGGACTCCTTTTGAGTTTGTATGAGTAGACAATATTTGTATTTAAACTCATGATTTATGTCGTATTGTACACCTACGCTTATATTAGTAAGTTGTATTTAAATTACATACCATGTATCCGACTACCCAAGATGGGTGATGTATACCTAATTTTGGGGGCGCCACGGTTAGTATCGAGCTTAGGATATGATCCTGGCTAAGATGTGAGAGAATAGTACTAGGAGGGGAGAGCTGGGAATACCTTCGCTAGTATGACCTACCTAAGTTTATGTGCTATTTATTGGTCGGTCACGTAATATAGGGATAATATGTAATATGTCAATTAACCTTTTGTTTTGTGGCAAGATGTCGAAAATGACATCCGAGAATATTGAGAATAGAATGGAGCACAAAGCGATCGTTGATTCACCACATATCAATAATCGGGATAATGTGCATCGAAGGCGACAATCCTCATTCAAACAACAACACCGACCAAATGATGAATGATCAAATGTTCGGAGGCTTTATGCAATTCATGCAACATCAAAGTAGAGGCGACTCTCGCCCAAAACGTAGGTGGAAACACGGAAAACTCTCAAGGTCACCGCTAAACAGATTCAAGGAGTGGGACCACCGAGTTTAAGGGAGAGCCAAAACCACTTCAAGCGGAAGCATGGATAAAGTAGATTACCAAGATATTTGATGTCTTGGGATGCTCCGAGGAGCAAAGGTTCCCTTGCACGCCTTTATGTTCTTGCGGAGGAGACAGACATTGGTGGGAATCGGTAAAACGTACTCAACCCATCTTGAAGATATCTTGGGAGAAGTTCCAGAGAACATTCAACGACAAATACTTTCCTAAAAGTATTCGCCATACATGAAGGAGGTGGAGTTTATCAAGTTGGAACAAAACAATATGACCGTGTCGCAATACGAGGCAAAATTTATGGAGTTATCACGGTTTTCGTCCACTTGGTGGATAATGAAGAGAGAATGGCGCAAATGTTTTTAAGAGGTTTGAAGCAGAGATACGTCAACATCTTATTTCTCATAAACCGTGTTTGTATTCAGATGTTGTAAATAGGGCTCGATTAGTGGAGCGCGATAACGAGTCAATATAACTAAAAGAGCAAAGCGGTAAGCAAAATTATAATACGGCGAGAGAGTAGTCATGAGCGGTGACAACAAGCGTGGAGGGAATCAACAGGCGGATATGGTAACCACTTTGGTGGTAATCAAGGCCAAAACAATAAGAATGGACATTTCAAGAAAAGAAGATTCAACAATGATGGAAAGACGTCAACACCAAAGACCGTTGTTAAGGAAGGAGGAAGACCACCTATCATATGCTACAAATGCGGAGAGAGGGACACATCACCCAAAGCAGCGTCAAATGTCAAAAGCATGTTATAATTGTGGAAGAGAAGGTCACTTAGCTCGATTTTATCGTTTCACAGAAGACAAATTCAGCTAGGATGGAGGCACCAAAGGTAGTCCCGTAAAAGTCAAAACCTAGTAGCAAGAGGAGAGCGTTTGTTGTGACCTCCCAGAGAGCAAGGAACCCGAATGAGGTCATCACGGGTAAGCTTATTATAAACTCTAATGAAGTCTATACTTTATTTGATACCTGGGTTCTACCCATTCTTTTATTTCTCCTACTAAGCGCCATCGATTAAATTTGACCGGAGAAATTAGACTTTGACTTATCTGTGGAAACTCCGTTGGGAGAAACCTTCATTACATCCACTGTTTATAAGTCTTGTTTGGTTCAAATCGGTACCTCACATTACTCATCCATCTTATTTCATTAAAAATACTTGCATTTGACGTGATTCTAGGGATTGATTGGTTAACTACTTATCATGCAAAAATTGATTATTTTCATAAGGTTGTTAGCTTTCATATTCTTAACCAACCTATTATGCGAATTCAAGCGACCAAACCATTAAAATAAATCACGGTCATCTCAAGCCATAAAGCTATTCGTTTATTGAAAAACGGATGTCAAGCTTTCTTAGCTTATGTCACAGATTTAAACAAAAATACGTTAGTTTTGAACGATATTTCTATTGTTAATAAATTTCGACGTATTTCCCCGAAGAACTTCCTAGCCTACCCCAGGCGTGAAATTGAATTTTGTATCGACCTTGAACCCCAGACAAAACCTATTTCTAAAGCCCCATATCGAATGGCTCTATTGAACTTCGTGGAGTTAAAGATCCAACCGCAAGAATTGTTAGACATTGGCTTTATTCGCCCCTAGTACTTCTCCTTGGGGTGCTCTGTTCTATTCGTGAAGAAGAAAGATGGGAGTATGCGACTTTGTATTGATTATCGGGAGTTGAATCATGTCACCATCAAAAATAGGTATCCATTGCCACGTATTGATGACTGTTTGACCGATTGCAAGGAGCCAAATTCTTTTCAAAGATTGATCTTCGTTTGGATATCACCAATTGAAGATTAGAATCACGACATTCCAAAGACGACTTTCGTAACTCTCGCAGCGGGCATTATGAATTCCTAGTCATGTCTTTTGGATTGACTAATGCTCCCGATGCCTTCATGGATATGATGAACCGAAAGTATTCAAGGAATATTTGGATCACTTTGTGGTCGTCTTTATTGATGACATCCTTATTTATTCCAAAAGCCGTGAAGATCATGAGCAACACTTGAGGTCGACACTTCAAAAGCTTCGTGAATATAAGCTTTATGCAAGTTGAAGAAATGCGAGTTCGGCAAGAAAGTAGCATTCCTTGGGCATGTGGTATCAAGTCATGGAATATCTATTGACCCAAAGAAAGATTGAAGTTATTCAAAGTCGGGAACAACCTAAATCGATGACCTAGAAGCACGTAGCTTTCTCGGTTTAATTGGTTATTATCGGAGATTCGTGGAAGGATTTTCTCGAATCGCTACTCCATCGACTCAAATTGACTCGGAAAGATACAAAGTTCGGTTGGAGCGAAGAATGTGAGAAGATTTTTCAAGAACTCAAGAGGAGACTTATTTCAAGACTGTTACGACAATACCATCGCTCGGAGGAATTTGTCATCTACAAATGATGCTTCGCAAAGGGTTGGGATGTGTTCTCATGCAACATGGAAAATTTATAGCTTTATGCCTCGCGACAACTCAAAGAATATGAGAGGAATTATCCTACTCATGATCTAGAGTCATAGCATTGTTGTTTCAGACTTAAAATTTGGAGGCATTACTTGTATGGGGAGAAAGTGGAGATCTTTACTGGATCATAAAAGCCTCAAATATTTCTTCACTCAAAAGGAACTCAACATACGACAACGACGTTGGCTTGAACTGCTGTTGAAAGATTATGATCATACCATCCAATACCATCTCGAAAAGCTTAACGTGGTTAATTCTTGACGCATTGAGTAGAAGATCATATGCAAGTACGAAAAGGCGATATTGTCAACGCAAAGGCCCATTTTATGTGACTTGCAAAGGATGGAGATAGAGTTAAAGACTCTGGGGATGCATGTGATGATAAGCGAGTATACGAGTAGAACCGACTTTAATCGATAAAGTTAAAGCCGCCAAGCTACAAACACGAGTCGATGCGTATGAGGAAGAACGTGCAAGAAGGTGCTATCTTAGGAAGCAAGAATCGATGAAGAAGGAATACTTGAAGTCAACTCCGGACTTTTGTGTTCCTAACGACTCGATTTAAAGTATAATATCATGATGGAGGCGCACAACACACCATTTACAATCCATCTGGGAGTACCAAAATGTATCATGATATTCGCCATACATTTTGGTGGGAGCAATATGAAGAGAGATAGATAGCTGTTTATCTCAAGGTGTCTAACTTGTCAACGAGTTAAAGCGGAGCATCAAGTACCAAAAGGTCCATCAGCAACCACTTGAAATTCCGAATGGAAGTGGGAGCACATTACCATGGATTTTAAGTTCACGGTCTTCCTAAAGTTTCTCAAGGCATAGATGCGATTTGGGTCATTGTTGATAGATTGACCAAGTCTCCGCTCATTTCTTACCGATACTGAGAAACTTATACACTTGAACGTCTTGCTCGTATGTACATAAATGAGATTGTAAGACTGCATGGTATGCCGGTATCCATAGTTTCTGATCGAGACCCAAGATTCACTTCACGATTTTGGGTTAGTTTGCGAAAAGCTATGGGCACAGACTTACGATTTAGCTTGGCATATCATCCTCAGACGGACGGACAGTCGAAGAGGACTATTCAAACTCTTGAAGATCTATTAAGACTCTGTGTCCTTGATTTCAAGGGAAGTTGGAACAAGTTCTTACCATTGGTGGAGTTTTCCTACAACAACAGTTATCAAACAAGTATTGGCATGGCTCCATTCGAAGCGTTGTATGGAAGAAAGTGTCGTTCTCCAGTATGCTGGGATGAGGTGGGTGAAGCAATGTTGTTGGGATCGGAGTTGGTACGTATGACTACGGAAAAGATTCAAACGATCCGACAACGTATAAAAAGCTCACACAATCGACAAAAGAGTTATGCTGATCTTCATCGAAAGGACGTGGAATTCGATATAGGAGATCATGTGTTGTTAAGAGTTGCTCCATGGAAAAGAGTTATAAGATTTGGAAAGAGAGGAAAACTCAATCCTCGATTCATCGGTCAATTTTTAATCCTCGATCGAGTAGGAACTATGGCCTATAGACTCGCTTTACCGCCAAGTATGTCTCGTGTTCATAATGTTTTTCACATATCCAAGTTACGTAAATATGTGAAAGACCCGAACCATATTATTGAGTTAGAACCGGACGAAATAGCGGAAGATTTGACGTATGAAGAGGTTCCTGTTCAAATCTTGGATAAGAAGGAACATATTCTACGCCTCAAGGTTATACCTCAAGTCAAAGTTTTATGGAGGAACCATGATGTTGAGGAATGACTTGGGAGTTAGAATCAAATGAAATTAAGGTATCCTTACCTCTTCGACATACCAGTCATACCATTCTAATTTCGAGGGCGTAAATTTCATAAGAAGGGAGGTCAGAAGACCCCAACTTTTATAAATAAAGATGAATTTTCTATAAATATAATTTTTGAATATTATGGAATAAATTTGATATAATGTTATAGTTGTGGGTAATATTTATAAATTTTTGCAAAGTAAGCAAGTTGTTATAAAATATTCGTTTGGTCGAGGAATATTCTTTTGTGCTTGGGAATATTCGTATTTACGACGGCTCAATCATTAGTGGACCCCATTAACGAAAGTATTGTCGTAGTTAAAAAACGACAAAATTATCTTTTCTATAAAAATAACGGTAAAGGTGTTACCGTTAAAAGCGCTGAACTACCCAAGAGTAAAAGTACGAGAATCTGCCTGTAGTTGATAGTAGCAGCACACGATATTGATTATTGATGCTTACGTGAGAAGTCACTCAATTTATGCTCAATTATTGCTACAAGAATTCTTTGCATCATATCTCATATATTATTGATTCAATTATTGTCACAAGATCATCTCGTGATAATATGTTATAGTATTAAATCAATAATTGAGACGACAACTTATAAATGATTAATAATTGTTGAAAGATTAAATATGTATTGATTAAAAATAAAATGATTTGTGGTAATATTTATTCAATCCTTGATGTATATAAAGAGTCTCATTATGAGACGTTTGTGGTAAGTTTGATTATTTTATGGGGGCCCATATGTCATCATCTAAGAGTCTCTTCACAATAGTAATTACCTTCATCAATAGTAATTACCTTTGTGAATAGTAATTACCTTCGTCAATAGTAATTACCTTTACAGACGTCGAACCACTTGTCGTTTCACATTACAGGCGTCGAACCACTTGTCATTTCACATTACAAAGCGCCGAACCATTTTTCTGTTCACATCACAACCGTCAAGCCACTTGCCTTTTCACATGGGCGGTCTTTAAGTTAGAAATATTCTATAAATAGAGGCCTAGTGCTTCATTATTTTCACTTAATTCATTCAAGCTATGTAGAGAGAAAGTATAGAGAGAATAAGAGAGAAAGAAGAAGAGTATTTTGTTACAACACTCATCTGTAAAGTATTCAATCTCCTACCAAAAGTAAGGGTGTTATTCTTTCTTATTCATGAAGAGAACTGTTGTTATTCCATTGCTTATTATTCATTGGAATAACTTCGTATACGTGGTTTAACCTATACTTGGTGACATTCTTCTATTATTCTGTTGGAACATCACGTACTATGTGTTTTACACAGGACCGGGTTCCGCTTTTTATTATTATTCTATTGGAACATCACATCTCATGTGTTTTACAGGACTTGGGTTTAAAATCTTTATTATTATTCGTTGGAACATCCCGTCTGCGTGCATTTTACGCCGGATCCGTTCAATTCTTTATTATTCGTTAGAATATCCTCGTTTTGCGGCGCTTTTACGCTTGGGACCGGTTCCGTTATTTATTATTTTGTTGGAATAACTCCGCCTGCAAGCTATCTATCGCATGCATGGTGATTTCTTTTGTTATTCCATTCTTTATTATACCCAGTTGGTTAAAACTTTGACTTCTATACTCCATGAAATTAGTGGAATATCCTTGATATTTGCGCTTCATCCAAAGATCCTTTCATGGAAATATTCTTCTCAAGATTCTTGAATTTTACTCTCACAAAGCAAAGATATCATGTTGACAGTTTGGATGTTATTGGTTCCTAGATAAATTAATTCTTGAACTTGTTTTATTGAATTCTTATATCATTGTCATCATCCTCATTGAGTAATGGTCCAGAGGATAGCATTAGTAGTCCTCACTATTCTGTGAAATAGTGTGATAATAATTGTAATGAGGACTCCTTTTGAGTTTGTATGATCTCTAGTAGACAATATTTGTATTCAAACTCACAGTTTATGTCGTATTGTACACGACAGTTATATTAGTAAGTTGTATTTAAATTCTGTACCATGTATCTGACTATCCAAGATGGGTGATGTATACCTAATTTTGGAGGCGTCACATCGCATCTGTGAGATAAAATCACTCAAGCCGAACACTTAATAAAATGGGAGTGTAAAAGGTTTCAATTACTATTGAGCATCAGGGTTTGAAAAAACCTTTTTATAAAACATCATTGCTATATCTTGCTAAAAACTGAATTTTTACATAAATTCAAACCCTGTGTATATAGGTTCGAACGAGGCCTCACACTACTTCCAAATAATAGCACATTGACCCACACACACACACATTCATATAATAGTTTCTTGAAAAGAGGCGGTTACCGTGGTAACACGGATGTCGGGGGGGTGCCTAACACCTTTCCTTCGCATAACCAAGTCCCCGGACCCTAATGAATCTCGGTTTCACCAACCCGTTTAGCAGTGTCACATCACTGGGTCAATGTGCAAACCTTTTCTCGGTTGTGTTGGTACAACCATTTAAAAAACCAACTAGCGACTCTTAACAGTTCATCGACGACGTTATACATGTCGGACCTTTTTCACTTGTTTTTTCAAATAAATCTCACCTAAAATGAGAACACCAAAGAACAAGTAATGGAAAGGGACATCTAAAAATCCCGACGTCGACATTCAGCAAGCAAGGATATCGTTCCCACGAGGAAATAGACTAATATTTATCAATTACTAATTCCAATGCAATTAATCTTATTTTAAACTACGAAATATTGTTTGTGGACTAAAAATTAAACTTAATAAAACTAATAATTAAGATCAGAATTTCATAAGAGTAACTGCAGATTTAACAAGTTAAGATTACAACTTCCCTTGGTATTTTATTTAAATCAGTTTACTTCCCATTTAATTCAGTTAATTAATATGAATCATTATCCAAGAATTCTTTATAGCGCTCACGCACTTCTTCCGAAAGACACGTGAATAAATCCCCCTAAATCCGTTCTTTGCGATTCAGAATTACGAAGAACACCCTAGTCAATCAACTCACTATATTCCTATGTGAATTAAGTTAATTAGGGTTTTAAGCACAAATTATTTTAATAGATACAAACGACACATAGGTATATTCATATCCTGCATGCTAATCATATTAACCCTATTCATATTATATGAACATATGTTATTATATCAAGATCTTAATCTATATTCCATCTTATAATTTTATATAGATTATCACAGTAATTGATGGCCAAACAATTAATCAATAAATGCAAGATATAATAAATAATTCAATAAAAACCAACTTTCATTAAATGAGAAGGTTTAATTTAAACTACATACCAAGTTCCGTTGCAATCTTAATGAAAATTTAGTTCATAATAATAATAAAGAAAAACATCATCTAGATTAATAATCTAAACATCCTGGGTAATTACAAAAGATAAGAACTAGAGAAGAAAAGAAGAAACTCTGAATTTGCTCCAAGACTCTCTATTTGATTTTCAGCCCTTGCAATCCTCCTTCGTGTTTTCCTTCGTTGTGCTCTCTGCAATTCTCTTGAAAAATTGAGTGATACTTTTTTTTGAAGTCTTCTCCTATTTGTATTGGTCCAAACCCTCATCAAGATTCCTATTTGGCTTCAAAATCAACTTAGCAGTAGAAAAATCCAACTTTGGTCGTGCATGAGCACTTCAGCGCTCATCCTAGTTCTTTTCCAAGCGCCTAGGCGCTTGACTGGTACACCAAAATTACAAAAATGCCATCCAACTTGAATTTTAATAATTTTTAATTCTTTTCTTCTCCCAAATGACCAATTTGACCCTCCAGCTCCATCCTACAAGAAGTAAACACAAAAACAAATCAAAAGATACTAAAAACACTTAAAGATAACAATAATTAAGTTTAATAATATCAAATTCATAGTTATAAAACCTACTCATCATGACTCATAACTGAGAAGTTCCTGAAAAAGGCCGAGTGCGGAGCATAGCGGAGCGCAGCGGAATGAGGGAGCGAAGCTCCCGAACGAATGAGTATACAAGAAGAAAGAAGTTCTATCAAAAATGAAAGGGAAAGGTTCAAGGCTCGTTTAGTTGCAAAAGTACACTCACAGAGGAAGGGGATTAACTATGATGAGGTATTTTTTCCAGTGGTGAGGCATACTTCAATCAGGATTATCTTAGCATTGGTGGCTAGCTATGATCTAGAGTTAGAGCAGCTCGATGTGAAGATAACTTTTCTTCATGGTGATTTGGAGGAAGTTATATTCATAGAGCAGCCTGAGGGGTTCAAGCAGCCAGAGACTGAGCACATGGTTTGCAGGTTGAAGAAATCTCTATATGGGTTAAAGCAGTCTCCGAGAAAATGGTACAAGAAGTTTGATTCCTTCATGATCCGGATCGGGTTCACTCGTTGTGAGTATGATTATTGTGTTTATATTAAGAGTCTTGAGAATGGTTCATATATTTTTATGTTACTGTATGTGGATGATATTCTTATTACTGCGAAAAGTATGGTTGAAGTCAACAAGTTGAAGGCCTTGTTGGGAAAGGAGTTTGACATAAAGGATTTGGGTACTGCTAAGAAAATAATAAGAATGGAGATTCGCAGGGATAGGTCAGCTGGAAAGTTGTGGTTGTCCCAAAAGAATTACATGGAGAAAGTGTTGGAGAGGTTTAGTATGACTAATGCAAAACAGGTCAGCACTTCATCAGCGAGTCATTTTAGGTTGTCTATAGCACAGTATCCGGAGTTGGTCGAAGAGATTTAGGATATGTTAAATGTGCCTTATGTGAGTGCAGTTGGTTGTTTGATGTATAATATGGTATGTACAAGACCCGATTTGGCACATGCAGTCAGCACAGTGAGCAAGTACATGGGAAATCCAGGCAGAGAGCACTGGAAAGCGGTCAAGTGGATATTCAGATATCTGAAAGGTACTGCAAATCATGGGATTTTGTTTGCAAGATAACATGGTCAGATATCAGTTATGGGGTATATAGATGCGGATTATGCTAGAAGGTTGGATGATTTAAGGTTTGCAACAGGGTATGTGTCTACACTAGCAGGTGGACTGATTTGTTGGAGATCTATAGTACAATCTCTAGTGGCTCTATCTACTACTGAGTCTGAGTATATGGCCTTGGCTGAGGCTGGGAAAGAAGCATTGTGGTTAAAGGGTTTTTTAAATGAGTTAGGCATAGATCAAGGTGGAGTACAATTGTATTATGATAGTCAGAGTGCCATTTATTTGGCAAAGCATCAAGTGTATCATGCAAGGACCAAACATATTAACGTAAGGTTTCACAAAGTGAGAGAGTTGATTGTTATGGGTGATGTGATACTAGAAAAGGTGCACACTTCTGAAAATGCGGCTGACATGTTGACAAAGACTGTGACCGTGGACAAGTTCAAGCATTGTTTGGACTTGGTTAATGTCTCTAAATGTTAGTAAGGAAGATTCCCAAAAATTGGTTAGAACAAGTGGCTTAACTTCTAAATGGGCGAGGTTATTCGTCAAGGTGGAGTTTGTTGTTAGGACTTGTGACTCATAACTGAGAAGTTCTGAAAAAATTTGAGTCGAAAAGGAGTGCAACGTGAGTGAGGAGCTAAGCTCCCGAATCGAGTGAAAATACAAGCTATAGTAGTGTGGGGGCACGCCAAAGATAAGCTTCAGGAGTAGCTGCAAGCGTGTCAATGGACAAGACTCTCTAAAGACTAGCGCTTGGCCGCTTTCAGGTTAGCGCACATCAGTTTGTAAGACCCCAACTTTTATGAATAAAGAATAATTTTTTCTCGAAATATATTTTTAAATATTATGGTGTAGATTTGATATAATGTTATAGTTGTGGGTAATATTTACAAATTTTGCAAAGTAAGCAAGTGGTTATATAATATTCAATTGGTCGGGGAATATTCATTTTAACAGGGAATATTCGTACAACGGCACAATCATTGGTGGACCCCACAACGGAAGTATTGTCGTAGTAAGAAAATGACAGAATTATCTTTTGATAAAAATAACGGCGAAAGTATTACCGTTAAAACTATTGAACTACCCGGTAGTAAAAGTACAGTAATATGCGTGGTTGTATAGTAGCACACGGTATTGATTATTGATGCTTACGTGAGAAGTCACTCAGTTATAATTAATTATTGCTACAGTAAGTGTTGCATCATATCTCTCATATTATTGATTCAATTATTGTCACAATATCATCTCGCATAATATTTATTATTATTAAATCAATAATTGAGACGACAAAGTTATTCATATTATTATTTGCAATATTGACAATGTCTAGAAGTTACATCGAGGAGAGGTTTGGTCACCTAATCATGCCAATAAGGAGAAATCTTTATGAAAAGCCCTCTTTCCGGAAGCGACATTCGGTTATTAAATATTGTGAGTTATAATATTAATGACAAATAAGTTCGTGTTGATTAAAGATGAAATTGATAGTTCCATTGTGTTGGAATTATTAGTGTTAGTGGAAATCGACATTTATTTCGATATTAATTGATGTCTGGAAGTTATACTAACCAATCGGGTAATTAATCGGATAAATGAGCAATTAATTGCTATTAATTCACATGATTATAACTATTTGTTCACATGTGTGTACTATTGATTCACATTCTTGTACTATTAGGGGTGGTGGTGCAAGATTGATAATACTTGCATGACTAAGTTAAAAATAGAGGTATAAATGGAGTACTATATTGTAATTCGCATTTTCACATGTCTAGAACTACTGATTCACATAATTTACTATTGATTCACATTATTTACTATTAGGTGAGGTGGTGCAAGTTTGATAATACTTGCATGACTAAATTAAAAATGAAGAAAAGAGGAAGGTATTATAATTGTAATATTTGAGCCCCAAAAGCGTGCAATTATCGAAACTATATTTTCTATAAATAGAAGCTCATTTCAAAGTAGTATGCACACAAGCCAATCATGTTTGATGATAAAGCATATACTTTGTAACAATCTTATTCATTTATTAATAAAAAGTATTTATTTATTAAAGGCTTTTAATTATCTACATGATGTTGTTTTATAATATGTGATAAACCCATAGTTTTAAGCAATGCTTTTAGAATAATGATGATGATCATTCTAATGAGATCTAAATTCTTAGAAAGCTTAAAACTAAAATAGTTCCCAATCATTGGATTACTAAATTGGGGATTAGTGAATCGGGTAGATTGGTACATACGTTGTTTGCTCATTGGATGAGGATGATTGATCTCATGATCATTTGTGTGGAGACACTAAAGCAAGTATGTAGGTGCTTATTAGAGAATAAGTTCATTTGAACGTGGCTCGCTAAGGAATACCTAATGGAGTTTTACTTGCTGTCACAATAGGAATTTCTGTAGTGATAGTAAGACAAGTAATCCTTGGACTTGAGATCATTATAGTATCTTGTGTTTGATGAGTTATACTTTGACTTATTCCCTAAGACCCTTAGGGTATATCAAAAGGTATGCTTGGGTATAATAAGTTATACATGGAGATAATGTATGATCAATAAAGAATCTACCACTTCTAATAAAAGAAGAGAAATGTCCTATGTGATTCGATAAATGACAACCCAAAGAGTCCTTGGTTGTAAGCGAGAATGAAATTAGAAAGGAGTTTCTAATTTGCATTATTTGAGTTGTGCATTTAAGAGTCGAAATACATATAATTAAATAAAATAAGACTTGACAAAGAATTCCATGTCTTATATTTAATTGGGACATTGTATGGTGGAAGGATTGAATTGCATTTCAGTAACTATTTACTCAAAGGTTCTTTAATGATTAATGTTGAAATCTATATTATCCGGAAAGTCGTTGATCGTTAGGGAGGCTTATCCCTATTGTAGAATAAATATTATTTATTTAAATAAATTAATTGTTTAATTTATTTATTTAAATAAGATTAGAATTGTTCTAATTGATTTATTCACAACCTAGGTTTAATATGGAGAACCTAAAAGGGTCACATATAAAAGGAAGAATAATTATTTAAGAAGTTAATGGCATAATTGTAATAATATGTTATGTATATTTAATTTAATCTATGGTGATAGAATAAATTAAATAGCTTAATATTTATTATTTAATATTTTGAAATATTAAATATAAATTAATAAGAGGAGTCTTATTAATATTATTACAATTATTATTATTATTTTAATTTCTAAAAGAGTTTAGGAATTAATTTAATATAAGTACTCTCATTTATTCCTAATTGGATTAGGAAGGAAAATTAGTTAAAGAAGTTTAATTAATTATCCCTAATAAGATTAGGGAGCTTAATTAATTAAAAGAATTTAATTAATTAAATAAAACCCAATTCCTTAATTGTTAAGGTGGGTTGCCCACATCTATAAATAAGAGGAGTCTTATTATGGGTGAAGGGGTTGTTGACTTTTACAACATACATAATTCCAATAGTTGGGAGAGTACGCCTTTTTTTATAGAGATAAAAAAACTAGGGTTTAGCCAACCACCCCTTCTTCTTGAAAAATTCTTTTTCCTTGGTGGATCACCTTTAGAGGCCAAACATTTGGGTGGCTAATGTTGATCAAAGGAAGGAACCAAACCCGATAGATTCAAGTTGAACGCGAAAAGGATTGGAGGTGAACTTGTACCTGAGGAAGCTCGGATCTTCAAGGGTATGTTTCTTATTCATCTTTTTTGTTTAATTAATAATTGTGCATAAAGGGTGATCCGTATATGGGTTTGTAAAAATTTAAACTCGATTTTTACACGCTTCCGCACTTTTATGCAATTTGATCAAGTTCTTGAATATTACAAACCTAACAGTGGCATCAGAGCCAAACCTTTATGCAAATTATTAATTGTTTTAATTTAATATGTATATTGATATGTGTTTAGAACAATTTTTTTGGGCATAATTTTATTGTATAAAATTTTAAAAAAAAAACGAAATCAATTCACGTGGGTATTATAACGTGATCAAAAGGAATTTTGTTTCAGGATCTTAAAGTCCCAGAAGGCTAGAATCATATAATCATATATAGTGTATATATAAATCATACTTTATATATCCTCCAGATTCCTTTGTTATATATATATATAATATAATATATAAACGTTGGTTGCCCCCTTGAATCACGAAAACATGGAATCATATATATATATATTACGTTGAATATAAATATATATATATATATATATATATATATATATTATATTCTTAATCATTTTAATTTTAAAATAAAATTTTATTTTAATCTTAAAATAAAAGGTTTATTTTAATATTAAAATAAAAAGATTTATTTTAATTTTAAAATTAGAATTTCATGCTAACTAATTAGAGTTGGAATTGGATTCCATGATAACTAATTGGAGTTGAAATTGGATTTTATTTTTTCTAAAATAAAGGAGTTTATTTGTGAATAGGGAAGTAAATCCATCTTTCCTTAAATAAAGGAATTTGTTTAGATATGAAATAAGATTTCATATTATTCAAAATAAAAGAGTTTATTTGTGAATAGGAAAGAGAATCCATGTTTCCTTAAATAAAGGAGTTTATTTAAATATGAAATAAGATTTCATATTATTCAAAATAAAGGAGTTTATTTGTGAATAGGAAAAGAATTCATGTTTCTTTAATAATTTTTTTTTTACATGGAATTGGATTCCATAATTAATTAAAATAAAAGAGTTTATTTTGATTAAAGATTTTGATTAAAATAAAATAGTTTATTTTATTCAAAATTGAATAAATTAAAATAAAATAGTTTTATTTTGATTTAAATTTGGATTAAAATAAAGGAGTTTATTTTGATTCAAAATTAGATTTTATACTAACTAAATTTGCCCATTAAATGATATCACTATATATATTAAATGTTTATTATTCATATGATGAATGTAATTTATTGATGCATATGATGATGTGTATGATAATAAATGGGATTGATTATGACTATCGACCAATGTGATTGGATTTTATTTTAGTTGGATGCATGAATGTATGGGTTTTATTAAATGGGTCTCACGTACTCGCCTTCTCTAAATTTTTTCGAATGTAAATTCTATCTCCCTCCTATGTACTTCCCTATTTGTTGATCAAGGTCTCTATTTATTTTAAATAGTTTTGTAATAGGAATAGTTAGAATTAATTTTGAAAAATTGGAGATCAAGGAGCTTGAAGACTTAGTTTGTAATGGAGCAGGGTTTAAATATAATAGTTATATTTAAATATTATTTCTCGCACCCCTGGGGGTTTGACCTTTTGGTTCACTTGGTGGCTCTAGTGAACCAAACTAGAATAAAAGTCCATAATCAATCCGAGTAGAATATAGTATTCTATATGTGCATGCTTATACTATATATATTATATATTATGCAAACATGCTTCGTATGTTCATTAATATGACGCGCGTATTTTATATATATATGTACGCTATGCGCTTAAACAAGATGAGACATTTAATAATAAATCCCTCAAATTTTTATATTAAGTCCTAAGCGTTCAAAGATATTTGGAATATCGAACGTCGCCCTTCTAGCATGATAAAATTAATAGAGTATTAAATATTTAATATGAGTTTGTTGTGTCACCACAAGGCAAGTATTAAGTATTTAAGATGTTAATTTATCACATTTGATGCTTATAAAGAAAATTGAACAATATTGTTTTGTTGTGTCACCACAAGGATGATATTTTATTTTTGAATATATGGAGTGCTAGTCGGACTTAACTTGGATAATTTTGATTCGGATGTGCCACCACTTGATCAAAATAATCTAAGAGGCAAAAAGAAAAGGAGTTGCATAGTTGATGTAATTGACAAAAGTTGTCTACCTATTTATTTATATATAGTTTGTTGTGTCACCACAAGGCTATATACATTTGAAATGGGATCCTTATTCTCACTAAAGCAAATCTTTAATTAGATTTTGCACTTAACTATATAAGTGAGGGTAATATAGTTTGAAGAAAATAGTGGAGATACCAATTTAAAACAAGACCTAATTTATTTTGGTAATTAATAAAAGAATGTATGTTAAAATGTTGTTAATTACAAATTCATTTACGTAATTTTACAATGTCTAAAATTACTATCATCACTGCGAAGCATATTAAATGCTAAATTAACTTGGGCCATCAATTAAGCGGATTGGTTAAGGAATTTGAGAATAGTTCTCATAATTTGAAAAGCTATCTTATGTCCTTAATACGCCTATCCTCAGAATGGTTGCAGCATAATGCCTCGAGGAAGACATTGCTACTTTTAGAAAAAGCAAGAAGATGATGCACATTGCTCAATGCATCATGCTCAGATCCATGAAAGTAACAAGCTTCAAATACTGAAACTATGGATACTCCAATTATATTCCCGCACATCAAGTAGTTGATGGTGAAGAAAGTAGGACCGATAGATATCGGATATCTAAGGAGCTTTTCCGATCTAGAATGACTAATGGTACTATAAGATGCATAAAAAGTTCTTAACATAATCAATTTGATTGATCAATTAGACAAATTGGTTTTATGTCATGGATGGAGAGTTGAGCCAAGATTTGATCTTGCACTCACTCTCCGGACTCCTTTCACAATTGTTGTGAATTTTTCATATAAACAAGCTAGATATCGCCTTCGTTGATTTGCTTAACATGTTGAAAAATGATGAGAGTCACTTTCCAACCAAGAAAGACCATGTCTTCTTGGTAGGGCCAAAGGATCTTCCTCAAAAGAAGAACGATTCAAAGAAGGTATAAATAGAAAGGACAAAACAAAGGATAATAAGAACAAAATCGTCACGGATAGCAAAGGAGTTTGCTTTCCACCGCAATAAGCCCGACACTAGAAAGAAACTGCGAGAAGCATCTTGCAGAGGCTAACCAAAGAAGCTTTAGTGAAGTTTTGATTCATAATACGCTTTTTGTTAATGATTGAAATAAATTTTTCTTTAAGTCAAGGTTCTACTTGGGTATTGGATACCGACTTTGGTTATCATAAATATAGATTTATGAAAGGACCAAATGTAAGTAGAAAGTTAAACAAAGATAAGTAATCCTATGTGTGGAAAATGAAGCAAAGGTTGTGCGATTAGCCATAGAAACTTATAGTTTAGCAATGCCTATGGAAAATCTATTAAGTCAATAAGTTGTTATTGTATTCCGGTTCTTGTTAAAAATATTATTTCCATTTTATTGTTGGACAATTAAATCTTTGGTATTATAATTAAGAACAATTGTTGTTCTATTTATAATAATAATGTTCTCAGATAGAAACTGAAATATTACTTAATAGATTTTGTATACTTGACTTACGTGGAAAATTATTTTATAAATTGAACAAAATAATATAAGAAAAAGGAGATGATCATTCAAAGAGTTGAATATATGTATTTGTTGAAATACAAGTGTGAATTATTTGAAAGGTTCAAAGAATTCAGAAGTGAAACAAATTGACAAAGTATTAAGATTCTTTATTTAGATTAAGGAATAAATACTTGTGCAATAAGTTTCTAGATCATCTCAAATGGTTTTCTCATAATGGACACCTCCTGATACATAATAATTGATTGATGTATCTGAAAGGAAAAATTGTACCTTGTTGGACATGGTGCGGTCCATAATGATTTTACCGATATTCCAGTATCCTTTTAGGATCATGTCCTAGAAATGGCTACATATCTACGAAAAGGTAACCTCAAAATCCAACCCCAAGACAACATAAAAGTAATGGACAGGGAGGATTCCTAATCTTAAGTATGTTAAGATAAGGTGTTGTCCAACTTATGTGAAAAAGGTTTCAAAGGATAAGCTTGGGACAAGATTTGACAAATACAGATTTGTGGGACATCCTAAAGTAAGTTTAGGGTAAATGTTCTATAATCCAACTTAGCAAAAGGTGTTTATTGCGAAACACGCTTCCTTCTAAGATAAAGGTGTTTATCATTGAAGGGGCTAGTGGGAGGATAATAGATCTTGAAGAGTTCAAGAACCACAAAACACTATAAGTCAAATAAGAGGAACCCAGAGATAACCTATTATACCACATTGAATCGTAATTCGGAATATAACATCAAGATACCTAGAGGTATGGATTCATCATAGATGATGATGATGATGGTACACATCATAGAAGATGATGATCGAGTTACATACGATGAGGTAAGTGTTGTAGACACTCAGAGAAATGGATTGAAGCAAGTTTCTCAAATATGGAACATTCGTTTTGATGAGGCAATCAAAAGAGTTTGATTTTATCAAAAATAAGAATGAACCTAGTGTGTACAAAGGGTCAGTGGGAGCATCGTGACATTCCTAGTATTATATGTTGATATACTACGGATAAGGAATGACATATCAATGCTACAATCAGTAAAGATAAAGTTGTCTAAACATTCCTCCATGAATGATTTGGGAAGAGTATCTTAATTGGGGATATAAATCTATATAGATAGATTAAAGAGGATGCTTGACTTGACCCAAGGAACGTATATTCATTTGATGTTAAAGTCGTTTAGCATGGCAAACTCCAAGAGATGTCTCATGTAGATGAGCTATGGAGTGTATCTCTCTTAATAGTCCCCACAGACTCCTGAAAAGAGAGGTCGCATGAGTGACTATCATGTATGCAATGAAATATACGAGACCGATGTTGATCACCATATTCGGAGAAGTTCACTATGAGTCGCTGAAAACATCTTAAAGTGCTTAACCCAGCACTAAGGATGTGATCATATTCATGGTGGGTCTTAATTAAAACTAGAGGGCTTAACAGACTCAAGTTTTTCGCATGCATCAAGATGATGTAAAATCCACTCTAAGGTAAAGCGTTATCTTGAACAGGTGGTGCGTTGAATAGGAAAGGTTCCAAACAAAGAAAGAGTTGCTAGTTTAGTGATAAAGACAAAGTATATAGCTATAAATGAAGTCGCAAGTTGATTGTTTGGATTAAAAGTTCATTACGTAACCAGAATAGTTCTAAGTCTCATCTTGGATCTAAACATGTGTTGTGGCACTTTCATTTGATTATTAGAATCATTGAAAGATGGAAATCACTATACGATGAGATAGTGGACTCTAATGAACAACATTACATATCCATTAACTAAAGCTTATCCAACAAACAGGATAATCGTCACTTAGAGAAGAAGGGTATGAAATACCATGGCGATTGGCTTTTTTAGTGCAAGTGGGAGATTGAAAGTAGTATGCACACAAGCCAATCATGTTTGATGATAAAGCATATACTTTGTAACAATCTTATTCATTTATTAATAAAAATATTTGTTTATTAAAGGCTTTTAATTATCTACATGATGTTGTTTTATAATATGTGATAAACCCATAGTTTTAAGCAATGCTTTTAGAATAATGATGATGATCATTCTAATGAGATCTAAATTCTAGAAAGCTTAAAACTAAAATAGTTCCCAATCATTGGATTACTAAATTGGGGATTAGTGAATCCGGGTAGATTGGTACATACGTTGCTTTGCTTCATTGGATGAGGATGATTGATCTCATGATCATTTGTGTGGAGACACTAAAGCAAGTATGTAGGTGCTTATTAGAGAATAAGTTCACTGAACGTGGCTCGCTAAGGAATACCTAATGGAGTTTTACTCACTCGTCAATAGGAATTCCTGTAGTGATAGTAGTGCAAGTAATCCTTGGACTTGAGATCATTATTGTATCTTGTGTATGATGAGTTATACTTTGACTTATTCCTTAAGACCCTTAGGATATATCAAAGGGTATGCTTGGGTATAATAAGTTGTACATGGAGATAATGTATGATCAATAAAGAATCTACCACTTCTAATAAAAGAAGAGAAATGTCCTATGTGATTCGATAAATGACAACCCAAAGAGTCCTTGGCAAAGGCGTAATGAAATTAGAAAGGAGTTTCTAATTTGCATTATTTGGAGTTATGCATTTAAGAGTCGAAATATATATAATTAAATAAAATAAGACTTGACAAAGAATTCCATGTCTTATATTTAATTGGGACATTGTATGGTGGAAGGATTGAATTATACGATAACTATTTACTCAAAGGTTCTTTAATGATTAATGTTGAAATCTATATTATCCGGAAAGTCGTTGATCGCTAGGGAGGCTTATCCCTATGTAGAATAAATATTATTTATTTAAATAAATTAATTGTTTAATTTATTTATTTAAATAAGATTAGAATTGTTCTAATTGATTTATTCACAACCTAGGTTTAATATGGAGAACCTAAAGGGTCACACCATAAAAGGAAGAATAATTATTTAAGAAGTTAATGGCATAATTGTAATAATATGTTATGTATATTTAATTTAATCTATGGTGATAGAATAAATTAAATAGCTTAATATTTATTATTTAATATTTTGAAATATTAAATATAAATTAATAAGAGGAGTCTTATTAATATTATTACAATTATTATTATTATTTTAATTTCTAAAAGAGTTTAGGAATTAATTTAATATAAGTACTCTCATTTATTCCTAATTGGATTAGGAAGGAAAATTAGTTAAAGAAGTTTAATTAATTATCCCTAATAAGATTAGGGAGCTTAATTAATTAAAAGAATTTAATTAATTAAATAAAACCCAATTCCTTAATTGTTAAGGTGGGTTGCCCACATCTATAAATAAGAGGAGTCTTATTATGGGTGAAGGGGTTGTTGACTTTTACAACATACATAATTCCAATAGTTGGGAGAGTACGCCTTTTTTTATAGAGATAAAAAAACTAGGGTTTAGCCAACCACCCCTTCTTCTTGAAAAATTCTTTTTCCTTGGTGGATCACCATTAGAGGCCAAACATTTGGGTGGCTAATGTTGATCAAAGGAAGGAACCAAACCCGGTAGATTCAAGTTGAACGCGAAAAGGATTGGAGGTGAACTTGTACCGAGGAAGCTCGGATCTCAAGGGTGTTTTTTATTCATCTTTTTGTTTAATTAATAATTGTGCATAAAGGGTGATCCGGGTATATGGTTTGTAAAAAATTTAAACTCTGATTTTTACACGTTTTCGCACTTTTATGCAATTTGATTGCGTTCTTGAATATTACAAACCTAACACATTCTTCCTTCATTTCTCACCAATTCACAAAAGCTTTAGAGCAATTATTATAGAGAGAAAGAAGAAGAGAAGTCTGCTACCTCACTATTTCAAAGATCCAGCTTTTTTTCTAAGGTAAGGGGTATTATTCCTTCGTATTCATGAAGAGAGTTATTTTCTTTCAATACTCGTAAGGGTTGTTGTTCTATTCTTTATTATTATGTTGGAATAACCTGTCTATGCGAAGTATCGCATACATGGTGAAATTCTTCTGTTATTCCATTCTTTATTATTCTCGTTGGAATAACTTTTATGCAGGCGATCTATCGCGTGCCTGGTGAATTCTGTTGTTATTCCATTCTTTATTATTCTGTTGGAATATCATGTCTATGCGAATTACGCATGACCTGGTTCCGTTCTTTATTATTCTATTGGAATATCCTGTCTGTGCGAATTACGCATGAACTGATTCCGTTCTTTATTATTTTGTTGGAATATCCTGTCTGTGTTAATTACGCATGACCTGGTTCCATTCTTTATTATTCTATTGGAATAACCTGTCTATATGGACTACCGCATGCATGGTGAATGATCCTTCGTATTCATGCCTTATTAAATTGTGGAAATGATCTGTCTAAGTGGATTACCGCATGGCGAGCAAATATCCATTTGAAGTTTCATATATTCTATTATACTCAGTTGGTTAAAGTTTTGGCTTTTATACTCCATAAAATTAGTAGAATATCCTGGATATTTGCGCTTCATCCAGTATATCTTTTCATGGAAATATTCTTCTAAGCATTCTTGAATTTTACTCCACAAAACAGTATCATGTTGACAATTTGGGCGTTATTGATTTCTGGATAAATTAAATTATAATTCTTTAAAAATTTATCCTCGAACTTGTTTTATTGAATTCTTATATCATTGTCATCATCCTCATATTTATAATATGTTGAAAGTCATCTGTGGCCTGTAGTGCATAGACGGACTTGGTATGATTATGACCGAGGATTATTCTAATATAATCATAACCGTAATGTTACAAATGATGTGGTAAAAGTCCTCATTGTCAGTAGTGCATTGATGGACGTTGTTGGCATGAACATGACCATTGATGAATACACGAATATCATTGGCAAGATCTTACATGGATAATTTGTGGTCGTGATACTAATGAATATCCTCGCCAGTAGTCTTGTGGATGATGTGGTTTATTTATTGTCGAGTCTCGGCGATAAAAGTGATGAAAAACTTTTAAATCATAGAAGATAGTAGATTTTATTCTCTACTTGACTCTTCTAATGGATTGCTTGTTCCGCTGCAGTTAAACTTGATGTTTGTTATATTTTATCAGTTTAACACTATTGAAGGCTAACGATAAATTATTCTGCATTATCTTAGTCATAATATTTCTTACTGGGCTAGTTGAGCTCACCCTTTTGCTTTCATTGTTCTCTTCAGGAAATGAGAACGTAGCTGGGACTAGTCGGGGAATTGAGTGACAGTCCAAATGATAGCATTAGTAGTCCTCACTATTCTATAAAATAGTGTGACAATAAATGTAATGAGGACTCCATTGAGTGTGGATATTGTCTAGATGACAATATTCTTATTAAAACTCTTAGATTATGTTTTATCGTATTTTACACGACTGTTGTATAATTAAGTTGTATTTGAATTTTTGTACCACGTATTTGGTGACTCAAGATGGGTTATGTATACCTATTTTTGGGGTGTCACAGTTGGTATCAAAGCTTAGGGATATGATCCCTGGCTAAGATGTGAGACTAGAACTAGGAGGGGAGAGACGGGGAATTCCTTCGCTAGTATGACCTACCTAAGTTTATTTGGTATTTAATTGGTCAGTCAGAGTATAGGGATAATATGTTGCATGTCAATTAACCCTTGTTTTGTGGCAGTATTTGAAAATGACATCCGAGAATGTTGAGAATAGCAATGGAGCACATGAGGCCGTTGAGTCTCCACAGATCAATAATCAGGATAATGTGCATCAGGAAGGCGACAATCCTTATTCAAACAACAACACTGACCAAATGATGAACGATGGAATGTTCAGAGGCTTTATGCAATTCATGTAACATCAGACGAGAGCAACTCTTGTTCAAAATACAGGTGGAAACAATGGCAACTCTCGAACGGTCACCGCTAAACAGTTCAAGGAGCTGGGACCACCGGAGTTTATTGGAGAGCAAAAACCACTTAAGGCGAAAGCGTGAATAAAGTTGATCACCAAGATATTTGATGTCTTGGGATGCTCCGAGGAGCAAAAGGTTCCCTTGCCACCTTTATGTTGCATGGAGGAGAGGCGATTCATCGGTGGGAATTCCAGAAGCGTACTCAACCTGCCGCACTGAAGATGTCTTGGGAGAAGTTCCAAGAACTATTCAACGACAAGTACTTTCCCGAAAGTATTCATCACATGAAAGAGGTAGAGTTTATAAAGTTGGAGCAGAACAATATGACCGTGTCATAGTACGAAGCTAAGTTTGCCGAGTTGTCCTGGTTTGCGTCCCACTTGGTTGATAATGAGGAGAGAATGATGCGGATGTTTCTAAGAGGTTTGCAACCCGAGATACGTTAATATCTAATTTCTCATAAACTGTGTTTGTATTCAGATGTTGTAAATAGGGCTTAGTTATTGGAGCGCAATAACGAGTTAACCCAACCAAGAGAAAGCAGCCGGTAAAATGATAATACCAGTGGTAGCAGTCATAGAAGCGGTGACAACAAACGTGGAGCGAATCAACATGCCAGAAATGGTAACCACTTCGGTGGTAATCATGGCTAAGACAATAAGAATGGACATTTCAAGAAGAGGAGATTCAACAATGATGGAAAGACGTCAGCACCAACACCCGTTGTTAAGGAAGGAGAACGACCACATATCATATGCTTCAAATGCGGAGGGGAGGGACACATCAGTCCAAACTGCCCGATGCAGTCCAAAGCGTGTTATAATTGTGGAAGAGAAGGTCACCTAGCCCAATTTTGTCGTGCACCAAAAACAAGTCCAGCTGGGATGGAGGCACCAAAGGTAGCCCCGTAAAAGTCAAAACCTAGTAGTTCAAGGGGAAGCGTTTGTTGTGACCTCCCGTAAAGCAAGGAACCCGAACGAGGTCATCATGGGTAAGCTTATCATAAACTCTAATAAGTATATACCTTATTTGATACGGTTCTACCAATTCTTTTATTTCTGCTACATGCGCTCAATGTTTAAATTTGACTCCGGAGAAATTAGACTTTGACTTATCGGTTGAAACACTGTTGGGAGAAACCTTCATTACATCCACTGTTTATAAGTCTTGTTTGATTCAAATCGGTAACCGCACGTTACCTGTCGATCTTATTTTCTTAAAAATACTTGCATTTGACGTGATTCTAGGAATTGATTGGTTAACTACTCATCATGCTAAAATTGATTATTTTCTTAAGGTTGTTAGCTTTCATATTCCTAATCAACCTATTATGTGAATTCAGGCGACCAAACCATTAAAATCAATCATGGTCATCTCAAGCCATAAAGATATTCGTTTATTGAAAAACGGATGTCAAGCTTTCTTAGCTCATGTCACAAATTTAAACAAAAATAAGTCAGATTTGAATGGTATTTCTATTGTTAATAAATTTCCTGACGTATTCCCCGAAGAACTTCATGGCCTACCCCCGAAGCGTGAAATCGAGTTTGGTATCAACCTTGAACCCGGTACAAAACCCATTTCCAAAGCCCCATATCGAATGGCTCCTATTGAACTTCGGGAGTTAAAAACCCAACTGCAAGAATTGTTAGACATCGGTTTCATTCGTCCTAGTACGTCTCCTTAGGGTGCTCCTGTTCTATTTGTGAAGAAGAAAGATGGAAGTATGCGACTTTGTATTGATTATCGGGAGTTAAATCATGTTACCATCAAAAATAGGTACTCGTTGCCTCGCATTGATGACCTGTTTAACCAGTTGCAAGGCACCAAATTCTTTTCAAAGATTGATCTTCATTCCAGATATCATCAGTTGAAGATTAAAACTGATGACATTCCAAAGACTGCTTTTAGAACTCGGTACGGGCATTACGAATTCCTAGTCATATCTTTTGGATTGACTAATGCTCCTGCTACCTTCATGGATATGATGAACCGAGTATTCAAGGAATATTTAGATCACTTTTTGGTCGTCTTTATTGATGACATCCTCATTTACTCCAAAACCTGTGAAGACCATGAGCAACACTTGAGGCTGATACTCCAAAAGCTTCGTGAAAACAAGATATATGCCAAGTTGAAGAAATGCGAGTTCTGGCTTGAGGAAGTTGCATTCCTCGGGCGCGTGATATCAAATCATGGAATATCTGTTGACCCGGCAAAGATTAAAGCAATTCAAAGCTGGGAGCAACCTAAGTCAGTGACCAAAGTACGTAGCTTTCTCGGCTTAGCTAGTTATTATCGGAGGTTCGTGGAAGAATTTTCTCGAATCGCTACTCCATTAACTCAGCTGACTCGAAAAGATACAAAATTATGTTGGAGCGAGGAATGTGAGAAGAGTTTTCAAGAACTCAAGAGGAGACTCATTTCAAAGACTGCTCGACAATACCATCCGGCTCGGGAGGATTTGTCATCTCTCTGTGATGCTTCAGGCAAAGGGTTAGGATGTGTTCTCATGCAACATGGGAAAATCATAGCCTATGCCTCACGACAACTCAAGGAATATGAGAGGAATTATCCTATTCATTATCTAGAGTTGGCAAATTTGCCGCTTTTTTATTTGAAGATTTGGAGGCATTACCGTATGGAGAGAAGGTGGAGATCTATACGGATCATAAAAGCCTCAAATATTTCTTCACTCAAAAGGAACTCAACATGCGGCAACGACGATGGCTTGAGCTATTGAAAGATTATGATCATACCATTCAATACCATCCTGGAAAAGCGAACGTAGTAGCTGATGCATTGAGTAGAAGATCATATGGGGGTACGAGTGCATTATTGTCAACGCAAAGGCCCATTTTATATGACTTACAAAGGATGGAGATAGAGTTAAAGACTCCAGGGACCCATGTGATGATGGCGAATATACGAGTAGAACCGACTTTAATCGATAAAGTTAAAGATGCTCAAGCTACAGACCTAGAGCTGACGCATATGAGCAAGAAAGTGCAAGAAGGTGCTATTTCAGAAGCAAGAATCGATGAAGAAGGAATACTTTGAGTCAACTCTAGACTTTGTGTTCCTAACGATTCTGACTTAAAGTATAAAATCATGATGTAGGCACACAACACAACACACCATTTGCAATCTATCCTGGGAGTTCCAAAATTTATCGTGATCTTCGACATACATTTTGGTGGAGCAATATGAAGAGAGAGATAGCGGGGTTTATCTCAAGGTGTCTAACTTGTCAACGAGTCAAGGAGGAGCATCAAGTGCCAAAAGGTCTATTGCAACCACTTGAAATTCCAGAATGGAAGTGGGAGCACATTACCATGGATTTCGTTACTGGTCTTCCCAAGGTTTCTTAAGGCATAGATGCGATTTGGGTCATTGTTGATAGATTGACCAAGTCTGCTCATTTCTTACCTATACGAGAAACTTATACACTTGAACGTCTTGCTCGAATGTACATAAACGAGATTGTAAGATTGCATGGTATGCCAGTATCCATAGTTTCTGATCGAGACCCAAGATTCACTTCACGATTTTGGATTAGTTTGCAAAAAGCTATGGGCACGGATTTACGATTTAGTTCAGCATATCATCCTCAAACGGACGGGCAGTCGGAGAGGACTATTCAAACTCTTGAAGATTTATTAAGACTCTGTGTCCTTGACTTCAAAGGAAGTTGGGACAAGTTCTTACCATTGGTGGAGTTTTCCTACAACAACAGTTATCAAGCAAGTATTGGCATGGCTCCATTTGAGGCGTTGTATGGAAGAAAGTGTCGTTCTCCAGTATGCTGGGATGAGGTGGGTGAAGCAATGTTGTTAGGACCGGAGTTGGTATGTATGACTACTGAAAAGATTCAAACGATCCGACAACGTATAAAAATCTCACAAGATCGACAAAAGAGTTATGCTGATCTTCATCGAAAGAACGTGGAATTCAATATTGGAGATCATGTGTTGTTACGTGTTGCTCCATGGAAAAGAGTTAAGAGATTTAGAAAGAGAGGAAAGCTCAATCCTTGATTCATTGGCCCATTTTTAATCCTCGATCGAGTAGGAACTGTGGCCTATAAATTCGCCTTACCGCCAAGTATGTCTCATGTTCATAACGTTTTTTACATATCTATGTTACGTAAATATGTGAAAGACCCGAACCATATTATTGAATTAGAACCAGACGAGATAGAGGAAGATTTAACATATGAAGAGTTACCTGTTAAAATCTTGGATAAGAAGGATCATATTCTACGCTCCAAGGTTATACCTCAAGTCAAAGTTTTGTGGAGAAACCACGATGTTAAGGAAATGACCTGGGAGTTAGAATCTGAAATGAAGTCAAGGTATCCTCACCTCTTCGATATACCAAGTACGCACCCTAATTTCGAGGACAAAATTTCATAAGAAGAGGAGGTTATAGGACCCCAACTTTTATGAATAAAGAATAAACTTTTCTCAAAATATATTTTTGAATATTATGGTGTGGATTTGATATAATGTTATATTTATGGGTAATATTTATAAATTTTGCAAAGTAAACAAGTGGTTATATAATATTCGATTGGTTGGGGAATATTCGTTTTAACAGGGAATATTCGTATAACGGCACAATCATTGGTGGACCCCACAACGGAAGTATTATCGTAGTAAGAAAATGATAGAATTATCTTTTTATAAAAATAACGGCGAAAGTGTTACCGTTAAAACTATTGAACTACCTGGTAATAAAAGTATAGTAATACGCGTGGTTGCATAGTAGCACACAGTATTGATTATTGATGCTTACGTGAGAAGTCACTCGGTTATATTCAATTATTGCTACAGTAATTGTTGCATCATATCTCTTATATTATTGATTCAATTATTATCACAGTATTATCTGCATAATATTTATTATTATTAAATCAATAATTGAGACGACAAAATTATTCATATTATTATTTGCAATATTGACAATGTCTAGAAGTTCTGTCAAGGAGAGGTTTGGTCACCTAATTGCATGCCAATAAGTAGTAATCCTTATCGGAAAGCCCCCTCTTTCCTGGGAACGACCTGGTTGTTAAATATTGTGAGTTATAATATTAATGACGAATAAGTTCGTGTTGATTAAAGATGAAATTGATAGTTCCATTGTGTTAGAATTATTAGTGTTAGTGGAAATCGACATTTATTTCGATATTAATTGATGTCTGGAAGTTATACTAACCAATCGGGTAATTAATCGGATAAATGAGCAATTAAATGCTATTAATTTAAATGATTATTACTATTTGTTCACATGTGTGTACTATTGATTCACATTCTTGTACTATTAGGGGTGGTGGTGCAAGATTGATAATACTTGCATGACTAAGTTAAAAATAGAGGTATAAATAGAGGTACTATACTGTAATTCGTTTTTTTACATGTCTAGAACTATTGATTCACATGATTTACTATTGATTCACATTATTTACTATTAGGGGAGGTGATGCAAGTTTGATAATACTTGCATGACTAAATTAAAAATGAAGAAAAAGAGGAAGGTATTATACTGTAATATTTCGAGCCCCAAAATGTGCAATTATCGAAACTATATTTTCCTATAAATAGAAGCTCATTCTTTCTTTCTTCATTTCTCACCAATTCACAAAAGCTTTAGAGCAATTATTATATAGAGAAAGAAGAAGAGAAGTCTGCTACCTCACTATTTCAGTATCCAATTTTTTCTAAGGTAAGGGGTATTATTCCTTCGTATTCATGAAGAGAGTTATTTTCTTTCAATACTCGTAAGGGTTGTTATTCTATTCTTTATTATTATGTTGGAATAATTCGTCATGCGCCAAGTATCGCATACATGGTGAAATTCTTCATTATTCCATTCTTTATTATTCGTTGGAATAAACATGCGCATGCTCTATCTATCGCATGTGCGGTGAATTCTCGTTGTTATTCCATTTTTATTATTCATTTGGAATATATCGTATCCGTATAATTACGCATGATTTGGTTCCGATTCTTTATTATTATTTGGAATATCACCATGCGTGTTAATTACGCATTTGACTGGTTCCATTCTTTATTATTATTCATTGGAATAACCTATCTATGTGGACTCCGCGCATGCATGGTGAATGATCCTTCGTATTCATGCCTTATTAAATTGTGGAAATGATCTGTCTAAGTAGATTACCGCATGGCGAGCAAAAATCCATTTGCAGTTTCATATATTCTATTATACTCAGTTGGTTAAAGTTTTGGCTTTTATACTCCATAAAATTAGTAGAATATCCTGGATATTTGCGCTTCATCCAAAGATATCTTTTCATGGAAATATTCTTCTAAGCATTCTTGAATTTTACTCCACAAAACAGTATCATGTTGACAATTTGGGCGTTATTGATTTCTGGATAAATTAAATTATAATTCTTTAAAAATTTATCCTTGAACTTGTTTTATTGAATTCTTATATCATTGTCATCATCCTCATATTTATAATATGTTGAAAGTCATCTGTGCTTTTGTAGTGCATAGAGCGGACTTGGTATGATTATGACCGTGGATTATTCGGTATAATCATGACCGTAATGTTACAAATGATGTGGTAAAAGTCCTCATTGTCAGTAGTGCATTGATGGGACGATTGTTGGCATGATCATGACCATTGATGAATACACGAATATCATTGGGCTGCATCGCATGGATAATTTGTGGTCGTGATACTAATGAATATCCTTGGGTAGTAGTGCGAGGGATGATGTGGTTTATTTATTGTCGAGTCTCAAATGATAAAAGTGATGAAAAACCTTTTAAATCATAGAAATAGTAGATTTTATTCTCTACTTGACTCTTCTAATAGATTGCTTATTCCGTTGCAGTTAAACTTGATGTTTGTTATATTTTATCAGTTTAACACTGTTGAAGGCTAACGATAAATTATTTTGCATTATCTTAGTCATAATATTTCTTACTGGGCTAGTTGAGCTCACCCTTTTGCTTTTATTGTTCTCTTCAGGAAATGAGAATGTAGCTGGGACTAGTCGGGGAATGGAGTGACAGTCCAGATGATAGCATTAGTAGTCCTCACTATTCTATGAAATAGTGTGACAATAAATGTAATGAGGACTCCATTGAGTGTGGATATTGTCTAGATGACAATATTCTTATTAAAACTCTTAGATTATGTTTTGTCGTATTTTACACGACTGTTGTATAATTAAGTTGTATTTGAATTTTTGCACCATGCATTTGGCGACTCAAGATGGGTGATGTATACTTATTTTTGGGGCGTCACATCCGTTTTATAGTTTGATATTTACAAGGACATTATGGGTATTTAGGCTATAATGTGAATTAGGGTTGCAATATGAGTAATAGTTATAAATACTATATATTGTAAATCCCTAAGGAACTCTAAAGTTGAATAACAAAAGGAACGCCGCACTTGTGGACTACCCAAATTGGGGAACCACAAAAATCTATGTGTTATTTCTTTACTGTTGTGTGTGTGTGTGTGATCTAATTCTAACAAAAACATTCATTAACATGTTCAAATAATGGAAGAATTGGTTCAAATACATGTTCTAGTTTAGCTGACTTATTTGTAGTGGACCTCAACAACTCATTGACCTTATCTAAATATTCAGATTCATTCCAGTCAAGGTGATTTAAGAAAAAATCAATTGGATCTTTTTCAATCAAGAGTCTATTTTCAATTATTTCTTGAGTCATGGACAACTCTGGGATCATGTTTACTTTAATCGGTTGGTCCAAAAAATCATTAGGTGGGTTTTTAGGAATAAGTCTTTTAGGGTATGGAGTTTTAGGCTTATAGACTTTTTCAACCGACTCATTAAATGTGACATGATCAATTTTAGGCATAGGCTCATAATTTTTAGACTCCTCAAATTCGTTAGACTCAAACTGTGTAGAATTGAATACAAAATATTTATTTTCCTCATCATTTCCAAAACCATCAAGATTTTCAAAATTAACCTCAGAGTCACTAGAAAATTCACCCACCTCTTGTTCGTTTATTATGGTGGCTAACTGACTCATTTGAATTTCTAAACGAGATATAGCTTGATTCGTGTTTTGCATGAAAGCTTCCATAGTTTTCTCTAAGGTGTTGAGTCTTTCCTATTTTTTAATTGAAAATTCTTGGGGATATTGAGGTTCTAGATCCGAATATGGATATGGATATGAACTTAGATAAGGATTTTTATAAGTTGGAAAAAATTGGTTTAATTGGTTTGCATTAACATTTTCATAAGGTTCTTGATCCCAAGCAAAATTATTATTCCAACTATAATAAAAGTCCTAGGGGTCAACGTCTACTTGATTTTATTAGGTCAAGCTGATGCAAAATATAAATTGGGTTATTTGTGGGGCAAAGAAGGGTAATGAAATTCCCACTTTATCTTGTTACATGTTTTTGCCCTTAATGTTAGATTAAAGATGAAAATACACAAATAAAATAAAATAAAAATTGTAAAAAAATAAAATGTCCTAAAACTATGTGAATTACGAAAGAATGAGAAATTTGATGTATCTCAATCCTCCAACAATCATCACAGTTTATATTTGACAAAAAAAAATAAAATCTAAAAACCTAAATAGGATGTGCTCTACGTGAGTGAATGCATGAATGCGACAATTAAAAAAACTAAACTACTAATTTTTTTATTTTTTTTTAAAAAAAAAATAGAGATACAAAGTACCTGGAAAAGCACAACAACAAAATCTTTATCTTTTCGCTCATTCGATCCGCTTCAATAATCTTGAAGAGAGAAAAAAATATTAGAGTTAAAAAATAATTTGAATAAATAAAAATTAAGGAATAAAAAATTAATTCTAGTCCTCGGCAACGGCGCCAAAAACTTGGTGTGATAAAAATATGTAATTGCAAGTGCACAGTGTCAAATTGAAGAACTAACAAGTACAGGTCAAACCCACAGAGGCTAGATTAATTTTAATATATCATTAATATCTATTTTAGGCGAATTAGAAATAAAGATTTAGAATTGATTAACTAGAATATGAAAACTAATAACGAGGAAGCAATCTAGGAATTCGAATCATTTAAACAATAAACGTAATAAGTAATTCAATCTATTCTATTTATATAACATAATTATGATTTTAATCTCCCTTTCCTTTAATTTAGTAATTTTACAATTAACATGGGCAAGCATAGACTATGAAAATTTAATGATTAACTATAACCCATCAAAACTTCTTCGAGCAATCATGGATTATGAAAAACTCATATCTTAACAATAATCTATCAAAACCTCTTAATTAATTTAAAATCACATAAGGACTATAAAACGAAGGTATTTCAATAAAAAAGCATGAATGCGAAATCAATTAAACATAAAAGTATAAATAATAGAAGAGATAAAAAATATTATCATGAATAATTATTTAATTTCATCTTTATCCTAGATATAAAAGAATTAACTAGACATGAAAATAAATAACTAACTAAAATAAAGAAAAGACGAAGATTTAAAATAAATAAGAAAACTCCCTTTAATTAATGATCATCCAACGAACGTATAAAGAAGAAATAATTTACTCCTACTCCTAACCAAAACTAATCTAATCCAATATATCTTCTCTCTAAAATAAGAGACTTTTTTTTAGGGAAAATATATTTGTGTCATAGTTTAGATTCATTGAACTTGGTCTATTTTGTTCCCCTTTATCATCTACTTTCCTTCTTGGCTTCAATCTCTATATGACAATCTCCCAAGAGTCATTTTCCATCTTTAAAAGCTAAAACAATTATCTTTTACTTATTCACAAAGATAATCCAATATTTTTCCACCTCATTCATTCTCATTGTAGGATTCTTCTTGGATATTTCCTTGCATGAATATCGTTTGATCAACAAGATTTTGACTTTATTGCAATAAAATATTAAATCATACAAAACAAAATAAATTTATTAATTTAATAATCTAACATAATGAAAAGGAAAACATTAAGGATAATAAAATGTATGAATTATGTGTCTATTAGTGTGCTTTGTGGTAGAATGAATATTTGCCGATGAGGATCTGAAAGGAGGGTCAGGTTCAGGAGTAGCTAGGGGCAATAATTGTTAACATCTTGGTATTTAGTGGTGTTTTCAGTTCAGGATTCTGTTGGTAATGATGTCGGACAATGGATAATAGATTTAACGTTCGGGTAACTCTTGATAATTCTAAACATTCAGCAACAGAAGAGGCTCTTATATCCGTGGAGTTCGGATGAATGAATTCAGGGAGGAGATATAGTCGGCTCAATATAGATCTATTGAACGATGTTCAGGTTGGGGATCAACAGTGGTCGGAGAAAGTTAGGCGTGTTCAACGTGACAGATTAATTATTGGATCGGACATTTAGAGTGGGCCAAGTTACGTTAGCTTCCAGCTTCAGACTTGTTTAAATTAGAAAAAATTGAGCATCAATTTTGGAGATATAAGGTCAGATGGTGATATAATATTGGATCAATGCCTCCTACAGGGGTCGGGACGATTATTATAGTGGTATAAGGTCAGACAGTTCCCCAGAACCTCTATTTAAAGCCTCTGTAGGGGATCGGGAGCATTGTTATGGTGGTATAAGGTCAAACGGTTCCCCGGAACCTCTATTTAAAGCCTTTCTATGGGTTCGGGAGCAATATTACGACGGCGGTATAATGTCGGATAAACGTCCTTTGGGAAGGACTCATTCCTCCCGAAAATATAAACATCCTTCGGAAAGGATACGTTCCTCCCGAAAGGATAAACGTCATCCAGGAAGAACATGTTCCTCCCGAAAGGATAAACGTCCTCCGAAAAGGACAAATTCCTCTCAAAATGATAAATGTCCTTCATAAAAGGCAAGTTCCTCCCAAAAGGATAAACATCCTTCGGGAAGGACACGTTCCTCCCGAAAGGATAAATGTTATTCGGGACAGGTCAATGTCCTCCTGAACAGACCTAACGTCCTCCCGAATGGATAACATTCTTTCGGACGGACTAACATGCATCGAATTAAACACTCTTCGACTAACGTCTTCCCTGACTAATTGATGTACTCTCTTATTTTAAGTTCCTTATAATAAGATACTAGAGGGCAATGTTGGGGCATGATTATTTGGTCTGGATGATTTGGTGGGCCATAGTCCACGTGGAGGAAGCCTCCCCACGTAGGAGTCTGTTTTGGGTAGTGGAAAATTTTAAGGAATATAAGATTCCTAACTATATTTAATTTCTAACTCATAACGAAAGAGACATGATAATATTGGACTTCCTTTTTTAAGGAGATCAGTTATATCCTATTATGGTATCCACCATAATGAGGAATTCTATTCCTATTCGGGATGAGGCGTTTTAAAGGAGGTGTGATCGCTACAAATAAAAGGTGTTAACGCCAAGATTCGTCCACGCGCCTTAATCACCAATAGCGCGTTTAATCCTGCACAAAAATAAAGTCACACGGAGAAACTTGATGGCTTGGGCTACCGGGGGATAGCTTCGATGTGAGAATAAGTACAAAATGAATAAGGTTAACAATGGAGATATTAAGCTTTAGTGTTGGAAAAATTATGAGATATTGTGTGTTTGTACCTGTGAACCAAGGTATAGCCTTGTATTTATAGTGATCACGCCACCTTCTCCATGCCCGTCCCCGTATGAAAATAGAATTCCTTATTAGGTGAATACCATAATGGTATAAAACTGATTTTCCTTAAAGAAAGGAAGTCGGACAATATCCTGACACTTTCTTTAAGAGTTTGGAAATTAAATCCAATTAGGAATCTTAGATTCCTTAAAATTCTCCACTGCCCAAAACATACTCCTACATGGGGAGGCTTCCTCCACGTGGACCATGAACCACCAAATCATTCGGACCCAAATAATCATGGCCCAACATTGCCCCCAGTCTCTTATTATAAGGAACTTAAAATAAGAGATTACATCGATTAGTCAGGGAGGACGTTAGACAAAGAGTGTTTAAGCCGATGGACGTTAGTCCGTCTCGATTAATGTTATTTGTTTGGGAGGACGTTAGGTCCATTCAGGAGGGCATTTACCCATCCCAAAGAATATTTATCCTTTCTGGAGAAATGAGTCCTTCCCGAAGGACGTTTATCCTTTCGAGAGGAACTTGTCCTTCCTGAAGGACGTTTATCATTTCGGGAGGAACTTGTCCTTCCCTAAGGATGTTTATCCTTTCGGGAGGAATGTGTTCTTGCCAAAGGATGTTTATCTGACCCTATACTCGCATAATATTGCTCCTGAACTCCTAAGGAGGCTTTAAATAGAGATTCTGGGGAACCGTCCAACCTCATACCACCGAAGGTAAATAACCGACCTTATAACGCCAAAATTGATGCTCAATTTTTGCCAATTTAAACAAGTCCAAAGCTGGAAGCTAACGCAACTTACCCCACTCTAAATGTTTGATCCAATAGTTAGTTTGGTACGTTGCTTCTCTATTATTCGCCATGTATTCCAATTAAAAGCTCCGATCAAATACTTCGATTAAAATCAAACACCGCAAGTTTGCAAAATCCATTTCCCAAACATAATCAAAACATGTTCCATTTACTCAGCCGATCCCATCTGAACTACCTCCTGAACGCCGAACCAAAAAATAATTCTCAACTCCTGAAATGCAAGTTTGAACACACATCCCTTTCTCCGACCACTGTCGATTCCCATCGTTCAATATATCTATATTGAGCCAAATATATCTCATTCCTAAGGTGAATCATCTGAACTCCATCGATACAAGAGCCTCTTCTGTTGTTGAATGTCTAGAACCATCAAGAGTTACACGAACGTTAAATCCGTTATCCACTGTCCGACGTCATTACCATAGGAATCCCTAACTGAAAACACCACTAACTACCAAGATGATAACAATTATTACCTTCCAACTACTCCTAAACATGATCCTCCATTCGGATCCTCTTCAAAAAATATTCATTCTACCACAAAGCACACCAACGTCTGTCTTTCAACTAGCATTCACAGTCGACCACCTAAGATCAATTGGTTCAACTCCGCTACTCAAGCAACCACCCTACTAATGCCTTACTGAACCTATGAACAATCTTCTGACTCTAACTCAGACATGTCGTAGCCTCTTCTCAATCCTCCACTATTGAAACTCCTCGTTTCCTGATTGTCTGATCTATTTTGATTGTTATCCGACCTGTGATGGTTATTCCTATCCCGATCACTAGTCTCCTCTAAAAACGGTGCGTTCTGCTTCAAACTCCCCATAGCTTCCTCGATCGCGATGAAACTCTTCGCGCTATCATATGCTTTAGATAGATTCTTTGGGACGTTAAACATCATGCCTTTTACCAGCTTCCTTGACTTCACCACATCCAATCCCGTCTGGAAATATCTGGCCTGAGGACCATTTAAGTTTGTCACTACTCCGACAGCATCTCAGAATCTCTTCACATACTGACTGAGAGTCATTGAAGTACTGCTTAATCTGCACCAAAGAACTGGTCGGCTTACCCCTCCTCTTGTTGTTCCCGAACAACCATGAAACTTCTCACAAAGCTCCTTCCAAAACGAGATTAAGTTCGGGGCCAACGACATCATCCACTGCCTCGCCTCTTTCCTCAATGTTGTGATGAACATCTGGAACTTAGCCGCATCTGAATAATCATAATATTTCATCAGTCGGTCATATGTTTGGCTGTGATCATACGGATCTCTGGTTCCATCATAGGTCTCCATGTGTGGAACCTTCTTATTGGGGTCCACCCGAACCCGATTAATCTTTGGGGAAACGGTGATGTTGGATCAATCGGGGTCTCTTTCTCATGGTTGGCAACCACATGTTTCTTTTCCAGCTCTGCTACTTTTCGGGCAAGTGTCTCAGTCTCGTCTCTCCGGGGGGATGGCTCTCGCCTATCCCGATTCCTAGGTTCTGGAAAGGCCACCTGTCTTCTCCGTTCAAACCTTCCTCTGCCTTCGTTACTTACTTCCCTAGAGCAACTTCGACGCCTGCTTCTTTCCTGTCGAGAGCCGTCCGAACGATATGTCCTCGATTGATTCCCTGCCAATACATCCTGACGCCAATTATGACTGGAAGAGACCTCCTTTCCACCCATCAACAATGTCATTAGTGCGTCCAATTCTTTTTGTTGAAGGTGTAAGGCCTCCACAACATCCTGATTCTCTTGTACCTTTTTGGTTAAGATCAGGGAGTTTCGATCTTCCTGTGTACGTGTTCAAGATGGGATATCCTCGACACGATTATTGGGACCCACTTCCTTCCTCGCTATTGAGAACAATCGACGTCTAACAGGGGTCGTCTGAGTATTCCTTGGACCCACCAAATGACTGTTATCCTCAACACAATCGGATGGCCCCAACCGATCTTTGGCTGAACCCCTGGGTTGAGTCGATGGGTTAGCTTTTGATTTTCTCTGCCCGAAAACTATTTTGCTCGTCGCCATTACTTCTGATTAAACTCATGGGTGATTGAAAAATCAACTAACACTAAAGATCCCTCATTCTAGCTTGATGTTAACGCTTAATATTAGATCCACGCCTTAATCACCAATAAGCGCGTAATTAATTACGCATGAAAGCGAAATCCTGCGGAGAAACTTAATTATGCGAAATTTGCCGGGAGGATAGCTCCGGTGTGAGAATAAGTACAAGCTGAATAAAGTTAACAATTGAGGTATTAAGCTTTAGTGCTGGAAAAATTATGAAATATTGTGTGTGTACCTGTGAACCATGGTATGACCTTGTATTTATAGTGATCACACCACCCTCTCCATGTCCGTCCCCGTATGGAAATAAAATTCCTCATTAGGTGAATATCATGATGGGATATAACTGATTTTTCTTAAAGAAAGGAAGTCGGACAATATCATGACACTTTCTTTAGGTGTTTGGAAATTAAATCCAGTTAGGAATCTTAGATTTCTTAAAATTCTACAATACCCAAAACACTCATACGTGGGGAGGCTTCCTTTACGTGGACCATGACCCACCAAACCATTCGGGGCCAAATAATCATGCCCCGACACAAGGCTATACCCTGATTCACTGGTATACACACAATATCTCAGTATTTCTTAGCACTAAAGTTTAAAGTCTCCATTGTTAACCTAATTCAGCCAATACTTATTCTCACACAGGAACTATCCCCCGACGGTCCAAACCTTCAAGTTTCTCCGTGTGACTTTGTTTTTGTACAGAATTGGACGCACTATTGGTGATTAAGGCGCATGGAAGAATCTTAAAGTTAAGACCTTTAATATGAAATGTGTCATACTGTTAAATTGTACTAAAAAATAAAAATATAAAATATAACCAAAAACTTTATAAATTTTACAAATGGACTTTTTTTAAGAAAGGAGATGGTAATTAATAACTCTACTAATGCAATTAGGAAGAAAAATAATCTTATGTAAGTTAATTTTATGTCTAATGTGAATTATGATTCACTCGAGACTATTCTATGTATCTACAATTTTAATATTTAAAAATCAATATGAATTTATCGCCACATAAAAAAAAGAATAATGCTAGAGACAAATTATTCTATAAATATTTTACAAAATGTAGATGTGACATACTCCACCTCAGCATATTGTGTGGGGCCGAAGACTACATTGAAATAATTTGTTGATCAATATGTTAAAATAGAGTATGCCACATCAACAGTTTATAAAATAACTCGTGTCTGTAGCAGTACTCAAAAAAAAATTCATTAGGAATTGCGCATATATGCAATAAATATGGCTTTTGCTAGTGATGTGACAAAGGATCCTGTTAAAATTCAACTTCTTACTGTAAGAAGGATATGCTGGAAAACTTTATTCATTATTGATACAAAATGGTGCTTTACCTGGAAGTCGGACTCTTGATTTTGGCAAACTGGATGGTCAAAGAATACTTAACCATAATGTTTTTTTCAGAATGATAAAAAATGTAGTTATTTCACAAAGATAGTAGACTATCCTTCACTTATCACAATAAACATATAATAAAAAAGTAAGTAGATAAAAAATAGAAAGAGAAGAAGAACTAATAAAATATTTATTTACACAATAATCGATTCATCCAACTAAAACATTCAACAACAAAAAATGCTAAAAAAAAATAAGCACTTAATGTTTTGACATGTCAAAAGAGCTAGTAAGTACTGCACACAACGAGTCTTCACAACTTGAAAACGATATCTTCGTTTCGTATGTAATTTTAGACCACTACATACTCACCTAAAAAATCAGGACTAAATGAACTATCAATAATAATAATAGCTTGGATCCTTGCATACATATCAAATTGACCCATGTTTTGATGCGGGACCGCAGTGTTTCACACTCGCACTAGTGTAGCTCCGCGGGTGGCCCTGAAACAAAGATTCAACAAATACAAGGTTAAGTGCTTTACTGCAAGTTCCACACCATATCTGCAATCAGTTACGAACCTCAAATGAAAAGGCACATACTATGCAATTATGTAAAGAATTGTTAAATGTAATACAGACCCGGAGACACAAATGGTCCATAAATTAGAAAATTTTGCCTCCCCTTCAAGCTTGCACAGATATTTTGTTCCGCTAAAGCACACATCTGCTTCGCAGTGCCTGCTTTGATCCTCCATCACCCTTACATTAGTGCCAGAGCTACAAGTCAAGTTGCTACTTCTGATTCCGCAGCAGAATCAAACGGCTTAAATGATTTATCATCGTTTGGTACATTAAGCTTTGTCTCTAACTTGGGACATCTTTGAATCACAATCTTATGGTAGGGCAGGATCTGAATGGTATCAGGTAAGGATACTAGATTTGAACAACCTTTAATGGAGAGCTCCTGCAGAAAAGAGAGGTTTGGAAAGATATCTGGGATGTTGACTAATTCTTTGCATTCTTCAATATGCAACTTCTTAAGGGAAGTGAGGTATTTCAACCCCATCGGCAAAGATTTCAATTTAGCGCAGAACAGAATAGACAATTGTTCAAGAGAAGTAAATCCCTGTATGCCCTCATCCAACAGAGAGATCAAATCATTACAGTCGTATATAGTCAAGGTCCTTATCGATGTTAATCTCCCAAGATTTGTGGTAGAAATTGTCCCTTGCTCTCTAAATTCATCAATCACAAGGGAGGAAAGCGATTTCAGATGGGTCAAGGATCCTAACAGCATTAAATTGCAGTTCGACAGAGCTAACTTTCTTAGGTTTGGAAGCATTGGTAGGGTGGTCAATTTAGTGCATCCCTGGATAGATAATGTCTCAAGGCGAGGGCATGCTACTTTAGATAAGTAAAGATTAAAATTTCTCCACTCCAACAAATTAGACATATCAAAAAGCTCAAGCTGTTTCAATGATGGGAATCCACCAAGAAGATCGTCACCATAAAACTCATGCCCAATAATCTGAACTTTGTGAAGCCCTTTTATATGGAGATCCCTAAGACAAGGTAGCTGCCCAAGTGGGGGAATTTCTTTGCAGTTGCAATTAATCAAAGAGAGCTTCACAAGGTTAAAGTTAATATTACAAGACCATGATGGAAAATTGGAATCTGTATACCCTTTTATGTACAAAACCCTGAGATCTTGAGATGGCCTGAGGCTATCTAATACTTGAGCAGAAAATTTACTCTCCAAATTTTGACCCCATGATAATCCCAAGGAGTAGAGACTCGACTTCTCAGATAGCTTGGCATCATGGGCTTCCGCCGGATCACTCACATGCTCAAGATTTTTAATTTCTAGAGTCCCTCTTAGGTTTAGCCCACCTAGGTCACTTAAAGAACCAAAACCAGAAGTCTTCGTCAAAATGAACACTGACAATGTTTGAAGAAACCTTAGTTTCCCAATCCCATACGGCATGTATGATAACGAAGAGCAGGATTGCATGCATAGGTGCCTCAGGTTAGTTAACCTATGAATATTTCTTGGCAACTCCTTGAGATTGTAACACTTGGAAAGCTGAAACGTCTGCAAACGCTTAAGATAGCAGATTGATCTAGGTAATTTTCTAATATGAGTCCGGGAGAGGTTAAGGTACCTTAAACATGTCAAGTCACCAACAGAACTTGGCAATTCACGAAGCCCGCTATGACTTAGATCTAGGACTCGCAAGGATTTAAAGACGGGGAAGATACTGGGGATATTTTCAAAAGTACCAGAATGATCAGATAATATAAGCAGTGTCTTTAGGTTTTTTGCTTGGTGCAGTGCTTTGGGAATAGTTGGTGGCCCAGATACAAAAACCAAAGAGGAATGACGGAGTTCATTGGAAATTTTTTGTGACACTCCAGATTCTACAACAGAGCAGCTGGTGCCTGCAACAGCTAGTGCAAGATCACGTATTAGATCATGCATCCGGCAGCTTGCTATGTCACCGTATTCATCCATTGTTATATCTGTAAAGAATGACAACTGCAATAATTCCGAGAAATAATTTTCACCGATATCCTCCAATGTTCTACGACTCCCCGCTGATCTGACAAAACCGTTGCTAATCCAACACTGAATTAGCTTGCCCTTGTTGATTATATAATTCTTTGGGAAGACTGAACAAAATGCAAAACACAGCTTCAGATTTGATGGTAGATGATCATAGCTCAACCTTAAGACAGATAACAAAGAGCTTTCGGATTCTGGTAAGCCCCATGTATCACCTTCCAAGATAGACAACCACTCACTTTCTTCCCTCTTGAAGCGTAATAGGCTGCCTATAGCCTTAACAGCAAGAGGCAACCCTTGACACTTCGTAACAAGTTTTCGCCCTATCTCTATCAACCTGTTGTTCGCACTATCTTGAGAGTGACTAAATGCTATACCAGAAAAGAGAGAGAAACAATTGTCTTCCGATAAAGGACCAAGGAAATACTGCCGCATCCCACCTGCTATAGCCGCCACCTTGGTATTCCGAGTAGTTAATAGGACTTTGGACCCGGGAGCACCCTTGCTGAACCACCTTGCCAGCATCGACCACTTCTCTGCGTCTTCATTCCAAACATCATCTAACACAATCAAGAATCTTTTTCCATGAAGCACTGCACTGAGCCTCCTCCCTATTGTCTCCAAGCTCGATATGTCATGGCTTTGTGAGGTTGCAGATTCTAAGGTTTCTTTGAGGATCCTGGTCACGTCAAATTCTTGAGACACCCAAACCCAAGCTTTCAAACCAAAGTTTTTATGCACCTTAATGTCGTCAAAAACAAGCTGAGCAATAGTTGTTTTTCCAACTCCGCCCATTCCACAAATGGCAACAACAGAAACGTTTTGGTCAGGTTCATCACAAGAATCGTCTAGTAACCAGCTCACTATATTTTTGGCATCGTCCTGTCTACCATAAACACGATCAAATATGAAAGAGACAGTACGACGATTTGGAGCAAAGTCAACACTGTCATCCTTGTCTACCACTTTCTTGGTAAATAAAGAAGATGATCTGCCGTCGAGATGATGAAACTTCTCCACAAGTTCAATGAACCTCGCCTTGAGTTTCAGCAACTTTGTTTCCAGCTTTAAACGGGAAAAAGGATTAACTAAAACCTTTTTCCCAGCCTTCCTTTGCAGCTGGTAACTTTCAAAATCATCGAGCAGATCATCAGCATCATAAGCAACATCTTGAACCTCAGCCAGCCAGTACTTGATCGCCTTGTTATACTCGGGTAGCATCTTCTCTCCTTCTTCAACGTGGGCTTGGAAACTCGGCAACGTCAGCTGCATCTTTATCTGTATCTCCTCGCCCAAGACACCATCAAGAGAATGTAACCGGTCTGACACAATTTTTAGAATAGGTGAAGCAATTATATCTGCCATGGACTTTTAATAATACCAAATCTCTTTGTTTCTCTCCCTCCTTTTCTTTTCTGTCAGCAACTTCTGCACTAATCCACACTTCGATCCGAAAATTCTTTGCTCTATTTAATTTAATTCTTCAGTGCCACTCATTTAGATCGATTTTTCCGTCCACTGAATTCCAGAATGTCATTTATTTAAAAAAATTTATTTACATGGTCATAAGTAGGAAATTTTCTTTTGGTCTTGGTGTTGGACATCAGTTTTAACTTGTTGATCAAATCAAAAGTAAAGAAAGTAAACATCATCTTCAACTTGTCTTTGAATAATCAGAGAGATAAAAAAACATCATTTTCACTTGAGTCATTCCAACTAAAAATGAACAAATGGAAATATATACGAAAATTGATTATTATACTACCTCTGTCTGGAAATGAGTCTCTCTTTTTTTTGTGGATATTTTTCCTGAATATTAAGGTTTTGCATTGACACACACTTAAACATAACATTTTGATAGTTATTTTACTCTTTGAAGTTTAATAATGGAAAAACTATATCCTAAAATATTATGATCAAGTGTGTCCAATATAAACCTTATTAAAAAAAAAAGTAGGACTCTGAAATATCTTCTTGCAGTAAAAGACAGAATAAGGTTCCATGCCTGCAGCTGCATGAATGGTCCAGAGCAGTTGGTAGTTGAAAATTATATGTATTTTTAACTGCTAGGCAAAATCAATTCCGAATGAATATTTCCACAACATTTAAATTGCTAGGCGACATTCTTAAATACAATGTTAAAGTAATAAGAAATTGGTTTTTGACTATTCTTGTAGAATACCAGTAAATGCAGCTGTTTAACAATGCAACCAGTTTATCTTGTAGTTTCTGTGGGACATGCTCCTAAAGGTTGAAAGAACCAAAACATATATCTTCTTCTTTGGTTATATAAAGTGTAAAATGCATCTAACTACGATTGACTGTGATTTATCCCTAGTTCCACTTCACCACGCATGGTTTACCCCTAATTTCAATTCATATCCAGTAGTCCTCAGTCTGTTTAGCAACCCCTCAAGATCAATGTTGACTTTTGAAAATTAATTAAAATATTTTAAGTGTAAAATTGATGCAATGCATTTAAATTTTAAAAACAATTAATCTAGCTATTAACAGTCCATCCGTTTACAAAAAGAGTCCCATTACCATATAAACATGATAATAAAAAAAATAAAAAAATTTGTTCCACTAAAAAGTTCACTTTTTATTGACGATAGTAGTATTAAATAACACAATATTCGTAATTTAAAAGTAAAATGTAAAAAACTACCTGTCATTACCAATTTTCAAGTCACCCCCTGTGATACGGAAACTACTATTTCACCAAATTTCACATTCATTCTTTAAGTTTCCTCATTTCTATCTATTTTAACAAGTGCACCCCACTGGCCAAAAAACATGACAGATATAGTCCAACAATAATAATGAGGGTTAAAATAACACTAATATTATAAATGAGACTCTTTTCATGAGACGGGGACTTGAATTTTTAGATAATTTATAGTATTCATACTCGTATTACTACTACGGGAGGCTAAACAAATTCATACCATATTACTTTTGAATTTAAAAATGTCCTTCCTTCGCTTTGAAAAATTTAAAATTGATGTTTAACATTTTCGAACTGAGCGAGTATATTCCATTGTTAACATGAAAGGTTCATAATTTTTTCTAGGGCTTACGTAAATAGTCAATTAGATTGAGCACATACCTCAATCACCGTCACCAAATCTCTCAGTTTCAGACAGTGATCTGTCCCCAGCTGGCTCTCCTGCATCGAATCCAGCTGGCTTGGTGAGATCTTTGATTCGGCTAATATGGGCTCCGCTCGTCTTTAATCGCCCCCTTCCTAGTGATGATGAGTCCAGCTTCAATTGTTCATTTGTATTAATTTCGTTTGAAATAGAAAGACAGTAGGCTTGTAAAACCCTAGCTTTTTCTCTGTTATGTAATCGATGAAAATCGTCTTGTTCTTGTGAGAACATGTGTGGATCAATTGCCTGACAAATTTGCCTCCAAAGACCAAGTATGAATTATTTTTGCCAGGGGTTCATTATTACTTCGGATGGGGTGGCAAATGAAATGAGATTTTGAAGAAGATGGACAGCTAGGGACTTGATTGAAAGTATTGAAAAGTTAAGTGCATGGAGTGGAAAAAGAATAAAGTTGGAATACAAAAGTATAATTTTACAAAATTAATATCCCCTCTAAATAATTTTATCTAATGAGTTTGATTAATGATGTATCATAATTCTAACACTGTTTGTGTATACACGGTCAATGAATCAAACTTTAATTCATATTAATAAGAGTCGGGAAAAAAATTGGATTTCAAGAGTTTTTATTCTCAAATGTTATTTTGGCGAGTTTCCTCCATGAATTGAAGTTTTATGCGGTGTCAAAATATACACCAACGAATTATGTTAGGATCGTGACACATCTGTTATGAAATTTTAATGATATGTGTATTAAATTTATGACTTTTTCAATAAAAAGAGTTTGATTGTAATGACTGAAAAAAAACCTCAAATTTCAACCTAAAACTTTCTAATCTTTGGTCAATTATAATTTATCATTATTCTTGTTATACTTCAAAGTCACAAACTTCAACTTATGTCCCGTAAACTTTTATTTTTCTTTCCTTAATTCATCAACACAAAGAAGAAAAGTTTCTACTGCTCTAGTTTCACTTTTTCCCCTTTATGAGTGAAACTTTTCCTCACTTCAATTTTCATCATGCAAGAGATACCAACTTTCCCTTCCTTTTCTATCTTTACCGTTTGTTACCCAATTATAGTTTCTCTCTTTCAATCCTATCCCTTCTCATCTCATGCCCCCAAACTCATAAATAGAACCCAAATTTAACCTCCGACCAAATGTTTATTGACATTTGACACTTACCAAGCTAGAAATTTTATTCAACCGGGTTAAAATATTGTGAGGATTGGGGATAGTGCCATCGAGCCAATATTTTTGGATAATTTAATACTTTTCAATTGCATATATAAAATATATATTTGATTACAATCTATATTTATATAAATAAATAAATATATAATAAGACAAAACGTGATTTTTTGTCAATATCTTTGGTCTTTGGTATAGACTTTGAATTTAATTAAAATTAAAACACTTTTTATATACTGATACATAGTGTTATGATTGATTTAACTAGAATTAAAACTTTCTCTTTATGATCCTACAAACTTTAATAGTAACTTATTATTCTACAACAATTTTATTTTTATAAGAGTCCTTTAAGTACTTAGTCATATCATAAATTTTAACTAAAAATCATATTTAGAATTTTAGTTTAAGTTTCTACTCAACTTTAATCTCTAAATAACTATATATTAAAATATTATGAGTACATATAGCAATTAATATCAAAATTTTATTAAATATTGTTATTTTGTATGATAAATTTGATAATAATGTGATTAATGTATATGTGTACCAGTAACTTTTGTAAAATCCTTAATGATGATATGATGTGCAAGGATTTAGAATAAAAATATCAAACTTGTTAGGTTGATCTTAAGAGTTGAGTTGATGTATAGATAATAGGATCTATTTGATCGTAGAAGCAAATTAAACGATTGTATAGTTACTCTGGTAATTTGTAATGTTAGCATGGATCGCACAGTAAACCATGCATTCGTAAAGTATCGAGTGCTTGATCGCAGAGCTCGCATTCAGAACGTAGAGTTCCCTCAAGATCGTATAGTGAAGATCAGATCGCAAAGTGAACAAAAAATCATAAAGTTAAGTCAAGAATGCAGAATCTGGAGAAGAATCGTAGAACTCTCTTTTGAATCGTAAAGTAAAGTTAAGATCGTAGAGTACGCTTTAAGATTACATAGTAAAGAGAAGTTCGCAGAGTAAGTTCAAGCATTGTTCGTAGAACATAAAAGTAGTATGCCCTCAAGCCAATTACATTGGATGTGACAAGTATTTACTCTGCAACCTTGTTTATTTATTAATAAAAGAATTTATTTAATTAAAGACATTTTTTATCCATGTTTAATTGGTTTAATTAAATAAATGTGATAAACTCATAGTTTTGGAGCAATACTTTTAGAATCACGATGAGATCAAAATTCTAAATATCTCAAAACTAAAATGTTCCTAATTGTTGAATCACTAATATGGGGTTACTAATTCCAGATAGATTAGTACATACTTTGCTTGCTCTGTTGAAGAGGATGATTGATCTCATAATCATTTGTGTGGAAACAATAAAGCAAGTATGTTCGTGTTTATTAAAGAATAAGTTCACTGAACGTGATTCGATTAAAAAATATCTAATAGAGTTTTACTTGCCTCACAATAGGAGTTCCTATAGTGATAGTAGTACAAGTGATCATTGAACTTGAGATCATCATAGTACCATGTGTATTCTGAGTTATACTTTGTTTAGATTCCTTAATATTTCAAAGTATACTATATGGTATGTTTGGGTATAATAAAGTGTTTATGGAGGTAAGTGAATGATCAACCACTTCCAGTAAAGAGAGAGGATGTCGTATGCGATTCGATAAGTGATAACTCAGGAATCATTGGGCAAGGTGAATGATAATTATAAAGGAGTTTCTAATTAACATTAATCGGAGTTGTACATTTTGAGAATCAAAATGCATATGATTAAATAAATAAGATTTGTTAGTAATTTCATGTCTTATGTTTAACCGTGATATTGTATGGTAGAAGGATTAAATTATACGGTAACTATTCACGGAATATGTTCTTTGTGATTAAATGTTGATTTCATATTATCCGGACAGTCATGTACATTATTGTAAGGTGCCACTCATGATGTATAATAAATATTATTTATTTATATTTGAATTAAAGGAGTTTAATTCATTATATATAATATTAAAATTGTTATAATTTATTTATTCTACTAATGGTTTAATATTGAACCTAAATGGTCACACCATAAAAGAGAAATATAATTTTAGAAGTAATTGGCTTAATAATAATAAATTAAATATAGTTAATTTATTGGTGGAATAAATTAAAAAGCTTAATATTTATAATTAAGTATTTTAAAATACTAAATTATAAATTAATAAGAGGAGTCTTATTATTATAAATTAATTGACTTAATAATAATGAATTAAGTGTATTTAATTTATTATTGAAATACATTAAATAACTTAATATTTATAAATTAAGTATTTGAAGAAATACTAATTATAAATTAATAAGAGAAATCTTATTATTATTATTATTGTAAATAATTTAATTCCTAAATAGTTTAGGAATTGAATTAAAACCCTTAGTCTTAAAAGGTTTAGGAGGGAGGGTTAATGTATAAATAAGAGTAATCTTATTCTGGAAAAAACTAATTTTAATGCATCTCTTTATCGGTATTCTCAAAACTTAAGTGAGTTAGGAGAGGGAAAATTAGGGTTAGCCATCCAAGGTTTTGAGAAACCTAAAAATTCACTTCTTCAATCAATATACTCGTGATGGATCAACTTTAGAGAGTTACACACTTGGGTAGCGAACGTTTGATCCGAGGAATTGGAGAAGCACGGAGGATCAAAGGATTGGAACTTGAAGATCTATCATAACAAGAAGTTGTATCATCTTCATAAAGTATATCTTTTATCCTTCCTTAATTAATAATATAGCATAAGGTGATTCATGTGATTGCATAAAAATTTAAATTCGATTTATGTCATGCTTCCGTTGTTTTACAATATTATTGTATATCTCGTTTCTACAAACCAACAGAACAAGCCGTATAGATCAATCATAGAATGTCTCTCTACTCATAGAGATCATTCGTAGAGTAGAACGTAAAGCTCAGAACGTTGAGTAAGATTAAGCATAGACTCTACGTTTCTCATCAAACTCTACAATCGACAACATTCGTAGAGCAAGTCAGGACTGACAGAGAACTAACAATAAGGAGCGTTGCAAGTATTTGATCCTAATGTAGATTACCAAACATCCTTGGTTAAAATCAAAGATCAGAGCATGTTTGTGTCTAACAGCTAGCTTGGTGAAAGTGACAACACCCCATGTGGTTGATGAAGTTGCAGACTAATGTGACATGTCATAACCGTAAAGCAAGTTGCACATCACTCCTAAAGGTCAAACATCAAGATCTTCTAGGATCAATGCATTAAATGCTTAAACGAAAACTTTGCAATGGGAATAACTCAATGAAGTATATAAAAGGCAAGAAGGTTCAAATCAACAATACAAATCACAAAGTTGAAATTCTGCCAAAATAAAAATAGTTCTACTTTATGAAAGTGAACTACTTGTTCAAGCTGCTTAGTATTGAAGAAGTCAAACTCATTGCAATCTTAGCAACACCTCACAACAACATTCAATCAACTGTGATTCATTATCTAAGTGACAATATTCCAAGTCTAAGTGACTTGAAGAGATACTTGTGATCTAGACAAGTGGCCTAGTCTTGGTTGTAAGACCCCGAAATTTTTTTAAATAAAAAGGAATTTCCTTTATTTATTATTTTGAAATAGTAAGGGTTGATTTGATTAATGTGGATAGTTAAGGGTTAAATACATAAATATTTCAAAATAAGCAAGTGGTTATAAAATATTCATTTTGTTCGGGAATATTCGTTTGGTCGTGGAATATTAAATGCTTTGTCGGGGAATATTAAATGCTGACGGGTAGCGACCATGTGTGGGCCCCATAACGGAAAGCGATTGGATGAAGAAAACGACAAATATAAGTTGGTTAAAAATAACGGCGTAGTTATTCAAGAATTAAGGTATTGTTGGAATACCCGGTGGTTAAAATCTGATGTCTGGCGTGGTTGCACTGAAAGCTGATACGGTATTGCAGTATTGTTGAATTATTGATCCTTACGTGAAGAAGGCACTACTCAATAATTTTTACGGTGATTCTTATTCAATATTTTATTTTATTGATTCAATAATTCTTTGCGTTGATATTTTATATTATTGTTGTTCAATAATTGTCACCGCACATTATCTCCATTATCGGATCAATAATTCATATTATTTAAATAATATTATTAGATAGCATTATTGGCAATGTCTAGAAAGTTACATCGAGGAGAGGTTTGGTCACCTAATTAATTGGCGCCAAGAAGGAGAAATCCTTATCGGAAAGCCCTCTTTCCAGGAAGCGGCTTTGGTTGTCATTAATTGTGATTACGTAATATTATTTGTGAATAATTAATTATTGATTCATATGATAAAGAAATATTTATTTTATGTGGATATAAATGATGGATTTATTTATGTGGTTATAAATGAAGAAATTATTGTTGAGGTGTTTTATCAAGTATTTTACAGGATTGGAGGTATTAAAAATTAAATCGGGGTTTTGAGATATATATCAAGGGATTATAATTTTTAATCAAATAGTTGGATTAATGGTAATTTTTGGGTATGTTATACATACATAAGTTGAGTATATGTCCACAAATTTTGAACCGATTAAAATGCACGAATGATTTGTTATGAATTTTAAGAGGTGTCCGATTAGGAAATTAGGGTTATAATTGATTTTGGTGGAAAATTCTAGAATTGAGTGGGCCCCACTTGTGGTTGGTGAAGAAATGTGCTGAATTTTATTTCAAATGTGGTGGTGGCAATAGTAGCAGAGTAAAGCCATCAGTGGTAGCAGGTCGAAGTCTGCTTTGGTAGCTAACATTTTCCTATAAATAGAGGGCTAAGTTAGAATTGAAAATCACACCGAAACAAAGTTTCTCTCTTTCTCTCTATATTATTGAGCGTATTTTGTGAGTATTTAGATACTTTGAGAGTTCTTTATTCAAGATACAAGTTTCATTCAAACATCACTTTGAGCCTTTCCTCAAGAAATCTTGATTCTTTGAGGTAAGGGATATTATTTTTTTCGTAATGATATTATTTCTTCAATATCATTATCTTTGAAATGTTGATCTGAAGTTTTATCAAATTTGGAACTTTTTCATGTCGGGGTTACTTATTCATGAATTACTATTCACGAGTTACTATTCATGAGTTCTTATTCACGAGTTCTTATTCACGAGTACTATTCATGGTAAGCGTGAAAATGTTTTTTGTGGAATTTCTATCTTTTGGTGTGAGTTACTTATTCACGATATCAAGACTATTCATGTATACTGGCACTATTCACGTGATACTGTGACTATTCATCAAAAATAAAATTTCTTCTTTTCGTCCAAAATATCTATTTTGGATACTAGCTTTGATTGTATCCATGTTTTGATTATTCTTGAATTTTACACCACTTTGTGATTATTTTTGGGGTATTGTTGGACATGGATAAAACAAAGTCTGAATCCTTAATCCTTAATCCTTGTCATTTTGTTTCACTTTGGATTCGTTCTTTAAAAATATTTTTCATCATCCTCGGTCTTAAATGATGATATTATTGAATATCTTTGGCCCAGTAGTGCAAAAAGATGAATGATTTCTGAAGAATATCTTTGGCCCAGTAGTGCAAAGATGAGCAGTGTTGAGATGAACATGGATCGATCGATTAATATCTTTGGCTTTGTAGTGCAAAGATGAGCAGTGTTTAAATGAACATGACTTGGTGATGAATATCTTTGGCTGTAGTGCAAAGATGAATATTTGATTCGGATGTATATTGATTGTTGTTACTGAGGGATAAAAGATAGAGCGATGAACTTTTAAATTCATACATAGAAGATAGTAGTTTGCATTCTCTACTTAACTCTTCTAATGAATTATTATTTCATTGCGAATATTGATCCGAAACTTGTTGTCTATTGTATTCTATCAGATTTTTCCTGTTGAAGACTAACGATAATTTGTTGTATATTATCTTAGTCATAATATTCTTTCTTGGGCTAGTTGAGCTCACCCTTTTCCTTTTGTTCCATTCTTCTCGGGAGGCGAGAATATAAGCGATGTAGTGGGGGTATGGAATGAAGGTTTTAGAAAGGATTGTTTAGTAGTCCTCACCATTTTTGTAAAATAATGTATCAATAAATGTGATGAGGATTTATTTGAGTATAAATATTGTACAGAAGATAATATTTGTATTTAAACTCACATTTCCATTGTTGTAATAATAAAGTTGTAGTTGTTTACGTACCATGTATTGACAACTCGGAATGGGTGATGTATACCTATTTTGGGGGCGTCACGGTTGGTATCGAGCTTAGGGATATGATCTCTGGCGGAGATCGGGGAATAGAACTAGGAGGGGAGCGAGTAAATCCTTCGCTAGTGTGTCCTACTTAAGCTTATTTGTTAGTTGGTGGGTATATAGGGATATTATGTGATATATTAATTTCCTTAATTAACCCTTGTTTTTATGTGATGATTTGAGAATGTCATTGAGAATATTAACAAATGGAGTAAATGAGACGATAGTGGAGATGCTCAGATTTTTACCAGCGAGGAGAAGCGTCAACAGTCAGTGGCAATGTTCCTCTGTGAAACAACACCATGGGAGAGATGATGAGCGAGGGATGTTTAGAAGTTTTTTTGCGATTCATGCAAAAATCGACGAGGAGACTCGTGTTCAAATCTGAGGAGAAATGATAGCAATTCACGGGTTGTCACAACCAAGCGATTCAAAGAGTTGGGACCACGAATTTAAGGAAAGCCAGATCCGATCATGGCGGAAACATGGGTCAAGCAAATTACCAAGATATTCGATGTCTTGGGATGCACGGAGGAACAGAAGGTTCCATTCGCCACCTTTATGTTCCGTGGCGAGGCAGACTACTGGTGGGAGTCTGTGAAGCGCATCCATCCAAACCCAGACTCAAAGATGTCTTGGGAGGCGTTTGAGAGACTATTTAATGACAAATACTTTCATGAAAGTGTTAAATTATATGAAGGAAGTGGAGTTCATCGATTAGAGCAAAACAACATGGCGGTGTCTCGAAGACGAGGCAAAGTTTGCAGAGTTATCCGAGTTTGCACCTCATTTGGTGGAGAATGAGGAGCGTATGGCGGATGTTTCTTAGAGGTTTGAAACCCGGCGATACGTCGATATCTCATTTCTCATAAACTTTCTCTTTATTCAGATGTTGTAAGCAGGGCTCAATTATTAGGCGAGATAACGAGTACGGTCAATCGAGGACTATAACCGAGGATCGTACGAGAGATGGCGATCAGCAGAATAATGATAACTGCGAAAAAAAGAAAGGCGGATGAAATGGTAACCACTCGGTGGTAATCATGGTCATGAAAAAAGAAGAAGCGAAATGAGGAGATTTAAAAGAGGAGATTTAACAACGACTATGTGAAGACGAGCGGTCTGGTGAAAGAATCGGTTCTAAGGAGGAGATCGACCACCGGTCATATATGCTACAAATGCGGAAAAGAGGGACATATCGGTCAAAGCGCCTAACAACGATTCAAGGTATGCTATAGTTGTGGAAAGGAAGGACATATCGCTTCGAGATTATGCAGTAATGAAACCTAGTTCAATTGGGGACGGTGACTCAAAAGATCGTCCGGAAAAGTCAAAGTCAAGCGATTCCGGAAGAGCGTTTGTTGTGGATTGGTTATAATGCGAGGACCCAAACGAGGTGATCACGGGTAAGCTATTTATAAATTCTTCGAAGTTTATACCTTACTTGATACGGTCTATACCCATTCATTTATCTCTCCTGCATGTGCTCAACGTTTAAACTTGACTCAGGAGAAATTAGACTTTGACCTATCTGTGGAAACTCCGTTAGGAGAAACTTTCATCACATCCTTTGTTTATAAATCTTGTTTGATTGAAAGTTGGCACCATTACCTACACTGTTGACCTTATCTCTTTAAAGATACTTGCTTTTGATGTGATTTTAGGGATTGATTGGTTAACTACTCATCATGCCAAAATTGATTGTTTTTCGTAAGGTTGTTAGTTTTCATATTCCTAACCAACTTTGTTTGTATTTAATTCAAGCAACTAAACCATTAAAATCAATCATCATCATATCTAATCATAAAGCTATTCGTTTATTGAAAAAGCGGATGTCAAGCTTTCTTAGCCCATGTTATGGATTTGAATAAAGACACGTCAAATTTGAATAATATTCTGTTGTTATTGACTTTCCGACGTATTTCTAGAAGAACTTCCCGGTCTACCCCGAGCGTGAAGTTGAATTCTTTATTGATCTTGAACACTGTACAAAGCCCATTTCTAAAACCCCATATCGAATGGCTCTATTGAACTTCAGAGTTAAAGGTCCAACCATGAGGAATTGTTGGACATTGGTTTCATTCGGCCCCAAGTACATCTCCTGGGGTGCTCTGTTTTATTTGTAAAGAAGAAAAAGCGGAGTATGCGACTTTGTATTGACTATCGGAATTGAACCATGTCACCATCAAGAATAGGTATCCTCTACCTCGTATTGATGACTTGTTTGACCGACAGCAGCAAGGGCACAATTCTTTTCAAAATCGATCTTCGATTCGGATATCATCGGTGAAGATTAGAGGCGAGGATATTCAAAGCGCGCCTTCAAAACTCGGTATGGGCATTATGAATTCTTAGTCATGTCTTTCGGACTAACTAATGCTCCCGCGGCTTTCATGGATATGATGAACCGAGTATTGAGGAATATTTGGATCGATTCGTTGTTGTCTTTATTGATGACATCCTTATATATTCCAAAAGTCGTGAAGATCATGAGCACCATTTGAAAAGTTGGTACTCAAAGGCTTCGTGAAAACCAACTATATGCCAAATTGAAGAAATGCGAGTTCGGCTTGAGGAAGTAGCATTTCTTGGGCATCATGGTGTCAAAACATGGAGTATCTGTTGATCCGTGAAGATTGAAGCAATACAAAGTTAGAACAGCCAAGTCGGTGATCAAGTACGTAGCTTTTTGGGCTTAGTTGGTTATTATCGGAGATTCGTGGAAGGGTTTTCTCGAATCGCTACTCCATTAACTCAGCTAACTCGAAAGGATACGAAATTCGTTTGGGGCGAAGAATGCGAGAAAAGTTTCCAAGAGCTTAAGAGGAGACTTATTTCGGCACCTGTTCTAACAATACCATCTGGTTCGGATGGATTTGTTATCTCTGACGATGCTTGTGCAAAGGGTTAGGATGTGTTCTCATGCAACGTGGGAAAGTCATAGCCTTTATGCCTCGCGACAACTTAAAAAGAGTATGAGAGGAATTATCCTACTCATGATCTAGAGTTAGCGGCAATGATCGTTCAAGGCTTAAAGATATGGAGGCACTATCTATATGGGGAGAAAGTGGAGATATATTCGGACCATAAAAGCCTTAAATATTTCTTCACTCAAAAAGAACTCAACATGCTGGCGGCGACGTTGGCTCGAGCTATTGAAAGACTACGACCACACTATTCAATACCATCCCGGTAAAGTTTAACGTGGTAGGTGACGCATTGAGTAGAAGATCATATGCGGAACGAAGTGCGATGATGTCAAGTATACGCGTAGAGCCAACTTTAATAGAAAAAGTTAAGGTTGCTCAAGCCACCAATCTTGAGTCGATACGTATGAAGAAGAAAGTACAAGAAGGAGCTATTAGGGCGAGAATTGATGAAGAAGGAATACTTGAGTCCACTCTAGACTTTGTGTTCCTAACGACTCGATTTGAAGTACAAGATTATGATGGAGGCACACAATACACCATTTGCAATCCATCACGGAAGTACTAAAATGTATCGTGATCTTGACATACATTTTGGTGGAATAATATGAAGAGAGAGATTGCAAAGTTTATCTCGATGTGTTTAACTTGCTTAACGTGTAAAAGCGGAGCATCTAGTACCTAAGGGTCCGTTGCAACCACTTGAGATTAGGAATGGAAGTGGGAACACATTACCATGGATTTAGATTACGGGTCTTCCCTACGGTTTCTCAAGGCATCAATGCTATTTGGGTTATTGTTGATAGATTAACCAAGTCCGCTTTCATTTCTTGCCGTCACGGAGACTTATTCACTTGAGCGTCTTGCTAGTATATATGCGTAAATGAGATTGTGAGGTTGCATGGCATGCTGTATCCATAGTTTGGATCGTGACCCAAGATTCACTTCAAGATTTTGGGTTAGCTTGCAAAAAGCTATGGGAGCGCAGATTTGCGATTTAGTTCTAAGCATACCATCCCCAAAAGCGGACGAGACAATCGAGAGGACTATTCAAACTCTTGAAGATTTATTAAGACTCGTGTCCTAGACTTCAAGGGCGGTTGGGATAAGTATTTACCATTGGTGGAATTCTCCTACAACAACAATGAGTTATCGAGCAAGTATAGGTGTGGCTCCATTCAAGCATTATATGGACGAAAATGTCGTTCTCCAATATGTTGGGATGAGGTGGGTGAAGCAACATTGTTGGGACCCGAGTAAGAGTTAATACGTATGACTACCGAAAAGATCCAAATAATTCGACAACGATATAAACGGCTCAAGATCGACAAAAGAGTTATGCGGATCTTCATCGAAAGGACGTGGAATTTAATGTAGGGGATCATGTATTGTTGCGAAGTTGCTCCATGGAAGGGAGTTACAAGATTTGGGAAGAGAGGAAAGCTCAATCCACGATTTATTGGTCCATTTCAAATTCTTGACCGAAAGTAGGAAATGTAGCCTATAGACTTGCGTTACCTCCGAGTATGTCTCGTGTTCATAATGTGTTTCACATATCTCGTACTTCCGTAAATATGTGAAAGACCCGAACCACGTTATTGAGTTAGAACCAGGACGAGATAGTAGAAGACTTAACGTATGAGGAGGTACCTATCAAGATCTTGGATAGGAAGGAGCATGTCCTACGCCAAGAAAGGTCATACCACAAGTTAAAGTTTTGTGGAGGAATCATGCTATAGAGGAAATGACACAGGAATTGGAAGCGGAAATGAAAGCGAGGTATCCTCACCTTTTGAAACACAGTACGTACGTCAATTTCGAGGACGAAATTTCATAAGGAGGGAGGTTGTAAGACCTCAAATTTTTTAAATAAAAAGAATTTCCTTTATTTATTATTTTGAAATAGTAAGGGTTGATTTGATTAATGTGGATAGTTAAGGGTTAAATACATAAATATTTCAAAATAAGCAAGTGGTTATAAAATATTCATTTTGTAAGGGAATATTCGTTTGGTCGTGGAATATTAAATCATTGTCGGAGAATATTAAATATTTACGGTAGCGATGTATGTGTGGGCCCCATGGAAAGCGATTGGATGAAGAAAACGCACAAATATAAGTTGGTTAAAAATAACATGTAGTAGTTATTCAAGTTAAAGCGTTGGAATACCCGGTTGGTTAAAATACGATGTCTGGCGTGGTTGCACGATTAGCATTTGCGGTATTGCACATGTATTGTTGAATTATTGATCCTTACGTAAGAAGGCACTACTCAATAATTTTTTCACGAGTGAATTCTTGTTCAATATTTTATTTTATTGATTGATAATTCTTTGCGTTGATATTTTATATTATTGTTGTTCAATAATTGTCTTGCACATTATCTCCATTATCGGATCAATAATTCATATTATTTAAATAATATTATTAGATAGCATTATTGGCAATGTCTAGAAAGTTACATCGAGGAGAGGTTTGGTCACCTAATTGCTGCCCGATGAGGAGAAATCCTTATCGGAAAGCCCCTCTTTCCAGGAACTACTGGTTGTCATAATTGTGATTCGTAATATTATTTGTGAATAATTAATTATTAATTCATATGATAAAGAAATATTTATTTTATGTGGATATAAATGATGGATTTATTTATGTGGTTATAAATGAAGAAATTATTGTTGAGGTGTTTTATCAAGATTTTACCAGATTGGAGGTATTAAAAATTAAATCGGGGTTTTGAGATATATTCGGGGATTATAATTTTTAATCAAATAGTTGGATTGTGGTAATTTTTGGGTATGTTATACATACATAAGTTGAGTATATGTCCACAAATTTTGAACCGAATTAAAATGCACGAATGATTTGTTATGAATTTTAAGAGGTGTCTCGATTCGGAAATTAGGGTTATAATTGATTTTGGTGGAAAATTCTAGAATTGAGTGGGCCCCACTTGTGGTTGGTGAAGAAATGTGCTGAATTTTATTTCAAATGTGGTGGGTGGCAATAGTAGCGGGTAAAGCCATCGTCGGAGTAGTCAAGTCGAAATGCCTTGCGGCTAACATTTTCCTATAAATAGAGGGCTAAGTTAGAATTGAAAATCACACCGTAAACAAAGTTTTCTCTTTCTCTCTCTATATTATTGGCGTATTTTGTGAGTATTTAGATACTTTGAGAGTTCTTTATTGATTCAAGACAAGTTTCATTCAAACATCACTTGAGACCTTCCTTCCGAAATAATTGATTCTTTGAGGTAAGGGATATTATTTTTTTTCGTAATGATATTATTTCTTCAATATCATTATCTTTGAAATGTTGATCTGAAGTTTTTATCAAATTTGGAACTTTTTCATGTCGGGGTTACTATTCATGAGTTACTATTCACGAGTTACTATTCATGAGTTACTTATTCACGAGTTCTTATTCACGAGTACTATTCATGTAAGCGTGAAAATGTTTTTTGTGGAATTTCTATCTTTTGGTGTGTGAGAGTTACTTATTCACGATACTAAGACTATTCATGTATACTCTGACTTATTCACGATATCGGCACTATTCATCGAAAAATAAAATTTCTTCTTTTCGTCAAAATATCTATTTTGGATACTAGCTTTGATTGTATCCATGTTTTGATTATTCTTGAATTTTACACCTTGTGATTATTTTTGGGGTATTGTTGGACATGGATAAAACAAAGTACGAATCCTTAATCCTTAATCCTTGTCATTTTGTTTCTTTGGATTCGTTCTTAAAAAATATTTTCATCATCCTCGATCTTAAATGATGATATTATTGAATATCTTTGGCTGTAGTGCAAAGATGAATGATTCGAAGAATATCTTTGGCTGTAGTGCAAAGATGAGCAGTGTTGAGATGAACACGACCGATCGATTAATATCTTTGGCTGTAGTGCAAAGATGAGCAGTGTTTAAATGAACATGACCGGTGATGAATATATTTGGCCTGTAGTGCAAAGATGAATATTTGATTCGGATGTATATTGATTGTTGTTACAGGGATAAAAGATAGGCGATGAACTTTTAAATTCATACATAGAAGATAGTAGTTTGCATTCTCTACTTAACTCTTCTAATGAATTATTATTTCATTGCGAATATTGATCCGAAACTTGTTGTCTATTGTATTCTATCGATTTTTCCTGTTGAAGACTAACGATAATTTGTTGTATATTATCTTAGTCATAATATTCTTTTCTTGGGCTAGTTGAGCTCACCCTTTTCCTTTTTGTTCCATTCTTCTGGAGGCGAGATATATAGCGAAGATGCAGTCTGGGGTATGGAATGAAGGTTTTAGAAAGGATTGTTTAGTAGTCCTCACCATTTTTGTAAAATAATGTATCAATAAATGTGATGAGGATTTATTTGAGTATAAATATTGTCTAGAAGATAATATTTGTATTTAAACTCACAGTTTTACTGTTGTAATAATAAAGTTGTAGTTGTTTCTGTACCATGTATTGACAACTCAGAATGGGTGATGTATACCTATTTTGGGGGCGTCACATTGGTGACTAATATTGAGACTTAGTGACTCGAAGGAATCTAAGTGATCCAGTTGTATCAGATTTTAGTAATCTATATCCTTAGTGAATTTCCTATTCGTAAAATAGAGGAGTGAACTAGGAGTTTTTCATACTCCGAATCACTTAAATCTTCCTGTATTATTTACTTTCTGTCTCTACTTTCTGCATATTATCTGCTATATTTGTTGTGGTTAAAATTTAAAAAACTAAATTCATAACTAAGATTTCTTCATATCGTTAAAAGGGATTTCAAACTAATATTTTGTTGTGCTTAATCAACATTGATTAATTAACTATCTAGTAATACGTTATTTAATTAAGAATCTCTTTTACGCCTCTAAGAAACAACATATATATTAGAAATATATAAAAATTGTTTTAGTTACTAATTCTATTACATATAGAAGATCTTTAATTAATTAATGTTACAAAATAATTCTAACTTGTATATTAGTTTTTAAAATTTAGTTAGCTAGTTTTTAAAACTAAAATCATAATGACAATTCATTATTCTACAACAATTATATTCCTAAATAACTATATATTGAAAATACAAGAAAAATATTATGAGTAAATAATAATTAATATAAAAATTGTAATGTATATTACAAAATATATTAGCGATTAAAATATAGTAAACAATTTTATTTCATAAAGAAGACCTTAAGTTAATTAATGTTAAAAATCTTAACTTATATATTACTAATTAAAATTTAATTATCTTTTAAAACTAAAATCATGATTATAACTAATTATTTTACAACAATTTATTTTTACAATAACGTATAACTTAAACACTACGTTTTAGGCTTTTAGGTTTCCACTCAACTTTGAACTCTAATTAAAATACATATATAAATACAAATGATGGATTATAAAAACTAAATATTAAATTTGAAACTATATAAAAAGTTAATATTAAAATAAAAATAACAAAAGAAATATATTAGTAACACTCAATATATGATTTGTAGTTATTTGTTTTTAAGCAAAATTTATAGTCATTCTAATAATAGTAGTAAGTCAACGTGAAACTCAAAAAATATATTTTATATATAATCACTATATAAAATAAATAAAAAATAATTTTATTTAAAAAATAACTCGTGCTTCATGAGGTACTTAGCTAGTGCTAATATAATAAGTAGTACTATAATATATACATACACACCTTGTTGGCCCCTCATACGCTTTTCTAATCACAAATTTGTTTATAAATACTTAATTCTTTAATTGTTTAAAAAAATAATATAAATTATAGAAAAAAATGTATACACACAGCTGTGTAGTACACCGTCGCTATAACTCAAAAAAACAGTCGCCATAATCGACTGTGTACTACACAGATGTGTATATACATATATGTGATGCCCCCAAAATAGGTATACATCACCCATCTTGAGTCGCCAAATACATGGTACAGAATTTAAATACAAACTTCTTTTATACAGTATGACAAAACGTAGCTGAGAGTTTCAACACGGATAATGTCTCGTAGAGAGTATCCAAACTCAAATAAAGTCCTCATTACAATTATTATCACACTATTTCACTGAATAGTGAGGGCTACTAATGCAAACATCTGGATCGTCACTCTGCTCCCAAAATTTAGTCCCAAATTTATATTCTCATTTCTTGAAGAGAACAATGAAAACAAAGGGTGAGCTCAACTAGCCCAGTAAGAAATATTATGACTAAGATAATGCAGAATAAATTATCGTTAGCCTTCAATAATGTTAAACTGATAAAATATAATAAAAATCAAGTTTAACAATAGCGGAACAAGCAATCCATTAGAAAAGTCAAGTAGAGAATGATATCTACTATCTTCTATGATTTAAAAAGTTTATCATCAATTTTATCGCTGAGACTCAGCTTAATAAATAAACCACATCATCGAATCATCCCTGCACTATGGGCCAAAGATATTCATGTAATCATCAATGGTCATGATTATACCAAATAATCTCTGGTCATAATCATACCAACCACTGTCCATCAATGCACTACAGGCCAATGAGGATTTTTATCACGTCATTTGTAACAAAACTGTCATGATTATACCGAATAATCCATGGTCATAATTATACCAATCAATAGTACATCTATGCACGTAAGCCACAGATGACTTTCATCACAATATAAGCATGATGATGATGACAATGATATAAGAATTCAATTAAATGAAAGCAAAGGATAAATTTTAAAGATTTATAATTTAATTTATCCATAATTCAATAATGTCCAAATTATCAACATGATACTGCTTTGTGGAATAAAATTCAAGAATAATATTGTATCAAAAATGATTTGGACAACAAAGAAATTAATTTTTGTCATGAATAATTCCTCGGGTGAATAATACCCCATGAATAGTACTTCCCCGTGAATAGTACTTTGTGAATAGTACCCGTGAATAGTACTTTGTTAATAGTACCGTAAAAATGAATACTACTCATGGACAGTACTCCAGCATGAAAAACTTAAAATTTAGCAAGAATGTGTAGAAAATATCCTTGTGAAACGATACTAGATGAAGCATAAATTTCAAGGATATTCCACTAATTTCACGGAGTATAGAAACAATACTTTAACAAAATGAGGGTATAATCAGGAATACGAGACGAAATAATATTACTCACATACTACAGAGTATGGAAAAAAATATTATTCCTATGAATACTAAACAAAATAATATCCCTTACCTCAGAAGAAGACTGGATACTGGAATAGTGAAGTAGCAGACTTCTCTTCTTCTTTCTCTCTATAGCTTCTCTCTCTATAATTGCTCTTGTGAGTCTTAGTGAATTGGTGAGAATGAAAGAAGAATGAGCTTCTATTTATAGGAAAATATAGTTTCGATAATTGCACGTTTTGGGGCTTAAAATATTACAGTATAATACCTTCATCTTTTCTTTCATTTTTAATTTAGTCCTGCAAGTATTATCACACTTGCACCACCTCCCCTAATAGTGCATGTTGTGAATCAATAGTACAATCATGTGAATCAATAGAACAATCATGTGAATAAAATAATTACAGTATAGTACCTTCATCTATACCTCCATTTTTAATTTAGTCATGCAAGTATTATCAATCTTGCACCACCTCCCCTAATAGTATATGCATGTGAATCAATAGTACACACATGTGAACAAATAGTTATAAGCATGTGAATTAATAGCAATTAAATGCTCATTTATCCGATTAATTACCCGATTGGTCAATATAACCTCCAGACATCAATTATTATCGGAATAGATGTCGATTTTCACTAACAGTAATAATCTCAACACAATGGAAATATCAATTTCATCTTTAATCAACACGAACTTATTCATCATTAATATTATAACTCACAATATTTAACAACCAGATCATACCCAGGAAAGAGAGGGCTTTCCGATAAGGATTTCTCCCTATTGGCGTGCAATTAGGTGACCAAACCTCTTCTTGACAGAACTTTCTAGACATTGTCAATATTACAAATAATAATATGAATAACTTTGTCGTCTCAATTATTGATTTAATAATAATAAATATTATGCAGATGATATTGTGACAATAATTGAATCAATAATATTAGAGATATTATGCAGCAATTACTGTAATAATAATTACAGTGTGCTACTATGCAACCACGCGTATTACTGTACTTTTACCACCGGATAGTTCAACAGTTTAACGGTAAAACTTTCGCCGTTATTTTTATAAAAAGATAATTCTGTCATTTTCTAACTACGACAATACTTCCGTTGTGGGGTCCACCCATGATTGTGCAGTCGTATGAATATTCCCTGTTAAAATGAATATTCCTCGACCAATCGAATATTATATAACCACTTGCTTACTTTGCAAAATTTGTAAATAATACCCACAGCTATAACATTTTATCAAATTCACACCATAATATTCAAAAATATATTTCGAGAAAAAATCTTATGTTTATTCATAAAAGTTGGGGTCTTACAACCTCCCCTTCTTATGAAATTTCGTCCTCGAAATTAGGGTGCGTACCTGGTATATCGAAGAGGTGAGGATACATTGACTTCATTTCAGATTCTAACTCCCAGGTCATTTCCTCAACATCGTGGTTTCTTCACAAAACTTTGACTTGAGGTATAAACTTGGAGCGTAGAATATGATCCTTCTTATCCAAGATTTTAACAGGTACCTCTTCATACGTTAAATCTTCCGCTATCTCGTCCGGTTCTAATTCAATAATGTGGTTCGGGTCTTTCACATATTTACGTAACATAGATATGTGAAAAACGTTATGAACACGAGACATACTTAGCGGTAAGGCGAATCTATAGGCCACAGTTTCTACTCGATCGAGGATTATAAATAGGCCAATGAATCGAGGATTAAGCTTTCCCCTCTTTCCAAATCTCGTAACTCCTTTCCATGGCGCAACACGTAACAACACATGATCTCCAATATTGAATTCCACGTCCTTTCGATGAAGATCAACATAACTCGTTTATCGAACTTGTGAGGTTTTTATACGTTGTCGGATCGTTTGTGTAAGACCCAAACTTTTTTAATAAAGATGATTTTTCTATAAATATCATTTTTGAATATTATGGAATGAATTTGATATAATGTTATAGTTGTGGGTAATATTTATAAATTTTTGCAAAGTACGCAAGTTGTTATATAATATTCGATTAGTCGGGGAATATTCATTTTAACAGGAAATATTCGTACAACAACACAATCATTAGTGGACCCCACAATAAAATTATTGTCGGAGTGAGAAAATGACAAAAATATTTTATGAAAATAACGGCGGAAGTTTTAGATTAATAAATAAACATCCCAAGTGTTAAAAGTACAAGATTCTGCTGCGTGGTTGCATAGTAGCACCTCAGATTGATTATTGATGCTTACGTGAGAAGTCACTTAGTTTTGTTCAATTATTACTACGAGAATTCTTTGCATAGTATCTCACGTTATTTGATTCAATTATTGTCGATATTTTATATATTATTAAATCAATAATTGAGATGACAAAGTTATTAATATTATTATTTGCAATATTAACGATGTCTCAGGCGTTACATCAAGGAGAGGTTTGGTCACCTAATTGCACGCCAATGAGGAGAAATCCTTATTGAAACCCCCTTCTCACAGGAGCGACACGATCGATTAATATTGTGAATTATAATAATGATGATAAATTTTGTTTTATTAGTATTATTAATGTAATAAAAGCAGAAAAACTTTTTTATATAAAATGTAATACTTTTATAAAGTTATACATTTTATTATACTATAAATAGAATATATTATATTCTATTATGCATAGTGTTTGCATAGTAAAATATTTTTATATAAAATAAAATACTTTTATAAAGTTATTTATTTTATTAGACTATAAATAGAATATATTATATTTTATTATGCATAGTATTGCATAGTACCTTATAGTGTTTGCATAGTAAAAACATTTTATTTAAAATAGAATACTTTTTATAAAATTTTATTTTATTTGAGTATAAATAGAATATTATATTTTATTTCATAGTGCAGCATAGTATCCTTTCCATTCTTCTATAAATAGGATGCTTAGTTAGAATTGAAAATTACACGTAAGTTAGGAGAATTCTCTTTCTATAATCTTGGCGTATTTCTTTAGAGTTTAAGAAAGCTTTGAGCATAGAAATTAGTGCAAGTTTTCTTCAGTATATATCATCGCCTACCATTGGAATACTCTTCTTTTTAAGGTAAAGGGTATTATTATTTTTTCTTATTCATGAAGAGAACTTACATTATTCCATTCTTTATTATTACATTGGAATAACTTTGATATGTGAGCTACCCTAAACTTGGCAAAATTCTTCTATTATTCCATTCTTTATCATTATGTTGGAATAACTCGCCATGCCAAGCATCGCATACATAGTGAAATTCTTCGTTATTCTATTCTTTATTATTCATTCGTTGGAACATCACATGTATGCGTTTAGGCATGACTGGTTCCATTATTTATTATCTCGTTAGAATATCCCGTCATGCATGCGTTTACGCATTTGACTGGTTCCGTTATTTATTATTCATTTGGAATATCCCGCATCGACGTTTACGCATTACCCGGTTCCGTTATTTATTATTCATTGGAATAACTCGTCTGTCTTGATCTAAGCGCATGCACAGTGATTTCTTTTGTTATTCAATTCTTTATTATACTCAGTTGGTTAAAGTTTTGTCTTCTATACTCCATAAAATTAGTGGAATATCCTTGATATTTGCGCTTCATCCAGTATCTTTTCATGAAAATATTCTTCTGAGCATTCTTGAATTTTACTCTACAAAGAAGTATCATGACAATTTGGATGTTATTAGTTCCTGGATAAATTAATTCTTGAACTTGTTTTATTAAATTCTTATATCATTGTCATCATCCTCATGTTTATATTATGTTGAAAGTCATCTGTGGCCTGTAGTGCATAGATGGACTTGGTATGATTATGACTAAGGATTATTCGGTATAATCATGACCGTAATGTTACAAATGATGTGGTAAAAGTCCTCATTGGCCCGTAGTGCATTGATGGACAGTTGTTGGCATGATCATGACCATTGATGAATACACGAATATCCTTGGCCCGTAGTGCATGGATAATTTGTGGTTGTGATACTAATGAATATCCATGGTTGTAGTGCAGGGATGATGTGGATTATTTATTAAGCTGAGTCTCAGCGATAAAAGTGATGAAAAACCTTTTAAATCATAAAAGATAATAGATTTTATTCTCTACTTGACTCTTTTAATGGATTATTTGTTCCGCTACTGCTTAAACTTGATGTTTGTTATATTGTATCGGTTAGCTAATGATGTTGAAGGCTAACGATAATTTATTACGCATTATCTTAGTCATAATATTTCTTCTTTGGGCTAGTTGAGCTCACCCTTTTACTTTCATTGTTCTCTTCAGAAAATGAGAACGTAGCAGGGACTAGTCAGGGAACGGAGTGACGGTCCAGATGATAGCATTAGTAGTCCTCACTATTCTATGAAATAGTGTGATAATAAATGTATTGAGGACTTATTTTGAGGTTGAATACTGTCTAGTAGACAATATTTGTATTAAAACTCACAGCTCATGTTGTATAATTAAAGTTGTATTTGTATTCTGGCGACTCGGAATAGGTGATGTATACCTATTTTGGGGGCATCACAGTTTGAATCTTTTCCGTATTCATACGTACCAACTTCGGTTCCAACAATGTTACTTCACCCACCTCATCCCAGCATACTGGAGAATGACACTTTCTTCCATACAACGCCTCAAATGGAGTCATGCCAATACTTGCTTGATAACTGTTGTTGTAGTAAAACTCCACCAAGGGTAAGAACTTGTCCCAACTTCCTTTGAAGTCAAGGACACCGAGTCTAAATAAATCTTCAAGAGTTTGAATAGTCATCTCCGATTGCCCGTCTGTTTGAGGATGATATGCCGAACTAAATCGTAAATCTGTGCCCACAGCTTTTTGCAAACTAACCCAAAATCGTGAAGTGAATCTTGGGTCTCGATCAGAAACTATGGATACTGACATACCATGCAATCTTACAATCTCGTTTATGTACATACGAGCAAAACATTCAAGTGAATAAGTTTCTCGGATCGGTAAGAAATGAGCAGACTTGGTCAATCTATTAACAATGACCCAAATCACATCTATGCCTTGAGAAACCTTGGGAAGACCAGTAATGAAATCCATGGTAATGTGTTCCCATTTCCATTCTGGAATTTCAAGTGGTTGCAATGGACCTTTTAGCACTTGATGCTCCGCTTTGACTCGTTGACAAGTTAGACACCTTGAGATAAACCCCGCTATCTCTATCTTCATATTGCTCCACCAAAATATATGTTGAAGATCACGATACATTTTAGTACTCCCAAGATGGATTGCAAACGGTGTGTTGTGCGCCTCCATCATGATTTTATACTTCAAATCAGAATCGTTAGGAACACAAAGTCTGGAGTTGACTCGAAGTATTCCTTCTTCATCGATTCTTGCTTCCGGAATAGCACATTCTTGCACTTTCTTCCTCATACGCATGCATCAGCTCCAGGTCTGTAGCTTGAACAACTTTAACTTTATCGATTAAATTCGATTCTACTCGTATATTCGCCATCATCACATGGGTCCCTGGAGTCTTTAACTCTATCTCCATCCTTTGTAAGTCATACAAAATGGGCCTTTGCGTTGATAATATCGCACTTGTACCCGCATATGATCTTCTACTCAATGCGTCAGCTACTACGTTTGTTTTTCCAGGATGGTATTGAATGGTATGTTCGTAATCTTTCAATAGCTCAAGCCATCGTCGTTGCGGCATGTTGAGTTCCTTTTGAGTGAAAAAATATTTGAGGCTTTTATGATCCGTATAGATCTCCACCTTCTCTCCATACAGGTAATGCCTCTAAATCTTAAGCGCAAAAATGACAGCTGCCAACTCTAGATCATGAGTAGGATAATTCCTCTCATATTCTTTGAGTTGTCGAGAGGCATATGCTATGACTTTCCCATGTTGCATGAGAACACACCCTAAACCTTTGCCTGAAGCATCATCAGATATATGACAAATCCTCCGAACCGGTGATATTGTCACAAAGTCTTTGAAATGAGCCTCCTCTTGAGTTCTTGAAAACTCTTCTCACATTCCTCGCTCCAACCGAATTTTGTATCTTTTCGAGTTAGTTGAGTTAATGGAGTAGCGATTCGAGAAAATCCTTCCACAAACCTCCGATAATAACCAACTATGCCCAAAAAGCTACGTACTTCAGTCACTGACTTAGGTTGCTCCCAGCTTTGAATTGCTTCAATCTTGTCGGGTCAACAGATATTCCGTGATTTGATATCACGTTCCCAAGGAATGCTACTGTAAGACCCCAAATTTTATGAAATAAAAGTATTCAATTTTTCTTATAATTACTATTCAATAAATGGTTAAATTGATAAAAGTTTAAAGTTAAGGGTGATATATGTAAATTTTTTAAAATAAGCAAGTGGTTATAAAATACTTATTTCTATCGGGGAATATTCGTTTGGTCGTGGAATATTCTTTTACGTACGGGAAATATTCGCATTTGCCAGTAGCGACCATTTGTGGGCCCCATAATAGAATAACTGTCAGATGAAGAAAACGACAAAAAGGAGTTTTTATAAATAATAGTGTAGTTCTTCACCGTTAAACCTTTGTTGGAATACCCGGTGGTTAAAATCTGATGTCTGGCGTTGTTGCTTGCAAGTAGACGCGTGTATTGCACCAATTATTGATTCTTACGTAAGAAGGCACTACTCAATAATTGTTACGGTAATTCTTATTCGATGCTTTATTGATTCAATAATTCTTTGCGTTGATATTTTATATTATTGTTGTTTTAATAATTGTCACTACGGTAATTTTCATTATCGAAGCAATAATTCATATTATCCGAATAATATTATTAGAAAACATTATTGGCAATGTCTAGAAAGTTACATCTAAGGAGAGGTTTGGTCACCTAATTCAAGGCGTCGAAGAGGAGAAATTCTTATTGGAAAGCCCCTCTTTCACAGGAACCGCTTGGTTGTCAATATTGTGATTACGTAATATTATTTGTGAATAATTAATTATTGATTTATATGATAAGGAAAATATTGATTTTATGTGGATATAGATGGAGAAAATTTTTAATGTGACAATTGTTGAAAATTAATATTTTATCATTTTTGATAAAATAATTCATTTAAATATATTATTATATTATATTAATATAATAATGATGATATTTTTACAATGAATGTGGGATATATGAGTATATGAGGAGGAAGAGTATTTTTGTTGCAAAAGTTGTTTAAAACATGTTTTGTGTGTCGGTAGACCCCATTTCTTGACTGAATTTGATTATAACCTGTAAAATTGTTTGTATGTGGATTTTGGTCAATTTCTGTTTGGAATTTGGAAAAACTTTCTTCTGCACAGTTGTAGAGAATTGAATTTCATATAAAAAGTCGCAAGATTCGAATTTTCTGATAAAAGGGCTATTTATTATGAATTATTGAAGTTCCGGATTAATTAATTATTATTATTTTTGGAGTTTTAAGTGACTTTTGCATGAAAAACGTTTTTGTTACTTTAATTGAGTGGGTGGCTGATCTCTTGATTCAATTAGTATGCGTAGTAGGTTTTAGAAAAATAATAATATTATTTATTAAATTTTCTGCTTTGGTGTTCTAAGCATTTTCCTATAAATAGGGTGCGTAGGTTAGAATTGAAAATCACACCAGAAACTGAAGTTTTCTCTCTATTTCTCTCTCTATATTATCGAGTGTATTCTTGTGAGTATTTTGATATCTTGAGTGTTGCTATACGGTGCAAGTTCGTTCAGTGTTATTCCAGTCAGAAGTACTGCTCTTTTGAGGTAAGGGATAGTAAGGGATTATAAGGGTGTTATTTTCTTCATAAATGATATTATTTCTTCAATATCATTATGCCAAAATATTGGTTTGAACTTTTTATCAAATTTGAAACTTTTTTATGTCGGGGTTACTATTCATGAGTTACTATTCATGAATTACTATTTACGAGTTACTATTCATGAGTTACTATTTACGAGTTACTATTCACGAGTACTATTCACAAAGCATGATGATATTTTTGTGAAATTTTTATCATTTAGTGTCGAAATTACTATTCAAGTATATACGACCTTTATTCACGATATCTGACCTTTATTCACGAAATATTTACACTATTTACAGAAAAAATTAAATTTTATTTTCTGTGTCCAAAACCTATCATTGATTGGATCTATGTTTTGATCTTCATTCTTGAATTTTACTCCACTCTGGTTATTTATGAAGTATTTTTGAACGGGAATTATTTAAAGTACGAATCCTTAATATTTGTTCTTTTGTTTCACTGGATTCTTTTTCTTTAAAATATTTTTCATCATCCTCAGTCCTAAAAGATGATATAACTGAATATCTTTGGCCTGTAGTGCAAAGATGAATGATTTCTGATGAATATCTTTGGCTCGTAATGCAAAGATGACCTATTGTTGAATATCTTTGGCATGTAGTGCAAAGATGACTTGTTGGTGAATATCTTTGGCTCGTAATGCAAAGATAACCTGTTGTTGAATATCTTTGGCATGTAGTGCAAAGATGACTTGTTGATGAATATCTTTGGCCTGTAGTGCAAAGATGACTTGTTGATGAATATCTTTGGCCCGTAGTGCAAAGATGAATTTATTAGTATGATTATGAACATGAGCGTGATTTGGTATAACCATAATCTTTGATGTTTCAGTGATGAAAATTATCTTTGTCTGGATGAGAAAGGAATTTAGAGCAACAATTACGATTATGAGTTATACATGTGATTGTGGGCGATGGGAATTGTTGATTGATGTTACGAGGATAAAACATTGTTGGTGGACTTTTAACATGGAGAAGATAATAGACTTAATAGTCTATTTGACTCTTCTAATGGATTGATCGTTCCGATGCAACTATGGTTGAAAAGTTTTATCATCTACCATATGTTCTAAATCTCTGATTTATTACTGATAAAGACTATTGATAATTTATTTATCTTTAGTCATAATATTCTTTACTGAGCTAGTTGTGCTCACCCTTCTGTTTCACAATTCCTTTCAGGTAATAAGAGTGTAGCTGGGTCGAGCGAGGGTAACAGAAGAATAGAACGGTGTTCTCTAGCTATGGAGGTTTTCCCTAAATAGTTATTGACTTTACCTTTATATAAGGTGTCATTGTGACGTGCTATCCAAGTTGGTGTCCAGAGTCACAGTTGGTATATATTTGCATCAAAACTCACAACATATGTGTTGTTGTAATTTGCACGACAATTGTAGTAATAAAGTTGTAGTTGATTTCTGTACCATGTATTTGGCGACTCAAAATGGGTTGGATGGAATGGACCTATTTTGGGGTTGTCACAGCTACTTCCTCAAGCCAGAACTCGCATTTCTTCAACTTGGCATATAACTTGTTTTCACGAAACTTTTGGAGTATCAGCCTCAGGTGTTGCTCATAATCTTCACGGCTTTTGGAGTAAATGAGGATGTCATCAATAAAGACGACCACAAAGTGATCCAAATATTCCTTGAATACTCGGTTCATCATATCCATGAAGGCAGCAGGAGCATTAGTCAATCCAAAAGACATGACTAGGAATTCGTAATGCATGCATAGGAGTTCTCAAAGCGATCTTTGGAATGTTATCGGTTTTAATCTTCAACTCGATGATATCCAAAAGCGAAGATCGATCTTTGAAAAGAATTTGGCGCCTTGCAATCGGTCAAACAGATCATCAATACGAGGTACGAATTTACCTATTTTTGATGGTAACATGATTTAACTCCCGATAATCAATACAAAGTCGCATACTTCCATCTTTCTTCTTCACAAATAAAATAGGAGCACCCCAAAGAGACGTACTAGGTCGAATGAAACCAATGTCTAACAATTCCTGCAATTGGGTTTTTAACTCCTGAAGTTCAACAGGAGCCATTCGATATGGGGCTTTGGAAATGGATTTTGTACCGGGTTCAAGGTCGATACCAAACTCGATTTCACGCTCCGAGGGTAGGCCAGGAAGTTCTTCGGAGAATACGTCAGGAAATTTATTAACAATAGAAATATCATTCAAATCTGACGTATTTTTTTTAAATCTGTGACTTGGGCTAAGAAAGCTCGACATCCATTTTTTAATAAACGAATAGTTTTATGGCTTGATATGACAGTGATTGACTTTAGTGGTTTGTTTGCTTGAATTTGCATAATAGGTTGGTTAGGAATATGAAAACTAACAACCTTAAGAAAATAATCAATTTTTGCATGATGAGTAGTTAAACAATCAATCCCTAAAATCACATCAAATGCAAGTATTTTTAAGGAAATAAGATCGACAGGTAATGTGAAGGTACCGATTTGAACCAAACAAGACTTATAAACAGTGGATGTAATGAAGGTTTCTCCCAACAGAGTTTCAATAGATAAGTCAAAGTCTTATTTCTCCGGAGTCAAATTTAAATGTTTAGCGCAAGTAGGACAAATAAAAGAATGGGTAGAACCGGTATCAAATAAGGTATAGACTTCGCTAGAGTTTATGATTAGCTTACCCGTGATCACCTCATTCGGATTCCTCGCTTTTTGGGAGGTTACGACAAACACTATCCTTTGAACTACCAGTTTTATCTTGTTTAGGACGACCTTTGATGCCTCCATCCCAGATGAACTTGACTTCGATACACGACAAAATCAAGCAAGGTGACCTTCTCTTCCGCAATTATAACACACTTTGGATTGCTGCGTACAGTTCGGATTGATATGTCCCTCCCCTCCGCATTTGTAACATACGATTGGCTGTCGTTCCCCTTCCTTAACAACAAGTGTTGGTGATGACGTCTTTCCATCATTGTTTCATCTCCTCTTCTTGAAATTTTCACTTCTATTATCTTGGCCATAATTACCACCGAAATGGTTACCATTTCTAGCATGTAGATTCCCTTCATGTTTGTTATCACCACTTCGATGACTGCTACCACTGGTATTATCATTTTATCGGCTGTCTCTCTTGGTTGGGTTGACTCGTTATCGCGCTCCAATAACTGAGTCCTATTTACAACATCTGAATACAAACACAGTTTGTGAGAAATTAAGTATTGACGTATCTCGGGTTTCAAACCTCTTAGAAACATCCGCGTCATTCTCTCCTCATTATCAACCAAGTGGGACGCAAACCAGGACAACTCGACAAACTTAGCTTCGTACTGTGACATGGTCATATTGTTCTGCTCCAACTTGATGAACTCTACCTCCTTCATGTGACGAATACTTTCGGGAAAGTACTTGTCGTTGAACAGTTCTTGGAATTTCTTCCAAGACATCTTCAGTGCGGCAGGTTGAGTACACTTTACCGATTTCCACTAATAATCTGCCTCTCCTCGCAACATAAAGGTGGCAAAGGGAACCTTTTTCTCCTCGGAGCATCCCAAGACGTCAAATATCTTGGTGATCTGCTTTATCCACGTCTCCGCCTTAAGTTGTTTTGGCTCTCCAATAAACTCCAGTGGTCCCAGCTCCTTGAACTGTTTAGCGGTGACCGTCCGAGAGTTGTCAGTGTTTCCACATGCATTTTGAACAGGAGCCGCTCTCGCCTGATGTTGCATGAATTGCATAAAGCCTATGAACATCCCATCGTTCATCATTTGGTCAGCGTTGTTATTTTCTTGAGGATTATTGTCATCCTGATGCTCATTAATTATCCTGGGTATTGATCGTTGGTGACTCAACGATCTCATGTGCTTCATTGCTTATCTCATCATTTTTGGATGCCATTTTGAAATACTGCCACAAAACAAGGGTTAATTGACATGTCACGTATTATCCCTATACTCTGACCGACCAAATAAATACCAAATAAACTTAGGTAGGTCATACTAGCGAAGGACTTTCTCGTCTCTCCCCTCCTAGTTCTAGCCTCACATCTCAGCCACAGATCATATCCTTAAGCTTTGATACCAACTGTGACGACCCCAAAATAGGTATACATCACCCATCTTGAGTCGCCAAATACATGGTAAAAAATTTAAATACAAACTTCTTTTATACAGTATGACAAAACGCAGCTGAGAGTTTCTGTGAGATCCCAAAATTATGAAATAAAAGTATTCAATTTTCTTATAATTATCATTTTATTTAGTAAATGGTTAAATTGATAAAGGTTAAAGTTAAGGGTGATATGTGAAAATTTTGCAAAGTATGCAAGTTGTTATATAATATTCGATTGGTCTGGGAATATTCGTTTTAACAGGGGAATATTAGATGCGACGACACAATCATTAGTGGGACCCCTAGCGGAAGTATTGTCGTATTTAGAAAGCGCATGTAATTATCTTTTATAAAAATAACGGTGAAAGTTTTACCGTTAAAAGCATTGAACTACCCTTAGTAAAAAAATGCGATGTACGCGTGGTTGCATAGTAGCACACGGTATTGATTATTGATGCTTACGTGAGAAGTCACTCGGTTATACTCAATTATTGCTACACAAGAATCACGTGCATCATATCTCTCATATTATTGATTCAATTATTGTCACAAGATCATCCGCATAATATTTTATATATTATTAAATCAATAATTGAGACGACAAAGTTATTCATATTATTATTTGCAATATTGATAATGTCTAGAAGTTACATCAAGGAGAGGTTTTGTCACCCAATTGCGGCACCAATAAGGAGAAATCTTATCTGAAAGCCCCTCTTTCCGGGAGCGATTGATTGTTAAATATTGTGAATTATAATATTAATGATGAATAAGTTCGTGTTAATTAAAGATGAAATTGATAGTTCCATTGTGTTGGAATTATTAGTGTTAGTGAAAATTGACATTTATTTTGATAATAATTGATGTCCTGGAGGTTATATTGACCAATCCAGTAATTAAGGATAAATGAGCAATTAATTGCTATTGATTCACATGATTATAACTATTTGTTCACATGTGTGTACTATTGATTCACATTCATTTACTATTAGGGGGAGTTGGTGCAAGATTGATAATACTTGTATGACTAAGTTAAAATGGAGGTATAGATGGAGATAATATACTGTAATTCGTATTTTCACATGTCTAGAACTGTTGATTCACATAATTTACTATTGATTCACATGATTTACTATTAGGGGAGGTGGTGCAAGTTTGATAATACTTGCAGGACTAAATTAAAAATGAAGGAAAAGATAAAGGTATTATACTGTAATATTTTGAGCCCCAAAACGTGCAATTATTAAAACTATATTTTCCTATAAATAGAAACTCATTCCTTCATTATTTTTCACCAATTCACTAAAGCTATAGAGCAATTATTATAGAGAGAATTTATAGAGAGAAAGAAGAAGAGAAGTCTGCTACCTCACTATTCCAAATTATCCAGGATTTTCTTCGAGGTAAGGGATATTATTATTATAGTAAGGGTATTATTTATTTCTTCAGTATTCATGAAGAGAGCTATTGTTATTCCATTATTTATTATTATGTTGGAATAACTCGCTTATGCATCAGCAATCTTGCATACATGGTGAAATTCTTCGTTATTTTATTCTTTATTATTTTGTTGGAATATCACATGCATGCGGATTACGCATGACACAGTTCCATTCTTTATTATTACGTTGGAATATCCACATGCGCGCTGATGCGATACGCATGACTGGTTCCATTATTTATTATTCGTTGGAATAACTCACATACATGCGGCCTCATCGCATGCCTGGTGAATTCTTCTATTATTCCATTCTTTATCATTCTATTGGAATAAACTGTCTATATGGATTATCACATGCATGGTGAATGATCCTTCGTATTCATTCTTTATTAAATTGTGGAAATGATCTGTCTACGTGGATTACCGCATGACGGATAAAAATCCATTTGCAGTTTCGTATATTCTACTATACTCGTATGAGATATCATTTCTTTGGTACTATTCACGAGGTACTATTCTCGAAGTACTATTCATATGGTACTATTTCTTTGTACTATTCACGAGGTACTATTCCCGAAGTATTATTCATAGAGTACTATTGTGGGGTACTATTTACCTGAAAAATATATTTCTTTTCTGTCCAAAATATTTTTAGTGCATGAATATTATTCTTGAATTTTACTCTACAAAGCAGTATCATGTTGACAATTTGGATATTTTTAAACTCTGCATAAATTTAAAGTCTTTAATATTTATCCTTGATTTCGTTTGATTAATGCTTATATCATTGTCATCATCCTCATGCTTATATTATGATGAAAGTCATCTTTGGCTTACGTGCAAAGATGGACTGTTGATTATTGGTTTTACAGTTGTATATCTTTGGCTTACGTGCAAAGATGAATTATTATTATTGGTTTTACAGTTGTATATCTTTGGCTTACATGCAAAGATGGACTCTTGATTTTTAGTTTTACAGTTGTATATCTTTGGCTTACGTGCAAAGAGGAACTATTGATTGATGAGTATCTTTGGCTTATGCGCATAGATAAACTGTTTATTGATATGATTATGACCAGGGATCATTCGGTATAATCATGACCCGTAATGTTATAGATAATGTGGTAAAAGTTCTCATTGGCCCGTAGTGCATTGATGGACAATTATTGGTATGATTATAACCAGGGATTATTCGGTATAATCACGACCGTTGATGATTACATGAATATCCTGGTAGTAGTGCATGGATGATTCGATGATATGGATTATTTATTGTCGAGTCTCGTGATAAAATATTAATTATACACTTTTAATTCGTAAAAGATATTAGATATCATGCTCTACTTGACTCTTCTAAAATACAATTGTATGTCTTTGGCAGTAGTGCAAAGATGAATTGTTAATGAATATCTTTCGTAGTAGTCAAAAGATGAATTTATTAGTATGATTAGAGCGAGGAATTGTGATTTGGTATAACCATGATTTTTGATGTTTGGTGAAGATAGGTGATGAAAATTATCTTCGATCACGGGTGCGAAGAGGAATTTAGAATCACAATTATGATTATGAGTTATTCATATGATTGTGGACAGGAATTATTGATTGATGTTACAGGGATAAAACATTATTGGTGAACTTTTAATATGGAGAAGATAATAGACCTGATGGTCTATTTGACTCTTCTAATGGATTGCTCATTCCGCTGCAACTATGGTTGAAAAGTTTTATCATCTACCATATGTCCTAAATCTCTGATTTATTACTTATAAAGGCTATTGATGATGTAAATTATCTTTAGTCATGATATTCTTTGTTGGGCTAGTTGTCCTCACCATTTCTGCTTCACAATTCTTTTAGGAGTAATAAAAGTGTAGGTAAATGGGTCGAAAGTGAATAACAGGGAATAGAGCGGTGGTCTATAATTTGTTGAGGTTCTCCTTAAATAGTATGGAAATAATTTTGTTGAGAACTTTAGATAAGTGTGTCGTATTGTATACGTCATTTGATATTTAATTTTGGTGAACCAAATAGGGTGAGGTTTACCCAACTTTGGAAGGATGTTTTGCCACTATCATACAAGATGTTTAATGACATACAACCTCGTGTTATCATAAGACAGGGTTGTGCACATCCACTTGCTGAGTATATCTACGAGCACTACCTTTATGATCTTGGAGTTTATTTGAAATATAATTTTTACTTGGAGACAACGGAGATAATTATATGTCAAGAGAAGACTCACCATTGGAAAGAAGATGATAGTAATCTTCTCATTTTTCTTTGGGGTCTATTGAGTCAATCAAGGATAATTCTGTGGACATATGATATCTATCATAACCTAGACGCATAGCCTCCCATGTACGAAGGTTTCCTTGAGCACTTCCCAAATATTTTAATTTCTAAAACAGTTTTTGTAAGACCCCAATTTTTGTGAATAAAGATTAATTTTCTATAAATATCATTTTTGAATATTATGGAATGAATATGATATAATGTTATAGTTGTGGGTAGTATTTATAAATTTTGAAAAGTATGCAAGTTGTTGTATAATATTCGATTGGTGGGGAATATTCTTTTGTTGGGGAATATCCAAATGACGACTCAAGCACAATCATTGGTGGACCCCACAACGGAATTATTGTCGGATTGAGAAAACGATAAAAATATTTTATTGAAAATAACGGCGGAAGTTTTACCATTAATACTGTTGAACTACTCGGTAGTAAAAGTACAGTAATAAGCGTGGTTGCATAGTAGCACACGGTATTGATTATTGATGCTTATGTGATAAGTCACTTTCGGTTTTATTTTATTGGTATTATTAATGTAATAAAACAGAAAAGCTTTTTTTATATAAAGCAGAATACTTCTATAAAGTTATTTATTTTATTAGGCTAATAGTAAAATATTTTTATATAAAACAGAATACTTTTATAAAGTTATCTGTTTTATTAGACAATAATTAGAATATATTATATTTTATTATGTATAGTGTTTGCATAGTGCCTGCATAGTATTTGCATAGTAAAATCTTTTATAAAGTTATTCGTTTTATTAGATTATAAATAGAATATATTATATTTTATTTAAAAAAATTTGCTTTAAATATGGACCGTCAGATTAAAGTAAATCAATCTCGATCGTTCATGAACTAGTTACTATGCAGTCCATTTTTCTATAAATAGAAGCTCATTCCTTCATTATTTCTTACGAATTCACTGAAACTCTAGAGAGAGAAATTATAGAGAAGCTATAGAAAAGTATTTCGCTCCTTTCCTACTCTTATATTATTTCTTTTACTACGGTAAGGGATATTATTTGTTGTACTCGTAAGGGGTATTATTTCTTTTGTATTTATGAAGAGAACTTACATTATTCCATTCTTTATTATTCTCTTTGGAATAACAATTATACATGGACTACCCTATACTTGGTGACATTCATATAATATTAAAAGTCTTTATTATTATAATGTTGGAATATCACATCGTGCTTTTTACATGGGACTGGTTAAAATCTTTATTATTATTATTGTTGGAATATCACGTGCTGTGCGTTACTGTGGGACCGTTCCATCTTTATTATTATTACGTTGGAATATCCTGTCATGCGTTCTGTGGGACCTGGTTAAAATCTTTATTATTCTATTGGAACATCACGCCTTGCAAATTTCACCGACCCGGTTCCGTTATTTATTATTCATTGGAATAACTTTGCATACATACAAGTACCGCATGCATGGTGATTTCTTTTGTTATTCCATTCGTTATTATACTCGGTTGCTTAAAGTTTTGACTTTATACTCCATGAAATTAGTGGAATATCCTTAATATTTGCGCTTCATCCGGTATCTTTTCATGAAAATATTCTTACGAGCATTCTTGAATTTTACTCTACAAAGCGGATATCATGTTGACAATTTGGACATTATTAGTTCTGGATAAATTAATTCTTGAACTTGTTTTATTGAATTCTTATATCATTGTCATCATCCTCATGTTTATATTTTGTTGAAAGTCATCTCGTGGCACTGTAGTGCATAGATGGACTTGGTATGATTATGACCGAGGATTATTCGGTGTAATCATGATCGTAATGTTACAAATGATGTGGTAAAAGTCCTCATTGGCCCGTAGTGCATTAATGAGCGAGTTGTTGGCATGATCATGACCATTAATGAATACACAAATATCCTTGGGTCCGTAGTCATGGATAATTTGTGGTCGTGATACTAAAGAATATCTTTGGTAGTAGTAGTGAGGGTGATTCGATGATGTGGATTATTTATTGTTTGAATCCAAATGATAAAAGTCATGAAAAACCTTTTAAATCATAGAAGATAGTAGATTTTATTCTCTACTTGACTCTTCTAATGGATTATTTATTCCACTATGATTAAACTTGATGTTTGTTATATTTTATCGGTTTAACACTTGTTGAAGGCTAATGATAATTTATTCGCATTATCTTAGTCATAATATTTCTTCTTGGGCTAGTTGAGCTCACCCTTTCTTTCACTGTTCTCTTTAGGAAATGATAATATAGCTGGGACGAGTCGGGGAACGGAGTGATGGACCAGATGATAGTATTAGTAGTCCTCACTATTCTGTTAAATAGTGTGATAATAAATATAATAAGGACTTATTCTGAGAGTGGATATTGTCTAGAAGACAGTATTTGTATTAAAACTCACAGCTCTCTTGTTGTATATGAAAGATTGCATTTGTATTCTGTACCATGTATTTGGCAACTCAGAATAGGTGATGTATACCTATTTTGGGGGCGTCACAGTTGGTATCAAAGCTTAGGGATATGATCCCTAGCTAAGATGTGAGAATAGAACTAGGAGGGGAGAGACGTGAAATTCCATCGCTAGTATGACCTACCTAAGTTTTTTTTGGTATTTAATTGGTCGGTCAGAATATAGGGATAATATGTTACATGTCAATTAATCTTTTATTTTGTGGCAGTATCTAAAAATGACATCCAAGAATGTTGAGAATAGTAATGGAGCACAGGCGACCGTTGATTCACCACATATCAATAATCAGGATAATGTGCATCAGGGAGGCGACAATCCTCATGCAAACAACAACACTGACCAAATGATGAATGATGGAATGTTCAGAGGCTTTATGCAATTCATGCAACAGCAGGCGAGAGCGGCTCCTGTCCAAAATGTAGGTGGAACCACTGGAAACTCTCAGACGATCATCGCTAAACAGTTCAAGGAGCTGGGACCACCGGAGTTTATTGGAGAGCCAAAACCACTTAAGGCGGAAGTATGGATAAAGCAGATCACCAAGATATTTGATGTCTTGGATGCTCCGAGGAGCAAAAGGTTCCCTTTGCCGCCTTTATGTTGCGAGGAGAAGCAGATTACTGGTGGGAATCGGTTAAGCGTACTCAACCTGCCACACTGAAAATGTCTTGGGAGAAGTTCCAAGAACTATTCAACGACAAGTACTTTCCCGAAAGTATTCGTCACATGAAGGAGGTGGAGTTCATTAAGTTGGAACAGAATAATATGGACCAGTGTCGCGAAGACGAAGCAAAGTTTTGCCGAAAGTTATCGGTTTGCGTCCCACTTGGTGGATAATGAAGAGAGAATGACGCGGATGTTTTTAAGAGGTTTGAAGCCGGAGATATGTCAACATCTTATTTCTCATAAAGCGTGTTTGTATTCAGGATGTTATAAATAGGGCTCGATTAGTGGAGCGCGATAACGAAGTCAACGCAATGACGAAGAGAGCGGTAAACAAAATGATAATGCCGGTGAGAAGCGATCATGAAGCGGTGACAACAAGCGTGGAGGGAATCAACATGCCAGAAATGGTAACCACTTCGGTGGTAATCAGGGCCAAAGCAATAAGAATGGACATTTGAAGAAGAGGAGATTCAATAATGATGGAAAGAAGTCAGCACCAACACCTGTTGTTAAGGAAGGAGAACGACCACCTATCATATGCTTCAAATGCAGAGGGGAGGGACACATCAGTCCAAACTGCGCGATGTCGTCCAAAGCATGTTATAATTGTGGAAGAGAAGGTCACTTAGCCCGATTTTGTCATTCATCGAAGACAAGTTCAGCTAGGATGGAGGCACCAAAGGTCGTCCCAGAAAAGTCAAAGCCGGTAGTGCAAGGGAGAGCATTTGTTGTGACCTCCCAGAAAGCAAGGAACCCGAATGAGGTCATCACGGGTAAACTTATCATAAACTCTAGCGAAGTCTATACTTTATTTGATACCGGTTCTACCCATTCTTTTATTTATCCTACTTGCGTTCAACGATTAAATTTTACTCTGGAGAAATTAGACTTTAACTTATCTGTGGAAACTCCGTTGGGAGAAACCTTCATTACATCCACTGTTTATAAGTCTTGTTTGGTTCAAATCGGTACTTTCACATTACCTGTCGATCTTATTTCATTGAAAATACTTGCATTTGACGTGATTCTAGGGATTGATTGGTTAACTACTCATCATGCAAAAATTGATTGTTTTCGTAAGGTTGTTAGCTTTCATATTCCTAATCAACCTATTATGCAAATTCAAACGACCAAACCATTAAAATCAATCACGGTCATCTCAAGCCATAAAGCTATTCATTTATTGAAAAACGGATGTCAAGCTTTCTTAGCCCACGTCACAGATCTAAACAAAAATACGTCAGTTTTGAATGATATTTCTATTGTTAATAAATTTCCTGACGTATTCCCTGAAGAACTTCCTGGCCTTCCCCAAGAGCGAAAAATTGAATTTTGTATCGACCTTGAACCCGGTACAAAACCCATTTCCAAATCCCCATATCGAATGGCTCCTATTGAACTTCGTGAGTTAAAGACCCAATGCGAAATTGTTAGACATTGGCTTTATTCGTCCTAGTACTTCTCCTTGGGGTGCTCACATTCTCTATTCAAAAAAAGAAAGATGGGAGTATGCGACTTTGTATTGATTATCGGGAGTTGAATCATGTCACCATCAAAAATAGGTACCCATTGCCACGTATTGATGACTGTTTGACCATTTGCGCAAGGAGCTAAATTCTTTTCAAAGATTGATCTTCGTTCCGGATATCACCAATTGAAGATTAGAACCGATGACATTCCAAAGACGGCTTTTAGAACTCGGTAAGGGCATTATGAATTCCTAGTCATGTCCTTTGGATTGACTAATGCTCCTGCTGCCTTCATGGATATGATGAACCGAGTATTCAAGGAATTTTTGGATCACTTTGTGGTCGTCTTTATTGATGACATCCTTATTTATTCCAAAAGCCGTGAAGATCATGAACAACACTTTAGGCTGACACTTCAAAAGCTTCGTGAATACAAGCTTTATGCCAAGTTGAAGAAATATGAGTTCTGGCTTGAGGAAGTAGCATTCCTTGGGCACGTAGTATCAAGTCATGAAATATCAGTTGACCCGGCAAAGATTGAAGCAATTCAAAGCTGGGAGCAACCTAAATCGATGGATCAAGGCACGTAGCTTTCTCGGCTTAGCTTGTTATTATCGGAGATTCGTGGAAGGATTTTCTCGAATAGCTACTCCATTAACTCAAATTTGACTCGGAAAGATACAAAGTTTGATTGGAGCGAAGAATGTGAGAAGAGTTTTCAAGAACTCAAGAGGAGACTTATTTCAAAGACTGTTACGACAATACCATCCGGCTCGGAGGGATTTTTCGCTCTACTGATGATGCTTTCGGGTAAAGGGTTGGGATGTGTTCTCATGCAACATGGGAAAGTCATAGCCTATGCCTCAAGACAACTCAAAGAATATGAGAGGAATTATCCTACTCATGACCTAGAGTTAGCAGCTGTTGTCTTCGCACTTAAAATTTGGAGGCATTACTTGTATGGGGAGAAGGTGGAGATCTTTACGGATCATAAAAGCCTCAAATATTTCTTCACTCAAAAGGAACTCAACATGCGACAACTACGTTGGCTTGAAATGTTGAAAGATTATGATCATACCATCCAATACCATCCTAGAAAAGCGAACGTGGTAGCTGACGCATTGAGTTGAAGATCATATGCAAGTACGAGTGCGATATTGTCAACACAAAGGCCCATTTTGTGTGACTTGCAAAGGATGGAGATAGAGTTAAAGACTTCAGGGACCCATGTGATGATGGCGAATATCTGAGTAGAACCGACTTTAATTGATAAAGTTAAAAGTCGCTCAATTTATAGACACAGAGCCGATGCGTATGAGGAAGAAAGTGCAAAGAAGGTCTTTATGCTTAGGAAGCAAGAATCGATGAAGAAGGAATACTTGAGTCAACTCCGGACTTTGTGTTCTAACGACCCTGATTTAAAGTATAAAATCATGATGGAGGCGCACAACACACCATTTGCAATCCATCCTGGGAGTACCAAAATGTATCATGATATTCGTCATACATTTTGGTGGAGCAATATAAAGAGAGAGATAGCGATGTTTATCTCAAGGTGTCTAACTTGTCAACGAGTTAAAGCAGAGCATCAAGTACCAAAAGGTCCATTGAAACCACTTGAAATTCAGAGTGGAAGTGGGAGCACATTACCATGGATTTCGTTACCGGTCTTCCTAAGGTTTCTCAAGTTATAGATGCGATTTAGGTCATTGTTGATAGATTGACCAAGTCTGCTCATTTTTTACCGATATGAGAAACTTATACACTTGAACGTCTTTCTCGTATGTACATAAACGAGATTGTAAGACTGCATGGTATGCCAGCATCTATAGTTTCTGATCGAGACCCAAGATTTACTTCACGATTTTGGGTTAGTTTGCAGAAAGCTATGGGCACAGATTTACGATTTAGCTCGGCATATCATCCTCTGATGGACGGACAGTTGGAGAGGACTATTCAAACTCTTGAAGATCTATTAAGACTCTGTGTCCTTGACTTCAAGGGAAGTTGGGATAAGTTCTTCCCATTGGTGGATTTTCCTACAACAACAGTTATCAAGCAAGTATTGGCATGGCTCCATTTGAGGCGTTGTATGGAAGAAAGTGTCGTTCTCCAGTAACGTTGAGAAGCAACGTTGTTGGGACCGGAGTTGGTACGTATGACTACAGAAAAGATTTAAACGATCTGGCAAAAGAGTTATGCTGATCTTTATCGAAAGGACGTGGAATTCGATATAGGAAATCATGTGTTGTTACGTGTTGCTCCATGGAAAGGAGTTACGAGATTTGGAAAGAGAGGAAAGCTCAATCCTCGATTCATCAGCCCATTTTTAATCCTCGATCGAGTAGGAGCCGTGGCTATAGACTCGCTTTCTCGCTAAGTATGTCTCGTGTTCATAACATTTTTTCACATATCCATGTTACGTAAATATATGAAAGACCCGAACCACATTATTGAGTTAGAACCGAACGAAATAGCGGAAGATTTGACGTATGAAGAGGTTCCTGTTCAAATCTTGGATAAGAAGTAACATATTCTACGCTCCAAGGTTATACCTCAAGTCAAAGTTTTGTGGAGAAACCAAGATGTTGAGGAAATGACTTGGGAGATAGAATCTGAAATGAAATCAAGGTATCCTTACCTCTTCGACATACCAGGTACGTACCCTAATTTCGAGGGCAAAATTTCATAAGAAGGGGAGGTTGTAAGACCCCAACTTTTGTGAATAAAGATGAATTTTCTAAAAATATCATTTTTGAATATTATGGAATGAATATGATATAATGTTATAGTTGTGGGTAGTATTTATAAATTTTGAAAAGTATGTAAGTTGTTGTATAATATTCGATTGGTCGGGGAATATTCTTTTTGTCGGGGAATATCCGTATGACGGCACAATCATTGGTGGACCCCATAACAGAATTATTGTCGGATTGAGAAAACAACAAAAATATTTTATTGAAAATAACGGCGGAAGTTTTACCATTAATATTGTTGAACTACTCGGTAGTAAAAATACAGTAATACGCGTGGTTGCATAGTAACACACGGTATTGATTATTGATGCTTATGTGATAAGTCACTCAGTTTTGTTTTATTGGTATTATTAATGTAATAAAAAAGAGAAAAGCTTTTATATAAAAAATGAATACTTTTATAAAGTTATCGTTTTATTAGGCTAATAGTAAAATCTTTTTATATAAAAAATGAATACTTTTATAAAGTTATCATTTTATTAGACAATAATTAGAATATATTATATTTTATTATGCATAGTATTTGCATAGTGCTCGATAGTGTTTTGCATAGTAAAATCTTTTTATAAAGTTATTCATTTTATTAGATTATAAATAGAATATATTATATTTTATTTAAAAGATTTTGCTTTAAATATGGACCGTCGATTAAAGTAAATCAATCTCGATTAGTTTCATGAGTTAGTTACTATCAATTCCATTTTTCTATAAATAGAAGCTCATTCCTTCATTATTTCTTACTACGAATTCACTTTGAAACTAGAGAGAGAAATTATAGAGAAGTTTATAGAAAAGTATTCTCGCTCCTTTCCTACTCATATATTCAGTTTTCTTTTTTTACGGTAAGGGATATTATTTGTTGTACTCATAAGGGATATTATTTCTTTTGTATTCATGAAGAGAACTTACATTATTCCATTCTTTATTATTCGCTAGAATAACCAAAGATATCTGTGACTACCCTATACTTGGTGACATTATTCTAATATTCATCTTTATTATTATTCATTGGAATATCTGTCATGCATGCGTTTACTGCCTAGGACCGGTTAAAATCTTTATTATTATTTTATTGGAAATATCATGTATGTGCGTTTCTTGGGACTGGTTCCATCTTTATTATTATTCTATTGGAATATCTTGTCTGTGCATTTACGCCAGATCTGGTTCCGTCTTTATTATTCTATTGGAACATCCGCTTGGCATTAATTTCGCCTCGACTGGTTCGCATTTATTATTCTCGTTAGAATAACCGCATACATCAAATACCGCATGCATGGTGATTTCTTTTGTTATTCCATTCGTTATTATACTCGGTTGATTAAAGTTTTGACTTCTATACTCCATGAAATTAGTGGAATATCCTTGATATTTGCGCTTCATCCAAATATTTTTTCATGGAAATATTCTTACGAGCATTCTTGAATTTTACTCTACAAAGCAGTATCATGTTGACAATTTGGACATTATTAGTTCCTGGATAAATTAATTCTTGAACTTGTTTTATTGAATTATTATATCATTGTCATCATCCTAATGTTTATATTTTATTGAAAGTCATCTGTGGCCTGTAGTGCATAGATGGACTTGGTATGATTATGACCGAGGATTATTGGTGTAATCATGACTAGTAATGTTACAAATGATGTGGTAAAAGTCCTCATTGGCCCGTAGTGCATTAATGAACAGTTGTTGGCATGATCATGACCATTAATGAATACACAAATATCTTTGGTCCGTAGTGCATGGATAATTTGTGGTCGTGATACTAAAGAATATCCTTGGCCGTAGTACAGGGGTGATTCGATGATGTGGATTATTTATTAAGCTAAGTCCCAGCGATAAAAGTCATTAAAAACCTTTTAAATCATAGAAGATATTCGATTTTATTCTCTACTTGACTCTTCTAATGGATTGCTTGTTCCGCTGCAGTTAAACTTGATGTTTGTTATATTTCATCAGTTTAACACTGTTGAAGACTAATGATAATTTATTACGCATTATCTTAGTCATAATATTTCTCATTGGGCTAGTTGAGCTCACCCTTTCTTTCACCGTTTCTCTCTTGAAATGAGAATATAAATTTGGGGACGAGTCGGGGAGCGGAGTGATGGACGGATGATAGTATTAGTAGTCCTCACTATTACATTAAATAGTGTGATAATAAATGTAATGAGGACTTATTACGAGAGTGGATATTGTCTAGAAAGCGATATTTGTATTAAAACTCACAGCTCTCTTGTTGTATATTAAAGATTGTATTTGTATTCTGTACCATGTATTTGCCGACTCAGAATAGGTGATGTATACCTATTTTGGGGGCTTCACAGTTTTTGACTGTACTTTTATGTAAAGTACTATTGTAAGGTTATGGTCGAGGCACTATGAGAGTTACATACATTTGTAATAAAACTCACAGTTTAACTGTGGTCGTATTCTGCACGACAGTTCAACAGTTGTATAAATGAAGTTTGTATTTGATTTTTATAGTATGATATCTGGCGACTCAAGATGGGTGATGTATACCTATTTTAGGGGCGTCACAGTTTCAACACGGATAATGTCTTGTAGAGAGTATCCAAACTCAAATAAAGTCCTCATTACAATTATTATCACACTATTTCACTGAATAGTGAGGACTACTACTGCAAACATCTGGATCGTCACTCCGTTCCCCGATTAGTCCTAGCTATATTCTCATTTCTTGAAGAGAACAATGAAAACAAAGGGTGAGCTCAACTAGCCCAGTAAGAAATATTATGACTAAGATAATGCAGAATAAATTATCGTTAGCTTCAACAAAGATGTTAAACCGATAAAATATAATAAACATCAAGTTTAAGCTGTATAACAAGCAATCCATTAGAAGAGTCAAGAGAGCATGATATCTATTATCTTCTATGATTTAAAAAGTTTATCATCAATTTTATCACGAGACTCGACTTAATAAATAAACCACATCATCGAATCATCTCTCGCACTACGCGCCAAGGATATTCATGTAATCATCAATGGTCATGATTATACCGAATAATCCCTGGTCATAATCATACCAACCACTGTCCATCAATGCACTACAGGCCAATGAGAATTTTTACCACATCATTTGTAATATTACGGTCATGATTATACCGAATAATCCCTGGTCATAATCATATCAATCAATAGTACATCTATGCACGTAAGCCACAGATGACTTTCATCACAATATAAGAATGATGATGATGACAATGATATAAGAATTCAATTAAATAAAAGTAAATGATAAATTTTAAATATTTATAATTTAATTTATCCAGAATTCAATAACGTCCAAATTGTCAACATGATACTGCTTTGTGGAGTAAAATTCAAGAATAATATTGTATTAAAAATGATTTGGACAGCAAAAAAATTAATTTTTATCATGAATAATTCTCCGGGTGAATAGTACTTTGTGAATAGTACCCGTGAATAGTACTTTGTGAATAGTACCGTAAAAATGAATTTAACAAGAATGTGTAAAAAATATCCTTGTGAAACAATACTAGATGAAGCGCAAATTTCAAGGATATTTCACTAATTTCACGGAGTATAGAAGCAATACTTTAACAAAATAAGGGTATAATCAGGAATACGAGACGAAATAATATTACTCACATACTACAAAGTATGAAAGAAAATATTATTCCTATGAATACTGAACAAAATAATATCCCTTACCTCAGAAGAAGACTGGATACTGGAATAGTGAAGTAGCAGACTTCTCTTCTTCTTTCTCTCTATAGTTTCTCTCTCTATTATTGCTCTTGTGAGTCTTAGTGAATTGGTGAGAATGAAAGAAGAATGAGCTTCTATTTATAGGAAAATATAGTTTCGATAACTGCACGTTTTGGGGCTCGAAATATTACAGTATAATACCTTCATCTTTTCTTTCATTTTTAATTTAGTCCTGCAAGTATTATCAAACTTGCACCACCTCCCCTAATAGTACATCTTGTGAATCAATAGTACAATCATGTGAATCAATAGTACAATCATGTGGGAAAAAAATTACAGTATAGTACATTCATCTATACCTCCATTTTTAATTTGTCATGCAAGTATTATCAATCTTGCACCACCTCCCCTAATAGTATATGCATGTGAATCAATAGTACACACATGTGAATAAATAGTTATAAGCATGTGAATTAATAGCAATTAATTGCTCATTTATCTGATTAATTATCCGATTGGTCAATATAACCTCCAGACATCAATTATTATCGGAATAGATGTCGATTTCTACTAACACTAATAATCCCAACACAATGGAAATATCAATTTCATCTTTAATCAACACGAACTTATTCATCATTAATATTATAACTCACAATATTTAACAACCAGATCATTCCCAGAAAAGAAGGGGCTTTCCGATAAGGATTTTTCCCTATTGGCGCGCAATTAGGTGACCAAACCTCTCCTCGACAAAATTTTCTAGACATTGTCAATATTGCAAATAATAATATGAATATCTTTGTCGTCTCAATTATTGATTTAATAATAATAAATATTATGCGATGATGATCTTTGTGACAATAATTGAATCAATAATATGAGAGATATTATGCAAAGAATTATCGTAGTAATAATTGAGTATAACCGAGTGACTTCTCACGTAAGCATCAATAATCAATACCAAGTGCTTACTTATGCAACCACACATATTATCGTACTTTTACCACCGGGTAGTTCAACAGTTTAACGGTAAAACTTTCGCCGTTATTTTTATAAAAGATAATTACATGTTTTCTAACTACGACAATACTTCCGTTAATAGGGGTCCACCAATGATTGTGTTGTCGCATACGAATATTTCCTACCAATCGAATATTATATAACCACTGCTTACTTTTGCAAAATTTGTAAATAATACCCACAACTATAACATTATATCAAATCCACATTTATAATATTCAAAAAATATATTTAGAGAAAATTTTAATCTTTATTCATAAAAGTTGAGAGATTACAATATAGCCCTATATTATTGTTTATTTTAAGAAAATTAGAGAAAAATGCATATATAGGAGTATATGTGATATGTAATTAAGAAGTTATAAAATTTCAATTTGACTCCGTATATTAAAAATTTTATAAAATTTCAATGAGGTTAATTTGTCTGTTAATTTAAATTTTGTTTCTAAAAATATCATATATTTTAAAGTAACTTTTTCCTCATCACATACTGATAAGCTAGTGATAAAAGTCTCTCTTTGTTGTCTCTTAAAATTAAAATGCTTTTCAAAATTTATTACATTGTCATAGTATAGGTTTGAAAAAAAAATTACTTATTCCGAGTCAAAAAATAAAATAAAAAGATTCACCTTGTTGTACTTATTAAAATGAAAACTTCTAAACAATTCGTGACATAAAAAAAATTAGTCTAATAATTTAAGACAATAAATATAAAGAGGATACATCGGATTATCAGTATCTTGCTAAAGGAGTTTTGAAAATTGAGGACTCTTATTATATCTATTCCTACAAGAAAGACAAAAATGACACATGATTGAAATGAGACATTCTATCCTATCCTATCCTATCCTAAAAAAGCTATACTTTGTCATACCTGCTCTAAAATGTATCCTTTGCAACATTATATAAGAGTCCTTCTAGGGAACCGGCGTTTTACGACAGGGTAGTGACCGGTCGGATTTTCTTTTTTTCTTTTATTTTTGATTACAAAATAATTAATGTGATTTATTAAAATTGAAATTTTTATAAAATACAGTGATTTAGGTGTCTTTTTGGATACACGTAATAAAAGTAGCTTATACAATCTATACAACCCCTGCTTTTTACGCGTATCCAAACGACACCTAAATCAACCGTGATTTTATAAAAATTTTAGCCCAATAAATCACATTAATTATTTTCTAGTCAAAAAAAAAAAAATATTCCGTGGGTCCACTATCCCGATGGAAAACTTATTTGTCCCCTAGACTTTTTCCATTATATAATGTATGTTTGGTTAATGGAAGGGCCCAATTGCATCTTAATGGCCAGAATCAGTCTAATGCATGTATTAATTATTTTATTTTTTTATGGATTTTTACCACAATTATGAGAAAAAAAATAAAATAATAGATAAGTTTGAACAAAAATTATAAAAGGAATTACATTTTTTATTATTTGTTTACGGTGTTTTTCAATAAAAAATATACTTCCTTTTATATTTTTTTGTTCAAACTTGCTCTATTATTTTTTATTTTTTTTCTCATAATTGTGGTAAAAATCCATAAAATAAAAAAAAAAATTAATACATGCACCGGACGTTAGTCCGATACATTTGTACCGGACGCCCCCCCTACCCCCCCCCCCCCACCCCCCACCCCCCACCCTTGGTTAATTGACTAGTGTTTGGAATATTTATATAGAGCGTTTAAAAATTTAAATATATTTAAAATTTTATTCGTTTAGTAACAATTTATTTTAAATGTATTTTATTTAATTTATACACACCAAAATTAGTACAATACGTTTGGAAGTCCAAATGCTACAAACGTTATTGTTACAATCGTTGATAGCCGAACAAACCCATAGTGAATATTGTTACAAACGTTATTGTTACAATCGTTGAGTCAAACGAAGTTTTAAACATAATAAAAAATATAGTATTGAATATTAAATGTTTGAATTAATTTTATATATTAAAAGAAAATAATATTTTTTGCATAAAAATGGATATACCTTATATGGTATTTAACTAGTATATCTTATTAGGTTAATACGTCTATTTTTATGGTTTTTATATGAATCCAACTGTACAAATTTAAACAACATATAAAAATATTTGAACATATGAATTTTCATATGATTTGGTGATAAATATACTAATTTTATAATGTTATACTAATGGTGCTACACAATCTCAAAATTGAATAAAAATTAGTGTTTACATTTTTGCATGATCTTTCCATTCGAAAGGTTAAATTTTACCAAAAAACTTGATATAAACTCAAATTATAAAACTAAGATATATAACTTATAGTCCATTTCAAGGGCTCACACCCTTTACATACCATGCGAATCGAATCGGGTCATCGCTATATCGTAAGAATCAAGCGTCTTGCTTTTTAAATTCTAATGATAAGGCAACCGGCTGCCTCATTAAAAAGAGATGATGAGGTATGTAGGATCAAGTTACCCTTTATCCTTTTCGATATAACTTATATGTCCCGCAAGTCCTTTTTTTACGCCACACTAAATAATTTTCCTAAAGGATTATTCAAACTTGCATAGTTTAAATTAATGAGTGCATATATTAAATATATGTAATTGATTTTGTATTTACTCGATGGCACTATATTTACAACTCACTTTACATCATTTTAGGGGATATTCTAGATAAGTTATTTATTGTTCCCATAAATTAACTATTATATTTCTAATTATATATTTATATTTTATAAACAAATTTTAAATACACTTTTGGTATCTTAAGATTCTTGTCTAGAAAGTTTTGCAAACCGTATGAGCACGTTTGTTTGTAGGATTAGATCAAATGAGTCTATTTATCCTCTATACTAATAATTACTTGGTGTGAATTATGAAACTCCCTACCTATATTCTTTGTAATTGGTACTTTATACGGGAGATTACCATTTTAAATTTGCACTAACAATACAACTCATAATTTAAACCCGCAAACAAAAAAAATCTTCTGTAATATATTTTTAATAACATTGGAACAGAAAGTGTTACAAGTTATAAATAACTCACATAATTAAAACTGTAAACGAATCGTATTTCTCGCAAACGAATCGACTAACCTCGATTAGAATTTGTTAAATAAGTCGAATCCAAACAAATTCCCTTATCCGAGTTTGAATGATATAGTGACTCGTTTTGGTTTAATATTTATTTAATTAATTTTTTTTATTTTTATAGTAATAAAGTAAAATTTGTTGAACTTAAAGTCGACTAAAGTTCAACCCGCCTAAACCTTTCTTGTTTGTTAAACGTATTAATTTCATATCTCAGAGCTAAACTCTTACACAATTTTACAGGTCTAGAATTGTCAAGGGCTGCTTTCCCCCACGCCATTTACACATACGTTTCCAACGGGTCACCTATATATATATATATATATATATATAATATTCATACCTAACCCATATAAAAGAAATGAAATTGATGCGAGATTACCGGATTCAACTGTATCATTCGTTGTCTTCACATTGGTAGAGATTTTACTATATCTTCTGTGGGCGCCAATTGGTCCCCCCTCGCCTGTGAATTCTCTATTTTCAGAAATTAATGCGTCTGAAATAATTGAAAACATACTCACAAGGAAAGGGAGAAATTTCTGGTTAGTCTCCCCTCTACTTCTTCTACTTCTTCACTCATAACTGATGTATTTATTGATTCTATGCACTACATAATGCTATTTAAACAGTGAAACTTAAGTTTTTGCTTGCTCTTGATCTGAAATTGAACAGTGTAATTGTTTGCCTCTCTGCTTATGCTGTCATAATTTTAGGGAATTGTTATTTTCAATATTGATATTTTCACAAATCTTAAGTGTGGGGCTGATTTACTCTTTGGAGGATCTTGTGGAAATATTATGGGACATAGGCTTAAATATAATTTATTATCCTAAATTATATGTCATATTCCACTTCGGTGATTTACACTTACTTTTGAAGCAAATCTGGTCCAATAGAGAACGAACCTAAATGCAGCCACCAAACTACATCAGATGAAAACAAAAAAAAAACACCAAATCGTTCGAAAACAAAAACAGAGAACCAATTCCAGATCGAACAGAAATGGAACAGAGTGGAATACGCAGATCCAAGGCCAAAATCCAACTGGAAACTAACAATGGACCACAACAGAACCAACAATAAAAACATCCAAAACTGAGCATTAAATAGATAAGCAAAAAACACAAAGTCCAGATTAGAAAACATACGGAGAATAAACAAGCCTCATCCATGAAAAAACCACCGGAATCAAAACCAAACCCAGATAACCGCATATTCAAGATCTGAGAATCCCAGATCCATTTGAAAGGAAGATTGATTAATCAAACAACCCCAAATTCAGGTTTGTTTAGCTTGAGATCTAAAACTTTGTGATATTTTAATGTGATACATTGGATCCAGCTGGCTTTGGATCCAAAGTTTTGAAGCTCAGTGCCAGAAGAGCAACACAAAATTAACCTCCGATAACTCTTTGAACAATGAGTAGTAGAGGAGGATTGAAAACTAATATAAAAAATAAATAAAGAAGAAGAAGAAGAAGACAAAGGAGCGAAAAAAGAGAGAGCAGGAGATTATAAATTCTCTGCTCTTTTGGAACAACACGATGCCATTCAAATTTTACTATGAAACCCAACTAGAACTAATGATCACTAATGGGGTAATATTAATCCATCTTCTGAGTCTATTAAAATATCACTGGCATAAATAGAAAAATAGATTTTCGGGAAGGATTTCTGAATTTTTGGTTTTATGATACATTGTTTCTTTGAAGAAATGAGTAGTTAATTTGTTTAGTTTTAATGTTTAATATAAAGGAGTATGACTATTTTGCCCTTTATTATATTATAATTGTTTAATCACAAAATAAAAAATTATTTTTTTACACACATCAGCTTAGTTATGTCCCACCCAGATAGCCACGTCAACAATTTCTGACGTGTCAACCTCAATTGGATGGAATTGAAAAAAATTAATAGTTCAATCATCTAATTGAAAAAATTGAAAAGTGAATCACCGAAGTGAAATATGGCCTATAGTTCAGGGTAGTAAATTATATTTAAGCCTTTCCCATAAAATTATATTCATTGATTATAAGCTCATCTCAGCTAAAAAGTTCTTAGCCAGTTAGTTAAGATGGGTCAGGGGACATTTATGTATCATGTTAGATTCATTCCTTTGTGTGAATTTATTTTCTTTGATGTGAACTTTGTTTCCTCTGTCAATCTGTGAGCTTGTTTCTTTCTTTATGCTAGGCTTCATTGATTATTGTAATTTTCCATCGTTAATGTGCATTTATTGATATTATAATTGTGTAGTTGATATCAAATTGGGGCTTCAAAAGAAGAAGAAGAATAAAAGAAATTACTTCCTGATGGTGCAAAATTTTGGTACAAGTGGGCATCTAATATCCAATAAATTCTATGGAACAAAGATAATAAAATAATAGATTTAATGTTATATCTCCTATGAGTAACTTTAACCCAAGGGGCAGTGAAGATAATAAATACCTCTATAAGATATAGGTCATGGGATGAGGTATAGTTATGGATTCAAAACTCCACAGAGATGTTTAGGGGTCATGGGGTTCCAACTGCACACCAAAGTGTAGTGGCTGAGGGTTCCTCCAAAAGGAGGAGAAAAAAAAGACTTTTACAATAATGAGCATTGCACGATGGAATTAGACATTGATGTAGTAAAACGTCAAGAGGGCTCTGGTGAAGTAAAATGGTATATTGAGACCTACAACTAATAAAGATAAATGTCCCATATTAATAATACAGGTTAAGCAAAGGCCTTTATTATAGATTATTTTGCTTTATATTATTTTTTTGTTTGGATAAATGTAAGATAAAATATTAAAATTTGCTTAAAATAAAAAATCTCGCCTGTCCCTAGGCGCTAGCCGCCCGCCCACCTAGTGCAACATTGGATACGTAGAGTTGATACACTTGAGAGACCCTAGTGATTTAAACGTGGAGTTTAAATCCTAGTTTAAACTTCCATTATTTTTCCTTAATTATTTATCTTAAATTTTTCCTACATCAATTGAATTTTATAATCAAAATCAACTTTCTCATTAATTACATTAAACACATTGTCGTTGAGAAATTTTCAATAATCACTAACCTCGCATAAAGGACAAATGTTAGCCTCATATAAAAAGAGGATAACAAGTTCATTCATTTCTGGTGAGAATCAAACCTCAAACCTAAAGGTCCAGGGCCTCAGCCTTAACTATCAGTCTGAAGCCTCATTGGTAAGTACAATTTCTTTTGAACATCCTTCATAAAAAATCTTTTGCTTCAATAGCCTCGATGACCTAAGTCACAAAAGAGTTTACTCCACAAAATCGTCTATGATAAGTTTTGATCGCATCACATATTTCCAAATTAAATTATTAAATAATAGCCAATAAATTATTCTAATAAAACTATTTTATGAATGTTTTAATGTTTGTGTAAAATATTAGACGCTCATTTATATTATATATTCCTTATAATATCCGGAACTGAGAGTTTTATTTGACTTTGACTTCATAATAAGGGTTGTCATATACACATTTAAAAATAAATTTTTTTCTAATATTTATTGATATTAAATGTGCCTACAAAAACAGGCCTTTATGTGTGTAAGAAAAAGAACATGTCAAATATGAGAAAGTATATATAAAATATTAATATTGTATATATAATCAAGGAGGGAAAATGAAGGACAATTTACAGTAATATTCGTCTAAGGAATGATGAATTCATCGATAAAGAGTATAAGGAATGAGTGGATAACTTGGCAGGTTTTATTAACTGTTTAAGCCTTCAGTTGGGTCTTGTCTTCGCATTTTCTGAAAAATGAAAATTTAGATGCATAATCTGCATTGTAATCGCCATTATGTGTCATTTTCCACAGTAGTTTAAATTGTTAGAATTATGTTATTTAGTTTTGTTTCTTTTCTAGAAAGCATGTTGCAGACCTTTATAATGTGTTTCGGTTATCAATTTACATGGCAGTGGTTATGGCTGTGCTTTGTGGAGGATTAAGTCAAGTTGGCCTGCAAGTTGGACCTGTCAAACGCCTCAGGAGAAAATTAGAGCAACTTAAACCTGCAAAACGCCAGGAGAGGAAGTTTGAAGAGCTTAAACAAAAAGTTGATCTTTTCAATTTTGTGAGGGAATCTATAGAAAGAAATAAAATCAAGCGACTATTGCAGGGGGATATGCCAAGACAAGAATGCAAAACATGGCTTGAGACTGCAGAAAAAATAATATCTGAAGTGAACGATATATTAAAAGATGAAGGGAAGGGCTCTGACTTTAATTTGTTTTTCCATAAGAGAGTGGGCGAGAAGCTGATGAAAATGCATTATGAGATTGCTGATCAACTGGAGAAATCTAATGAGATGATGATTGATTCCTTAGAAGAAACACTAAAAGCAGCAGTAGTAGCAAACGTTAAGTCTATGATGCCAGTGGGACGAAAACAAAAAGTGACACGACATAAGGCAGCAAGTGAACTAATACACCTACCACTACACAAATCTATGTTGGAGCAAGATTTGGTTGCTGCTGAGACTGAGATAGGGCAGGAGATTACTCCTGTTCCAGGGACAGAGACTTTTTCCGCAATGTATGAAACTGGAATTCATTCCAATCCTGCTGAATTTAAGGAAACTGAAATAGTTGAGAGCAATCTTGATGTGGGTAAAGAAGAAGGTCAAATGAAGCGCAGATTGCAGTCAAGTTTGAAGGCCTCAATGTTAGTAGTGAAACCAAAAATCATCATACCTATTTCAAATAGAATTGAGGAGAGGAATTTGAAGAGAGGGATCGATGACAATGTGCTGAAGATCATAGGATTATTGAGGGAAGATTCAGTCAGAAGGATTGGCATTTATGGTATTGGTGGTATTGGAAAGACTACCATCCTTAAATCCTTGTTCAATGACAGAGAAACAAATGACATGTTTGATTCAATCATTTGGGTAACTGTATCACGACATTGGAGCTCAAAAAAGATCCAGGATCAACTTCAGATGCAATTATTAAATAACCTTTCAGGCTCCAATACCAATCTCCATCCTAAATTATTACATTCTTTGAAAAACAAAAAATTATTGTTTCTTCTGGATGATGTCTGGGATCGAATTGATTTGAATGATGCGGGAATTCCTGTTCCCAGTGAAGAAATTGATTGCAGGATTATATTTACCACAAGATTCCTGGATGTTTGTCGAATTATGGATGCAGATACAAAACTTGAAATTCAGCCTATCTCCAGGGAAGAAGCTTGGGGATTGTTTCATGACCAAGTCGGTGGGATTATTTATTCCACAGATATCAAGCTCTATGCAGAAACTATAGTTGCGGAGTGTGGAGGCTTGCCTTTGGCCATTGTAGTTACTGGAAGAGCTTTGAGAAAAGAAAATAATGTGTTAGAGTGGAAGCATGCATTGAGGGAACTTCTAATACCTGGCACTCGCGAGGAACATGATAGTGAAGCTGTGATCCAACAATTGAAATTTAGTTATGACAGGTTAAAGGCTCGTGATGTAAAAGATTGCTTTCTATATTGTGCATCATTTCAAGAAGATTGTGATGTTAATATCTCTCAACTGCTAAACCACTTGGTTGGTGAGGGTTTAGTTGCTGGAAATATGGAAGATGCATTTCGGAGGGGAAATGATATAATCCAGACTCTCATAGAAGCCTCTATGTTAGAGAGTACCAGTAATGGTGTTTCTGTGAAAATGCATGATGTACTTCGGGATTTTGCATCAACACTTATGTTACCAGGAGCAGAAGGTTGTCACTTTTTGGTTCGAGCTGATTTAAGATTGACACAGCCGGTTCAGGGTCCGAAAATAGATACTTTTATGACTGATAAAGGTCATCAGTTCTTGTTAGGGGCTGGCGCAGGATCAATAGAGCCCCCATCAAATGAGAAATGGGAACAAGCCATGATGATCTTCTTAATGGACAATGAGTTGTTCAGTCTACCTGAAAGTCCATCTTGCCCCAATCTGTTGTCTTTGTTCCTTCAAAGAAATAATCATTTGAGAACGATACCAGAATCTTTTTTCGAGAACATGCCTTGCCTTGAAGTTTTGAATCTATCTCAAACCAAAATTAAATCCCTCCCACGGTCACTCTTCAAGCTTAACAATCTTAAGGCACTTATAATTCGTGACTGTAAAAATCTTTCCATACTTCCATCTGCCATTGGAGCTTTAGAAACTCTTGAGTTACTTGATCTCCGACGCACTGCGATTTATAACTTACCTGACGAGGTACAAAGTTTGACTCGATTAAAGCATATGACAGTATCTTTCTATGGAAGTAATAACAGCAGTGAGTACTCAAAGCTGCCACAGACATTAGTTTCCGATGGAGTATTATCAAGGTTGGTGCATTTGACTGTGCTACACATTGCTGTCTATCCAGGAGATCAGAGGTGGAGTAAAAGCATAAAATTAATCACAATGGAGATACAAAATTTGAATGAGTTGGAGATGCTTGAAATTCACTTTCCAGAAGTTGAGCTTCTTGAGCAATTTCTTCGGGATAGTCTGCCATGGAAAGACCAGCGCTTAACAAAGTTTAGATTTGTTGTTGGCCATAATGTCAAGCGCGTTGTGGAACGTGTTCCTGATGATGTGGAACTTGATTATAATCAGCAAGATCGATGCCTGATATTTGTGAATGAGGAAACACTACCTAGTGCAGTGAAGGAGGTATTAAGCCGTAGTACTGCTTTCTACTTGGATCATCACCTTACTATCTGCAAACTATCGGATTTTGGGGCTATAAATTTGAATGCATTGAAGTTTCTCATACTGAGGGAATGTCCTGTAATGCAGACAGTTCTAAATGGCAAGGAAGTAGAGGGTAGTGCATTTCCATTGTTAGAGAACCTCAGTATTCATTTGTTATGGAGTTTGGAAAAGATATGCGAGAACCCTGTACCAACCGGAAGTTTTTCTAAACTAAGGTATCTATCAGTACATACCTGCCCTGTCTTGCCTTTTATTCTTCCATGCTCCATGGCACAAAATCTTCACAACTTGGAGGTTTTGATAGTTGAAGATTGTGAAGCAGCAAAAGAGTTGATATTTAATGACCAGAACATTGATCCTGGTGAAATTTTACTCCCCAAGTTAAAAAGGTTGAGACTTCACTATTTGCCTAATTTGGTTGACATTTGGAAAGGGTCTTGGCCTCCTATAGAGCACATCAGTTTCTATGATTGTCCAAATTTGACGAATCTTCACATGAGCTTTTATGTAATTGACACGATAAAAGACATCAAGGCCGAAAAGGAATGGTGGGATGAGTTAATTTGGGATGATTCTAAATTATTCGAGCAGCTTCAAGTTTGTTACGCAGAACTTTGCTATGATGATTTGTAAAAGAAAGGAAGTCCAGGGCATTCATAAAAGGGTATGTATCTTTTTCATCTGCACCTTGTCTTGATCATTGACCATGATTGCTCATGTCCTCTACTAGAGGGATTGGAGCCTTAGACCATGCATTCTGTTCAAAACTTAAAACCTGCAAACGTTGATAATCTATATAAAATAAGAGTAATGCCGGGGTCACAAATTTTTGGTCCAAAAAGACATGACATCCACCCCCACCCCCCACCACCCACCACTCCAAAAAAAAATATTTATTGATTATGTATACATTCCCATCCTACGCACCCCCATCCCCATCCCCATCCCCATACCCATCCCCATCCCCATCCCCATCTCCATCCCCCCAAATATTATTTATTGATTATGTATACACGCCACGCTCCGCGCCCCACTCACCCCCACTCCCCACCCCCCAATATTTTTTTTTAATATTTATTGATTACATATACAGTTCAAAAAAATAATATTTATTGATTATTGTAATAAAATTCTCAATAATTCATTAATTTTAATTAACATAACAATTATTAATGTAATTTTTTTTTGAAAGTGCCTATAATCACAAAATTAATATTTTTAATACTCAAATTAGTTGCATCAATTAAAATTTTTAGTTTCAAACTTGGGTCTAAAAAATTAAAATAAGATTCTTTTAGTATAATAGAAATTAAAATTTTAGTGAAATTATAATTTAAAAAATAGGTCGACCTGAATTTTACCCATAACCATTTAAATACAAACCACATAACCCATATTAAATATAAGTAATATGATACGGAATGTTTAAAGTAGATTTGCATTAATCACTTATCAGGATCCTCTATGAGATTTCTGTGCGAGGATCTTGTGAGGGTTTTGCTGTGGAGTTGACAACACATCAAAAAAGAGATATAATGGCTCACAACTCCTTTTTTTTGTCTGTGTATCAAAATGACGTCGTTTTGATAGGAATTTTTTTATTTTAAATTTCTTGATTATTCTGTATATGTTTTTTTTTAATATTTAATAACTTAGCTTGCTATTAATATTAATATTATTCTGTATATGTTTTCAATGTGGCTTTAGTTATTTTTCGTTTATTATTGTTTTTGTTTGTTTATTTTTTTTTTATTATTATAATTTGTATTTATCTGTTCCATAAAAAGAGTTTACTCCCACCATTGAAAATATTATTATTATTTACTCTAACCATTGGGCCAGCTGTGTCAACCAAGAAAATATTCTAGACCTATCAATCATTATTATTTACATATTCATTTATATCTTTTTTTATTATTAATAATCGTTTTATTTTACATCTTTTAATCCACTGCTCAACGGAGACAATCACCATCACAACTCAAATATTATTTTAAATGTACTCTTTTTACTTTACTTTGTTTGTTTGGTAAAAGTAAACTGCATTTGGTGGCTTCTAATTTTCTGTCAACTTGTTAAAAAAAATTCCTATCAAAACGACGTCATTTTGATACACAGACAAAAAAAAAGAGTTGTGAGCCATTGAATCTTTTTTTTAATGTGTTGTCAATCCCACAGCAAAATCCTCACAAGATCTTCATAGAAAAATCCTCATAGAGGATCCGGATCCACATTATTGACTCTATCATTAGAATTAGCTTGATATTTGTTAATAGCTTGATAATTGTTAAAAAAATTTGTGTAAGATTTTTTCGTTGGAGAGTTACTTCAATTTTTAATTATTATTTTTTTCGTTTTGTCTTGTTTTTTTGTATCCCATACGTACCCAAAAAGATAATGAAAATATAAATTTATAAAGTAGAAACAGTTTATGCTTCATACGGTTTTAATTTTTAAAACTAATTAAGGCGTCAACAAAAATAGGTTCAAAATACATATTGTGCAACTTAAATTAATTTGATGAATTGTAGTATTTAAATTAAATTAAATGATTTATATAAATTTTGAATTTGAAAAATATCTCGTGTTAACTTCAAAAGGTCAAAATAACTCTTATATATTGAAAAACGGATTATTATCTTATACTTGAATATTATGTAATATGTAAATTTGAAAAACATAATATATATGTATATTTTAATCCTTTATTTTAAAAATAAATAAATGTTGTCATAGCTGACCAATATTTTTAGATTCTAAGAGTGAATAATTAGAATTCACTAAATAAATTAAAGGGAACACTCTTATCTTAATAGGTCGAATGAAATTAAAGCTTCTCTTTTTCCTTTTCTTCTTAAATATGAATTATTACCTAACTATATATTTCATATTTACTTGATGAATCCACTTTTTTAATTTTGTTAATTAATTGATTAAACTATTAATTTTTTTTCAATCGCAATAATTAAATACGCCACGTCAGAAATTCACGACGCGACAACTCAATATCATGACCTTGTAGGAAATTTGGTGGGACAAAAAAAAGAATTTTTTTAATCATAAAATAAACAAATCTGATTTGGTATGGAGTAAAATAGTTAAATAACAAATTATATAACATAAATAATTAATACAAAACAAACAATAACATAAAATATATTCTTATATCGAACGCACTCGGTCGATCTAAACCAACCCCCAAATCGCATAAACAGTATAAGTTTAGGGTTTTTAAAAAGAACCACTCTTCTCAGTCAGTCGTGACTATTTATTTTCAGTCATTTTTATTTTCTCATTTTTTACCTGCAGTAGAACTACACAAAACCTCCAAAACCCCAATTAATTACTTGAAACTCAATTTCGATCCTTGGGCATTTCGATACTCACCCACTTCTTTTGATTGAGTGCGGTCTCTCTCTATCTCTTCTAATTTGTCAACCCTTTTAACAAGTTTGTTTGTAATAATTCAGAGTAATGGCTGGAACTGGAGGCTTCGCTGTTTCGCGGAGCCACGGAGGGGACCGATTCTATAACCCGCCGGCGATACGGCGGCACCAGCAATTGTTGTTACAGCAACAACAATAGCAGTTGCAGAGACAACAGCATCTGCAGCCTCAGCGTCCGGCAAAGGCGGTGGCGGCTACTGCTGCCGTTGAGGCCGAGAATCGGACCGAATCTGATGATTCGGAGACTACATTGTTGAAACCGTCCTCCATTTGCTCTTCGTCTCCTCTGACGCCGCCGACCAGCGCGACTAACTTGGATCATCTACTGGAATCCGTCACTCCTTTGGTTCCCGCCCAGTACTGTCCTGAGGTATAAAAAATTAGGGCTTCTTTTTAAAAACCCTAAACTTATGTTGTTTAGTCAATAAGACAGGGTAGGAAAGAATGAAGGATGTTCGATCGATTGTAAGGGATCTGATATGATATAAGGATATATTTTATGTTATTGTTTGTTTTGTATTAATTAGTTATGTTATATAATTTGTTGTTTGACCATTTTCTCACACCAAATCAGATTTGTTTATTTTATGATAAATGACAGGTACCGTCCGGTGCATGTGTTAATTTTTTATTTTTATTTTTTTTTACCACAATTATGAGAAAAAAAAAATAAAAAATAATAGAGCAAGTTTGAACAAAAAATTGTAAAAGGAAGTACATTTTTTATTGAAAAATATTGTAATTTTACAGTGTTTTTTTAATAAAAAATATACTTCCTTTTACAGTTTTTTTCAAACTTGCTTCTATTATTTTTTATTTTTTCTCATAATTAATAGTAAAATCCAAATAATAAAAATAAAAATTAATCAACCCGCTTCCCAATTTACCATTATTGAGTTGTCACGTCAACAATTTTTGACGTGGAATGTTCAATTTGTTGTAATTGAAAAAAATAAATAGTTTAATCATCTAATTGATAAAATTGAAAGATGAATCGTCGAAGTGAAATATGGACTATAATTTATGGTACGAATTCATATTTAAGCCATATATCTATATTGGTATCCTTATGAAGATATGTAAATGTTTATCTCGTCTTTCTGCATCCTCTCTTTTTCTATATTCTTTTTTTTTTCTCAATATATTGAGAATCTATATTGTGCCGCGTGCTACAAGGTTTTCATAAAACTGTCTTATATAAAATTCTGGTGGCAAAGATGGTTGGATTTTGGTTGGGAAAAAGTTTAGTGAAATATTGAATCATGTTATGATAAATTTATGCCGAATTATAATTGCGAAATTTATCAATACATATAATTGGTATGAATTATATGAAGACCCCACTTATTACACATTTTCCAAAAAAATTATTACAAATACGTGTACACGTAACTGACAATTAAAAGTCAACGTAAACTTTCACAATAGATATTATTTTCCAAAATTATTTACTTTTCTTAGCACATCTCTCTTTTTGAGTACTTGCACTATTAATTTGATATTTCTTACAGAGAATAAAGCTCATAACTATATGAGGATGCATGCTCCTACAGATTGGTGGGCTGACTGAAGAATTTGGGAAATGTACATAGGATAATAATGGACATGATGCTTGGAAGGAATTCAAAAAAAAAACAAATGAAATGGATGCAATTCGCCAACTTTGGCCATTAAATCGTATTAAATTTTATTCCAAAATATAAGATCATTTGCAAACATATACCGTTACTTTGTTCATAGTTTGGTTGTGAAACTGATATTTATTCGTGTGTTGTCTACATTTATAATATGCGTCTGTTTTTAATGACATTACTGTCGATAGTTTATTTAGATCCGTTATATATATATATATATATATATATATATATATATATATATATTGTTCGGTGTGATCTGTCGATCCCCATATGGGCCGAAGACCGTATCTATGAAGGATCTGTCGAGTCCAATGGGCCGAAGCCAGTAAAAAGATTGATGGTGTTCGGGGTCGGGCGACTAAGTTCTTTAGGCCGGGATCCAGTTCTGCTTGGAGGTGTTCGGGTGACTTGGAACCATACAGACGGTTATTCCTCGTATAGAGTCTGGCGTGATAAGGAGTTTGAATGGTTAAGTATTTTAGTCCTAACCATATTTAAATATTAACTCCAAAGGTAGGTGTTAGGATTATATCCAATTTCCTTCTTTTAAAGAGATTGAATTTGACCCAAACATAGATAACTATCATGTTTAGGAGTCCTAATACAATTTGGGAATCAGTTTTAAGGTGATGAGATCAACTATAAATACAAGGCTAAACTTCAATTAATTGGTAATACATATTTGGGAATCTTAAACTTTGTTTTGAATTCAGTAATTGGACACACAGACAAAACTTGACGTTAACATATATATATATATATATACACACACACAATCCGGATCAGGGGCTTACCCCTGATCATTAGACACAACAAAAAGAGGGTTTAAAAAATAAAAAAATTAGGTATATGGGCTTTATTATTGTATTACGTAAACGAAAAGCCATTTTAATTAAATTGCAGATTTTTTTTTTATTACATTTGGTGGCAAACCCGTAGTGGATTATTGCTTTAAGAAAATAAATATATAAAGGTTGAACACAAAACCTCCAAGTCATTAAATAAGATTTCAATCCAACTGAACTACACAATTACTTGTTTTAACATGCATGCATCTAAATAAAAGTACAAAAATAAAAAGACAACCGTTTAAACAAAATGTACAATCTCTAGTTTTAATTTGTTTGTCTTTTTAAATGAGTTAAATTTGAATCATAATTAAAAATATTCAATTTAAATTATTTAAAATTTAATTCTATCCAATACATAAGTTTCTCAAACATCATTATCATTTATAAAAAGATTCTCCATTTAACTTTAAAAATTATATTGAAAATGTATTTATTTAACTCTAAATAATATAAAATTAAGAGATTAATAGAAATTTTAGATAGTTTTACTACATTCACGAAAGACTCTGTATTAATTAATTAATCTCTTGTATAAGGTAAATTAATGTTGATTATTTGTTTAAATTTATTAAAACTATTGGTGAGTTTCACTAGTATAATATATTGGCGGACGATAAAATAAGGAGATTTAAAATAAAAATAAAAAATTGAAAGAGAGAAGATAAAGATGTTGAACTAATATTAGTATCAAAGCAAATATTAGGTGGTGGTGTGAGAATATTATCAAAATTAAAAACTATATATAGATATAATAAAAAGAAAACACTACAAAATAGACGTAATTTAGTTATGTATAACATTTACACATGTTACAACAAGTAATTGTTGTAGTTCAGTAGGATTAAACTTTTATTTAATGACTTAGAGGTCTTGTGTTCAACTCTCACAAGTAAGGGTGTAAACGACAAAAATTTGAGTTCTCGAACTGTTTGTTGATTTTACAGCCTTACTCACAAGGCAAACCCCTTTCCCTCATCCGAGGTAGTAAATCTAAATTCTGAGGTAATGATAATACTCATTTGTTCAAACTGTTTTTTTTGTTCGTTTCGGACTATGTTTCTTCTTCCTTTATATATCCATTCATGATGTGCATTTGTGGTGCCTGTGGCATCCTACTTACAGTAGCAGATTGGTGGTTTTGACAGGTCTGTTTATGCACCAATCCTTTTTGGCTTGTATGACAGGACCAAGTTCACTATTTCATCGAAGAGGTACACTTACTCTTGTAAAATTCAACCCAAAGTAACCATTTTTTTGTAACCAGCTAAATATGAAAGCAATCAACATGTTCCTGATTTTGTTTGTAACTGGTTGCAGTTGTTGGCTTTGGAAAGAAGAGGGGACCTAACTCATTTGAGAAGTAGTAAAAAGCTTGAGGAATCATGTCTAGTTTTGTAGGTGAAGCCTTGTGGGTTGTTAAGTTGAATTGATACATTTTCACTTTTATAGTGATTCCAGACTTCTTATGTTTCTGTTTTGATGGACCATGTTCAATGTATTATCACTCTATTGGCTATAAATTAGCATTTTCTACTCTACCTCTGCGACAGAATCCATTCTCTCTGGTGGTAGATGATTTAAAACTTCTTCTCAAGTTAGAGTACTTGATTATCTTTCCATGTACTTACTTACTTAGGCGTCGCTATGCATACAATATAGAACACATGCAGTTTTTGTATCTCTATCGATAGTCGTAAAGGTTACATCTTTTTTTATAATTCTCGGAATTATTAGCAGTTTGTGGATCCAACGGTATTTATTTAAACAATATATATAGATACTTTGGATATGCATACGGATGAGTTTGAAGTAATTTTTTTTACCATCAAGTTTAGACTTGACAATATAGTTTGAATCAAATGGGTCGGTTAATCATTTTTATTTATTCAGATCGGTTAAAATTTTAACCCATATTTTTTAAAACAAATATGGTTGGTTAACTGGTTAACCATTTTCGACCCATATTTCATTTCTTTTTTCGTCTTTTCTTTGCTCGACCCTTCCTTATTCCTCCCAAGCCCAAGTCCTCACCTCCTCCGGCACTATCGTTTCATCGCCTCGTCCGCGTGGGCGGCCGCCGAAGATCCAAAGATCCACTCGCCCCTGTGTCGTCGCCGAAGATCCAAAGATCCACTCGCCCGTGTAAGTATCATTTTTTCTTCTATTTCATCTGATCACCAGCTTAATTGTAGATATCATTTTTTCTTCTTATTTCATCAGATCACCAGCTTAATTGTAAATATCAGTTTCCATTGCATTTTCACAAAAAAATGATTGATGAAATAGTTATAACTGGAGTCTTTTTATTACTCGGTAAATATAATGCTAGTAGTATCGAATTTGGGATTTCTTATTTATTTGCATTTGATTTCTAAATCTCTTAAGGGAGTATCATGTAAGAATGATATTGGGTATTTGCGATGCATTAACCCGTAAAATGACTCTAATAATATTGGGTATTTGCGATGGATTAAGGGAGTATCATGTAAGAATGATAGTTATAATCTGACACATTATTTATATATTTACAATTGTTATTTTAGTTAATTGTCTATTTTGTTTTATCTCTTTACAACAAAAGTGAAAATTTAAACATGGGGCATTTGTAAATTTCAATTGCAGCGGCTGTTTAGTATATTTGCTTTATTTTATACACGAGGGATGTGAGCAGTGAACAGTTTCTAGGAATTTTCCCTTTTCATTTTTGAAGGTGAGTTGGACTTGAGAGCAGTGAACAGTTTCATTTTTGTGAGCAGTGAACAATTTCATTTTGATAAAAGGACTTTGCTTGTTTAAATACATACTTATTCCTGATAAGCATAATCATTTGTTGGTAGTTTGTAATATATTCTGTTATGGAAGAACAAAGTGTATTTACAAGTCCGGGCTCCAAATGGAGTGCTGAACAAAGTACATCTACAAGTACAGGTAACAAACGTTCTAAGAAATGCACCTTTTCAGTTTGGGATCAATTTGAAAAAGTTATCATTGATGAAAAATTAAAAGCCAAGTGTAAAGATTGTGGTCATATTTATGCTTGTGAACACGATACTAGTAATATGCTTCGACATGTTAGCTTAAAACATGGAAAAGAATTAGTTGACGATGAGTTAGAAATGGTGCCTTTAGATCAAAATCACTATTGTGAGCTAATGGCAAAGGCTATAATCAAACACAATTATCCCTTCTCTTTTGTGGAACATGAAGGAATTCGTGAAGTGCATCGTTACTTGAATCCAGATGTACAATTTATCACAAGGAATACCGCAAAAGCTGATGTCTTAAGCATAAATAAGAAGGAAAAGGAAAAACTTAAGTATGCTTTAGAATCTATTCCTGGTAGGATATGTTTAACATCTGACTTATGGTCTTCTATTACTTTGGATGGGTATTTGTCTCTTACTGCACATTATGTGGATGAGAATTGGATACTACAAGCAAGAATTTTAAATTTAAGGTTTTTAGCTCCTCCACATGGTGGACCTTTATTAGCAGAGAAGGTAATTGGTTTGTTAAGAGAGTGGGGGATTGAGAGGAAAGTGCTCACCATTACTCTAGATAATGCATCGGCAAATAATGGCTTGGTAGATGTTGTGAAGAGTCATTTGAATTTGACCGGTACATTACTCTGTCGAGGGGAATTTTTTCATGTGCGTTGTGGTGCACATATTTTGAACTTAATTGTTCAAAGTGGTCTTAAGATGATTGAAAAATGTGTTAACAAAATTAGAGAAAATGTGAAACATGTGAAAGGGACAAAAGGAAGATTGATAAAATTTGCTGAATGTGTTGCTCAACTCTCATTGAAGTGTAGTAAGAAACTTCGTTAAGATGTTCCAACAAGATGGAATTCAACTTACTTAATACTTGATAGTGCTTTGACATACAAACTTGCATTTTATCAGTTACAATTAGTTGACTCAAATTTCAAGGATTGTGCAACGGAGGAAGAATGGAAAACAGTTGAAAAGATTGCTAAATTTTTGAAACCATTCCATGATATCACTACTCTTTTCTCAGGAACTCAATACCCTACCTCTAATCTTTATTTTCATGGGGTATGGAAGATACAATCCCTTACTTACGATGAGATGGATGATCCAAGTAGCATTTTATATTATATGGCAATTGAAATGAATGCGAAGTTTGAAAAATATTGGGAGTACTATAGTTTGGTGTTGTCATTTGCCGTCATCTTGGATCCTCGTTTCAAGTTGGAGTTTGTGGAATTTGTTTTTAAGAAACTATATCCAAGGACATACAATGAAAGGGTGAAATTTGTTCGTGATAAGTTGAGTGACCTTTATAAGGATTAGTGTCGTTTTTCAACTTATTCTTCTACATCCGGTTCATCTCGTCCAACTTTTTATGGAGATAATGAAGATGATATTGATGATATGGATGTAAGTATTGTTTATTTTCTTAATTATGAAGATGATATGTATATATATCTACATGTATATATGCTTACTTTATTTTTACCTATTGTGAAAATTTTGTAGGAGTTTGACTCTTTTCTAAGTCAAAAATATGGTTCCGATCGAAGTAAGTCACAATTGGAATCTTATTTAGAAGAGAGTAGTCTTAATCGAAAGATGCATCTAAATATTCTTAGTTATTGGAAAGCAAATAGAAATAGGTCTTCAGTGTTATCAGTTATGGCACGAGACATTCTGAGTATTCCTATTACTACTGTTGCTTCAGAGTCGTCTTTTAGCATTGGAGGGCATATTATAACCAAGTACCGTAGCTCAATCACCCCTGAGATTGCGGAGGCTTTATTGTGTACTCGAAATTGGTTGTATGGCTCAGATGGTAAATATTAAAACATGACTAAGTTAGATGTTAAAATTTTGTTATTTTGACTTTCTTTAGTTGTTGATTTTGGTTTTTTTTAAATATAGCCACTGGACATGATAATGAAGAAGAGGAAGAGGAAGAATTAATCGTTGACATCGAGCCTATAGTTGTTGGACTTGATACCATGGAAAGTAGGGTGGATTAAGAAATTTACACAATTTGGGTGAGCAATTATAAAATTTGGGTGAGTAATTTCCATAAGCCCGTCTTATAATTATTTAATTTTTGATAGCTGCTGTTATCTTCTAGGTATTTAGTTTTTGATAGCTGCTGTTATCTTGTAAATGAATCATGGTTTCTATTCTATTGTATACTATATATTGCAGGGATATTTTGGTTGAATACACCAAGAAGTTGGAAATGTTGAATGAAGTTGTCTTAAAGGCCCTGGCCAAGTCATTGAACTTGAAAGAAGAGTGTTTTTTGAAGCAGTATGGTGAACCAAATGTTATTATATATATGCTTGAATATATATGGTGAACCAAATGTTTTGAAGCAGTATGGTGAACCAAGCAGTATGGTTGAATATATATGCTTGTCATTATTGTAACTGTCACAAATGTTAATTATTTGTAATAATGTTTGTTCTCGGCTTTAAGTGTAATTGAACTAGTTACTATAATCAGGCCTTCATGGAACTATAACTATATTAAAATTGCTCTTTGAATGAATTTATTATTCATTTTTAATACTTTCTCAAATTTTATTTTTATTAAAAAATAGTTTTCAAATTTGTAATTTTGTATAGGAAAAAAAGATGAATTCGTTTTGGACGATTTCTGTAGTCTTGATTTACGTAAGCTTTATTTAGGACTACATGACTATTATTGTTTAAGTGCACATATACACAATTTAAAATCAGGCCTTCATGGAATTATAACCATATTAAAATGGTTAATATGGTTAATATATATTTTTAACTATAATCATATGGTTCCAACCCACATTATCCATATTAAAAATGGTTAATATGATTTTAGTTCTTAAATGGTTGGTTAACCATATTTTGAAAATCAAAATCAACCCATAACCATATTTTGTCAGGTCTAATCAAGTTCACTTAACTGTTTGTCCACCCAATATCTTTATACGAGTTTAAATAGAAAAACAAAGAAATTAAAAAATATATTAAAATCAATGAAATACATAACATATTTGGAGGTTTTTATTGCTTGTTGTAAATTATAACAGCACCACAGAAGGAAGCGAAGGCAACACATCATGGTAGGCTCTGCTCACTTCTCAGAGTTTGGGATAATTCTTCTTCCGCTTGTTCAACTAGCGGATATGAAAAGTTTTTTTTTGTGTCCGCTACTTTACGTAGCGGATGTCGAAATTGATTTTTAAATTTCAGCCGTTAAAATATACAAATATTTTATATATATATAACAAAATTTAGATAACTTTCTTCCTACTATTTTGAAAAATGGATAAGTGGGGGTCCATATAATAAGCTAAATTTACAACAAATACTTCATACAAATCCCCTCTATTTATTTTAACTCACTTGGCTTCACAAAACACATTTTTAATAACATTCATCATTAATATTATAACTCACAATATTAATAACCAGATCATTCCCAGGAAAGAAAGGGTTTTCCGATAAAGATTTCTCCTTATTGGCGCGCAATTAGGTGACCAAACCCTTTCCTCGACAGAACTTTCTAGACATTGTCAATAATGCAAATAATAATATGAATAACTTTGTCGTTTCAATTATTGATTTAATAACATAAAATATTGTGATAATAATTGAATCAATAACGTGAGATACTATGCAGTAATTACTGTGGCAATAATTGAACAAAACTGAGTAACTTCTCACGTAAGCATCAATAATCAAAGATACTGTACAATACAGTGTGCTACTATGCAACCACGCGTATTATTGTACTTTTATCACAGTGTATTTCAACAGTTAACGGTAAAACTTTCGCCGTTATTTTTATAAAAAGATATTTATGTCGTTTTCTAACTCCGACAATAATTCCGTTGTGGGCTCCACCAATAATTGTGCCATCGTACGAATATTTCTTGATAAAACGAATATTCCCCGACCAATCGAATATTTGATGACAACTTGCTTACTTTGTAAAATTTATAAATATTACCCACAACTATAACATTATATCAAATTCACACCATAATATTCAAAAATGATATTTTAGAGAAGAAAAATTCATCTTTATTCATAAAAGTTGGGGTCGTAGACAAGGAACAACTCAGAAAGTGCCCACATCATGGATTACCTAAATGGCTGCAGATGAACACGTTCTACAATGGATTGAGTGGTAATCTCAGGACTAGCATAGATGCAGCTTCTGGTGGAGCATTCATGACTAAGAGTTATGAGGAGGTGTATGAGCTAATAGAAACAATGGCGGCTAACAACTACCAATTGCCTACAGCGAGAATGACACAGCCTAAGGTAGTTGGGGTGTTAGAGGTAGATGGGATAACGGCGTTAGCGGCACAAATTTCAGCACTATCAAAGAAGGTGGATGCTTTGTTGGGTGCACAAACTCAACAAATTGCTTTTATTTGTGAATTGTACGAGGGAGAACATCCTACGAAACAATGTGCTATTAACCCAGCATCCGTACAATTTGTGGTTAGCTACAACAGGATTCCATAGAACATGTATCAGAATGCCTACAATCCGGAGAATAGGAATCACTCAAATTTTTTGCGGAGTAACAACCAGAATCAGCATCAACAAGAAGCTCTGCACCAAGAGAAAAAGACAGATTTAGAAGAGCTGTTGTTGAAATACATATCGGGCAATGAGGCGGCTATGAAATCACAAAAAGAGACAATGAAATCACAAGCAGTGGCTATCAAGAACTTAGAAAATCAGATGGGACAGCTGGCATTTGCATTGAATAATAGGCCTCAAGGAACTTTACCTAGTGACACTGAGAGAAATCCAAAGGGGAATCATGAGCAGTGTCAAGCAATCACTTTGAGGAGTGGAAAGCATCTGGAGGGGCATAACGTAGAAAATTCAGTTAAAAAAGATGACAAAGAAGGTGAAGACAACGTGGTTGAGGGGAAACAGGGTGAAGAAAAGCAAGTGGACAAGAACAAGACACAGGTTGAGCCAGTTATGTACTTATGTATCCTCCACCACCGTTTCAGGAAAGAGTTCAGAAACAAAAACTAGACAAGCAATTTTCAAAGTTTTTAGAAGTTTTTAAGAAACTTCAGATCAACATTCCTTTCGCAGAAGCCCTAGAGAAAATGCCAAGTTATGCTAAATTCATGAAGGGTATTCTGTCAAGGAAGAAAAAGTTAGAGGATTATGAAACTGTAGCTTTGACGGAGGAATTCAGCACAATATTGGTATAGTCACGACCTGTAATGTTACAGAAAAAGGATGTGGTGAAAGTCCTCTTTGGCCCGTAGTGCATAGATGGACAGTTGTTTGGCATGATCATGACCACTGGTGATACTAACGAATATTCTTGGCCCGTATTGCATGGATAATTCGTTGATGTGAAATATTTATTGATTGTTGTTACAGGGATAAAATATTGATGATGGATTTTTAAATTATAGAAGATAGTAGACATCATTCTCTATTTGACTCTTCTAATGGATTGATGTTTTCGCTGCAGTTGTTGATCTAAAACTTGTTATCTATTGTATTCTATCAGATTTTTCCCTGTTGAGGACTAACGATAACTTGTTTTACATTATCTTAGTCATAATATTCTTTACTGCGCTAGTTGAGCTCACCCTTTTACTTTTGGTTTCATTGTTCTTCTCACGAGGCGAGAATATAGATCGGACTAGTCGGGGAGTGGAGTAATGAATCAAGATGGTTTTTATAGCAGTCCTCACTATTTTGTAAAATAGTGTAGCAATAATTGTAATGAGGACTTTATTTAAGTTTGGATATTGTCTACAAGACAATATTGTTTTGAAACTCAACTATTGTGTTGTTGTATTTTGCACGACAAATGTATAAAGGAAGTTTGTATTTAAATTATGTACCATGTATTTGGTGACTCAGAATAGATTGTATGGACCTATTATGGGGGCGTCACAGAAGACACCCCACAGGCTTAATTACTCGAGTAACCTAGGCCACAATTTGGATTTGCTCAGGTCTAGCCTTCTTCCCTATCGTAATGCTCGTTTTCTTAGGCACTAAGCTACTTAAGTAGTGAGCATTGGGCCGGTGTCTCCTAAACCAGATAGCTTTAGGGAATCAAGTTTAAAGACACCCCTCAGGTTTAATGACTCGAGTAATCCAGGTCACGATTCGAGACATTAGGTTGGCCATAACTTATCTTCTATCTTCGCATTAATTGTCATCGTTTTTACCCTTTGTATTTCACTATGTCGATTAATTTATTTAAGGGCTTGAATTTTAGGAAAAGATCGACATGAGTGTTGACTATTTGAAAATATTGATTTTAATGATTAAACCAATTTAGACAGAGCCGTCAGTCGGTATAGTTTCAAATGGATGTACCAATTCATCTGGATTTTGAAGGTTTTTGCAATATGGCCCAATATGTGACTTTATAAAATTGGTCTGGAACCCAAGATTTGAGGAATTCAAGGGTGTTGGGCCATGATATTTTATGTAGTGGGCCGGACTGTTTGGGCCGAGTCATTGGGTTACCTTTGTTGGGTCTTGAAGGTGTTGGGCCGGATCGTTGGGCTAGACCATTAGATGAATAATGGATTGAGTTGTGCTTTGACCGGTAATGATGACAAAGATAAAGTTTGACTGTTATATCCTGCATTTCAATAATGAGGATTAGACAAAGTCGGTCAGCGGTGGAAAAAGGTGACAAATAGTGATCAGTGGAGCAGGTGAACTGCCGGCATTGGGACTGGGGCATCAGAGGTCGGTTACATACAGGACAAAGGGGAGAGTATAAGGGGGCATTGGATAACATATAAACAAGGTAACTGATATTTTATCATTATCAAGCACTAGAACTAAATACTCTCCATTGTTAACCTTGTGTCTGCCTGTACTAACTCTTACGCCGGAGCTATCCCCCGACGGTCCAAGCCGTCAAGCTTCTGGTACTGACGTGTTTATTGTGCAGGATTAGACGCGCTTTTAAGTGATTGAGGCGCGTGGAAAGATATTGGCATTAACATTGGCATTAGAAGGAGGGCTATTTTCTAGTGTTCTTGAATTTTCAATCACAGATTTTAGTTGTTCTACGTCGAAAGTTATGGTGAGGAGTAGAACGGTTACCCCTGAAGGACAGCCGATGGCTGTGAGTTCGTCTATACAACGGGTCTCTGACAAGGATAGACTAGATCATTCAAAAAGTGCTCGTGATAGTACTGATTCCAAGGATGTTTCAGAAGGTTCTCATGTGAGGGTCCGCGGTGATGCTAAGAGAAGATTGGTTTTTGCTGCTGATAAAGGACCTGACCATGGTTGGAAATGGGTAGAAGGCACACCGCCTAGAACCCAATATCGAGGTGATCAGACCTATAAGGCCTCCAAGTTGGCCAAGATGGTAGAGGAAGCAGACAAAGCCTTAGAGGTTCTTTTGAAATAGCGAGAAGAAATTGCTGAACAAATGCTTCGTATGGCAGAGATGAAGGACGAAGCATCCAGTTATGCTTAGTCCGAAGGACATAGACTAGGGAGAGGAAAGGAACATGTGCACTCTGGTCATATATCTCGAGGCCGACCTCAGGATCGAAGAAGGTCAAGAAGCCATACTCATGAGGGATCGAAGAGGGCACCCCACCCTATCGGTTCTCGGGATCATGGTAGAAGCCGACGAAGAAGTAGGTCCAGAGAGTACACTCTTGAGAATACAAAGAAGGTATACCGCCTTGAGTATTCTCACCACAGTGACAGAGCTCCGCACCGAAGTAGATCCAGAAGACGCACCCAAGAGAATTCGACGAGGGTACACCGCCCTGTGGATACTCGTCATCGAGGAAGTCCGTCTAAAGTTATGGGTTCGGATGGTAAGGGCCAGTCTACTCAAAAGAAGAAGGGTTCTCCGGAGATAGAAGTTTCCTCGCAACCGGAAGGAGTGGAATTTTTAGTCAAAGAATTGAAGGAGCTTCGGAGGCAGCTAGCTGAAGTTCAGCAAGTGAAAGATACTTCGGGGAAAAAGGCTTCTATTTTTTCTTCGGAGATTCATAAGGGGAAGGCAGACCCTACCAAAATGTTTCCTCACATAGAGAGTTATGATGGATCTGGGGATCCCTATGACCATAGCCAGGCATTTGATAGGCTGATGGATTATTATGATTTCACTGATGCGGCCAAATGTCAGACGTTTGTGACGACGCTTAGGAAGGATGCAAGGCAACGGATGGGAACTCTGCCTTCAGATTCAATCTCATCTTAGACGGATTTGTGTGGTAAATTCCATGCTCGTTTTGGGAGTAATAAGAGAAGTGGAAATCCTACGGGTTCGTTGGCTCAAGTTCGACAGTATTCGAATGAGTCCCTGGGCCAATATGTGAAGCGCTTCAGAGAGGCAGTTGGCCAAGTAATTGATCTCAATGTTCTTCAAGCTGTAGGGCTACTTTAAAATGGTTTGGATTTGGTGAAATCGGAGAAGCTGGTGAAGAAGTTGATGTTTCACCATCCGAAGAGTTTAGCTGAAGCTTTTGATAAAGCTGAGGGCTATATTGTGGTAGAAGAAGGTATGAATAGCTTGAAGTGTCCCTCTTCGGACAGGCTAAAAGAGGCAGACAGAGATAAAGCTGAGGACAGTTAGAAGAAGAATGGAGGGAATAATGATCGCTCTGAAGGAGGATCTAAGAAATACAACAATAGTTGGCGGTTGGGAGGAGCTCGTCCGCCTTTTCTGACCCAGAAGGTGAACAAGGTATACACTTAATTGAATACGGATAGGGCTGTTATTTTGGACCAGATCAAAGACCAACTATCGACGTCGGGATTTTTGGATGTCCCTTTCCGTTACTTGTTCTTTGGTGTTCTCATTTTAGGTGAGATTTGTTTGAAAAAACAAGTGAAAAGGCCCGACATGTATAATGTCGACGATGGGACTGTTAAGAGTCGCCAGTTGGTTTTTTAAATGGTTGTATCAACACAACCGAGAAAAGGTTTGCACATTGACCCAGTGATGTGACACTGATATATGGGTCGGCGAAACCGAGATTCATTTAGGGTCCGGGGACTTGGTTATGCGGGGGGAAGGTGTTAGGCACCCAGACATCCGTCATTACTACAGTGATGACCTCTTTTCAAGAAACTATTATATGAGTGTGTGTGTGTGGGTCAATGTGCTGTTATATGAAAGTTGTGCTAGGCCTCGTTCGAACCTATATACACAGGGTTTGAATTTATGTAAAAATTCAGTTTTTAGCAAGATATGGCAATGATGTTTTATAAAAGAGGTTTTTTCAAACCTTGATGCTCAATAGGAATTGAGACCTTTTACACTTCCATTTTTATTAAGTGAGCGGCTGAATTGATTTTATTTGACGGATGCGAGGCATCCGTATGAAAAATAATATATATACAAAAATAATGCCGACTTCCTCATGGGTATGGAAACCATCTGAGGAAATACAGACATCACAGAATAATTTACAAGCTGCTTACAGCTGAAAATGTCTATCACGGGAACCGAATCCAGATCCAATGAGATGAATCTGTGATCATATGATTCCTAGGCGCACAAAATATTGTAATTTGTATAAAAGTAATAAGCAGGTATATATATAAAAGCGGTAAATATATATATACAGACAGGATCACCAACCACGAAGCACCTCCATGGGGGATCAGAAATGTAAATAAAGCTATAAATACGGTCAACTGCCACAAAGGAAACTCCAGGCGGGACAGAATGTAAATAAAGCTGTAAATGCGGTCAACTGCCACGAAGTAAACTCCAAGCAAGATGAAATGTAAAGAAAGCTGTAAAAGCGATCAACTGCCACGGAGGGAACTCCAGGCAGGACAAAATAAATATATATATATGTATATATATACATACATATATATATATATATATATATATAAAAGCAATAAACGCACCGGATGTAAAATCCAGGCTCATCGAACATAGTTCGACACACAGCTGATATATATAAGTATATATATATAAAAGCGAGTAAACGCACCAGACCGAAGTCTAGGCTCATCGAACAACATCCGACACACAACTGATATATGTATAAGTATATATATATAAAAGCGAGTAAACGCACCAGACCGAAGTCTAGGCTCATCGAACAAAGTCCAACACACAGTTGATATATATATATATATATATATATATATATATATATATATATATATATATATATATAAAAGTTTAATAAACGCACTGCATCAAGTTCAGGCTCATCGAACAAAGTCCGATGTACGGTTATATATATATAAGTGTATATATATATATATATTAAAGCAAGAAACGCTCCGCATCAAGTTCAGGCTCAATCGAGGCATAACTCGATAATGTTAGTCAATATATATATAAATATATATATATATATATATGATTGGAATGAAACCACAGATAGAAGTCCCGCAAAAGCAAGCAACACGACTCTCAACGCGTGTAGAAGGGTGTGTGCAAGATGAAGAGAAAGACTCTAAAGTGTGTGAGAAGGCTTACGGTGAATCGATAAAAAGGGCTTCTATATCTTTAGAGTGGGTAAACACTTTGGGCTTTTTGGGTACAAAAGAGGCTATATATGAAGCTCGCTGTGTGTTTGAAAATGGGAAAATACATCAGATGGCAGCAAGTGCAGAGCAAATTGTGCGGGGTTTCCGTCTTTTCTCTTAAAAAACAAAGACCCCAAGCCTCTTATTTATAAAGCAAAAGGTGTCATAGGTGTACTGCTGGCTCATGTAGCAGTGTACCAGAGGCGGGTCGGGTCGGCCCGATTCTCGGTCAGTGGTCGTCTCAAAGTACGTGCACTCGTGCATTTGTAATGTCCACTCAAATTTTGAGAAGTGCAATCCAAGCATCCGTTTTGAGGTATTCGGGACCTATTTTCGGACCATGCCGTTTGTCGAGAGTCAGACGATGGCATGGGATTAGAGTTCAGACGAAGTCTTTGAAGATGGGGACGATGCCTCCGGTCTTCAAGCTTCAACTTTCATCCGTTACCCCGCATTAATAGTCACTCGGGATTGGTTAGCCTTGTGGAACATTGTTGCGTAGAGACGCGAGGCGTGGCATCGTGTTGGGACGAGATGGCGATGTTACCCTCAATTATTCTTCGCCGGATTGGGCCGATAAGCAGACGTTGCTCGAGACTTCACCGAGATTGAACTGCCTGCATTTGTTGAAAGGTCCTCATTGTCATCTTTGAGGTGTGTCCGTCTTCCCGATGTTATTCTTAGGGTTGGTACAAGTGCATCTCATTGTGAGTCTTAGAGATTTAAGTCGATGGCATTTGAAACAAGCATTTCCGGTTATCTCAAGGCGCATTCCTTGGGGTTATCACCAAGGTTGGTGGCTATTCCATGGTTGGGATCGAGACCGGATACCTCGGGGTTATCTCGAGATTAATCGGTCTTCTCCGGTGTGTGTTCGGTATTGTATCTGCAGGTCTCGGGGTTAGATCCGAGGTTAGGCTATTACTCCCAGTTGCGATCCAGGGGTTGATCTTTGAACTTCCAGTAGTATCCAGGGTATGGATTTGGATTGTCTTTCAGGGTTCTATCTTAAAAGACGAATCTGTCCTCCTGCAATGTTAGTAACAGTAGTACAGAAAATTTCGAGTGTCTACACCAACCATACTTTGAACCACCTCGTGATAATATTAAACTTGGATCGGGTAATACTCGCAAGTATTGTGATTACCATCAGGCGTCTGGTCATGACACAAATGATTGTTGCAGTTTAAAGGAGTTCGTTAAAAAGAATGTTCAAAGTGGTACGTTGGTTCAGTATGTGGCAGGAAGAGCGCCTCAACATGATCAGCAGAGGGATATGAGACCTGCTCAGGTAGCTCAACCGGTTCAGCCTGCGTTACCCACTCCTGATCAGCCAGCGAGACATGTGGTTGATGTTATTACTGGGGGTACTTCAGGCAAGGTTATCGGGAAGAAGCGTCGAGGATATTTAGATTCGGTCATGTCAGTGGCGGGTACACTCCCGAAGACTGACATACCTTATCCAAGTACGATAATTTCCTTTACCGACGAGGATTACCCTTCTGAGCCCATCTAACCCCATGAAGGAGCGTTGGTGATTACTGCACAGGTGGGTTCAGTAGATATGGAATGGATGATGATTGATAATTGGTCTTCTGTTGATATCCTATACGCACATGCTTATCAGAGGATGCATCTGGATGGGCGAAAGATGGAGATCGGGCAGGAGGCTCCTTTATATGGCTTCAGCAATGATCCAGTCAAGGTGGCAGGGACTATTGAGCTACCTATTATCTTTGGTACGGCTCCAAAATAGGTAGAAATAATGTGTAGATTTTATGCTGTGCATGTAGATTCGGCTAACATCGCCATATTGGGAAGACCTACCTTGACTGCTCTTCAAGCCATGACGTCGATTCCTCATTTTAAAATCAAGTTCCCAACAGTACATGTGTTGGGTAAAATCTAATTATGCACAACACGCAAGTATACGTGGTCAACAAGTAATAAAGTGAAAGTAGAGTATCGTTCTAACGAGGAATTGTTTAATAAAAATCACCAAGTACTAACTTGTAACCAACTAAATCTTATTTAAACGAAGGAATTTCAATTTATAAGTAAACTAATTCTAATTACCACTAGTTAAATTAAGATAATGGAGATTTAAGATCACAACTTCATTTATTGCTTCATTTAAGTTAACACACTTCTCATCAATTATTCTCTATCCTGAATTGTTAATCAAGAACACTAAAGCAGATAAAACCACTTCTCAATGCATAATACCCATATTAACTTCAATCCACAATTAAGATAGAAATCCGTTAAACACCTTAATCAACTAACCCACTATATCTCTATGTGAATTACAATTGAAGAAGGTTGAAGAATAAGTTCTCTATCCGATTACATGCGATGTCAAGTGTATCTCTACCTTAACAATAATCAAAAATCTGTTATTGACAAAATTCATGACACATGCTATCATGATAAGATCTAAATCAATACTTCATCTCTCGAGTTCATATAGATTATCACGGTAATTGATGGCCAATCAATTAAACAATTAAGTCCAAATCATAATAGACAATCCTCACAATAGAACATAATAATTGATAGCGAAGCATATTAAAATAAACTACACAATAAGATCCATTGTAATCTCAAACAAAGAATTAGTTCAAGATTATTGAATTAAAACTAAGAATCCACAATTGAATACACATTAAAAGATAAAAATAAGAGTAGAGTAAAGAATAAATCTGTTGTCAGCAAATCTCCAACTTCCTCAAGCTCCTGCTCTTGATCTTCAATGGTATTCAAGTTGCTTCAATCTCCAAATCTAATTAGAACTAGTGTTTTGATCTAATTTACTATAATCTAATCTAATTGAATCCTCTATCTAGTCTCTCATCTCTCTAATCCTTGTGATTCTCCTCCTTTTATAAGTCTCTTCATATGTCTTTCAGTCCTCTTTGAAGTTCTCTTGGAAGTCCTTGTGTAAATCGGATCGAAACAATCCTTTCCGGACTCAAATTGGACCAAAATATGCACTTTTCGCGCATTTTCTGGGCTACCCCCGCCCCGACGGGGGTTTATGCTTGATTTGGGCCCGCCTCGGTGGGCTATGGTTCTGACTTGTGGCTGGTACGCCCACCCCGGCGGTGGTTTTGTGACAAAAAAGTTTTCTGCTCTGACGTCCCTTGGAAAAACGGCCATAACATTTGTTCCAGGGAGAGTTACGAGGCATGCCACCTATCAAATCGAAGATATCGACGAGATCTACAACTTTCATTCTTTAAGATTTCAGAAATAATGAACGGATGAAGGTCGAAATTGGGCTGAAAGTGACTGCTATGCAAATGGCCACCCAAAACAGTGACGTTCGACGTCCATTGGTACAAATGTCATAACTCTTGCATCTGAACTCCGATTTTGATGATTCAAGATGTTCCGAAAAGATAAGAAGAAGCTCTAAAATGTAATCCAAGTTCTAAACCAAGAACATGAAATAAAAATAAAAGTCCAAACGATGTCCGGATTGCTTTTCTTTGCTTTTTCATACCAATTCTTAGCGATTTCAACTCCCAAGCATATAATCTACAAAACGAACACAAAATGTATGAAAAGTAACTAAGAAACATGAGATTAAGCAAATAATTCAAGTAATAGATACCGAATAAGTAGGTATAAAACCCACTTATCAAATACCCCCAAACTTAAACCTTTGCTTGTCCTCAAGCAAAAACACAAAACAATAATGTAATGCAATACAACTAATCTAAATGCCTACGAATCTAACAGTAATGACAAAACAAGTCTATTCAACCGGCCTTAGAAAAATCAAGTAAACACGATAATACATCATATCAGAACTCATCAGTAATTTCTCAATCAATCATCAAATCTTAGATTGTTATCACTAATATAGTGCGTGTGTTCTCCACAACAATGTTAACTGATATAAAATCAAATTTAACACATAATAAGTCTCTTCGAAGGCATCATACAGTGTAAACTCATGAAATCCAAAAACAAGCTAGATCCAACTAAAATCAAACAATTACCAATATCGAGGGTCAACATGGGATACTTATGCTTCATTTTTCATCTACGGGGGCTTTTTGCTCTTATTTCCCGTTTTATTCATTTTTTTTCTTTAGAATGATGGATAGTGAGTGCGTTTTACGCTCCATCTCACGCCTGTGTTTATGGGGAGTGCATTTCATGCTTCTTCTCGACCCACTACAGGACCCAATTTATTCAACTCAGTATCTTTTCTTTTTTTTTTCTAGTTTATATACCCCAAATATTCCCCCAAACTTAGGTTCTTATGTAACTTTAGCCATCACTACCTGTTCTTGTCATTCTTTCATTCAAACTAGCATTATCCTTTAGAATCCCATTATGTATCAATTTACTCAATCAATCAACAAGTTGTTTTTTATTGTTTATCCTTATTATACCAGTTTCAAACAGAAAAAGACTCAATTCATAACAAGAAATCACATCAAAGCTCTAATAGTCAGTACTATACTTGTCTACCCAATTCCAATCTCATCATTGGCCAAAATAAATTGTAACTATCTAACAGCTGGAATCATGCAAGATGAACATAGTAACTAACTAATAATTTTTTTTGAATTTTTGAATTTTTTTTTAGTTATAAATAAAAACTATTATGCAACTACTCTACTATGCAAACTATTATGCAATTACACTACAAGAATGCAAACATAAATAAACCTAAATTATTTAACTCCCCCAAACTTAACAATTACAATGTCCTCATTGTAAAATAAAGCATGAAATGGACGAGGACTTCCCTGTAATCATTTAAGCTTGTGGTGATGGTGGCGCTGGCGGCGACGATCATTTTCCTATCCGTTGAACCTCCATTACCTGGAATGAAGAGAGACAACATGGATTAAAATAACACTTGGATTCCTATCTACTAGGAAAGCATATAAATAAATAAAAAAAATAATTCTTGGGTTGCCTCCCAGTTAGCGCTTGAATTATAGTCTTTCAGCCTGACTTTGTCTGGTCAACGCTATCCAATTCCTCTTCAGTAAATGAGGAACCCTCCATCCATCGGAAATAATATAGCTTTTGGTAGGTTCCCATTTACGATGACCATTGCATTAAAGTCACCTAGCATGCTTTGTTTTGGTATAATCTCCACGAAGAAGGGCAAATAACTAGGTGCTATCTCCATTGTGTTTGTGATCATATTTGGGCATGGAAGTGTGTCAAGCACAATGGACTCTTCGTAGATCTTCTCTTTCTCGTCCCACCACGGCTTCATTGTTTCCCTAGCTCTTATGTCATAAAGTGCTTCGCCGACGACATGACTACCTAACAGGCATGGTTTTGCAAATCTAACCGGATCCTTGAACTTTGGTGGAGAAGGAAATCGGGGCACTAATAATATCGGCTCATCCTCGTTGGTACTCATAGTTAGTTCTTCACCTACCTTGTTGTCATTATCCCCATTTGTCTCTTTTTTTCAACATCTCGTGTCTCATCCAGTTGTAGATTTGGCTCGGGCACTTCATTAATCTCGGAATCCTCGTCATAACACCAATTGTTTTGAGGATAGTTGTTCAAGGCTTTGAGAATTTGATCTATCTGGTTCTGCAGATTTTGAATTGACCTCGCTTGATTACTCATCTTCTCTTCATTTGTTGCTACGAACTTGAAAAACAATTCCTCCAACCTTGAATTATCTGTCTCTTGTGGCACTGGAGGTGGACATGAAAATTCTGGTGTGTATGATGGATTTAGAGCGTAATGTTGGTCATCACAATTATAGTTCCATGAAAAATCCGGGTGATACCCCCAAACTAGATCATAATTATCATATGCATACTAATTGAGGTAGTTACCACCATACTGTACCGGCCCAAGAGTGATGGTGCATTGATTACTCGGGTGATTGCCAACACAATAGTCACAAATAACTGCAATCCTTCGACTCCTTTGGGCTGCAAAAACGTCCAACTTCCTCGAAAGTTCTTCAATCCGTGCTGACATTGCGGAAAGTGTCGCGAGTCTGTCAATCTCCGCTCCCCTTGGCTGAGTCATTTTTGCCATCCTTCGACTTCGTTGGGCTGCGATAACCTCCAACGTCTTTGAAGTTGCCTCAATTTATATTGGCTCTATAGAAGATGTATTAAGTCCATCAATCCCTGTTTCCCTTGGTTGAGTCATGTTCGTGTATGGCCATTGATACGCAAAGTCATCCATGGTACCTGAAAAGAGAGAAATATAGGAAGAAAATTAAAAATAAAAATAAAAATGTTTAAATTAAGACCTATTTGATTGAAATTAATATTGGCAAAGAGATATTAAACTAATTCCCCGGCAACGGTGCCAAAAACTTGTTGGGTAAAATCTAATTACGCACAACACGCAAGTATACGTGGTCAACAAGTAATAAAGTGAAAGTAGAGTATCGTTCCCACGAGGAATTGTTTAATAAAAATCACCAAGTACTAACTCGTAACCAACTCAATCTTATTTAAATGAAGGAATTTCAATTTATAAGTAAACTAATTCTAATTACCACTAGTTAAATTAAGATAACGGAGATTTAAGATCACAACTTCACTTATTGCTTCATTTAAGTTAACACACTTCTCATCAATTATTCTCTATCCTGAATTGTTAATCAAGAACACTAAAGCAGATAAAATCACCTCTCGATGCATAATACCCATATTAACGTCAATCCACAATTAAGATAGAAATCCGTTAAACACCTTAATCAACTAACCCACTATATCTCTATGTGAATTACAATTGAAGAAGGTTGAAGAATAAGTTCTCTATCCGATTACATGCGATGTCAAGCGTATCTCTACCTTAACAATAATCAAAATGCATATCGACAAAATTCATGACACATGCTATCATGATAAGATCTAAATTAATACTTCATCTCTCGAGTTCATATATATTATCACGGTAATTGATGGCCAATCAATTAAACAATTAAGTCTAAATTATAATAGACAATCCTCACAATAGAACATAATAATTGACAGCGAAGCATATTAAAATAAACTACACAATAAGAACCATTGTAATCTCAAATAAAGAATTAGTTCATGATTATTGAATTAAAACTAAGAATCCACAATTGAATACACATTAAAAGATAAAAATAAGAGTAGAGTAAAGAATAAATCTATTGTCAGCAAATCTCCATCTTCCTCAAGCTCATGCTCTTGATCTTCAATGGTATTCAAGTTGCTTCAATCTCCAAATCTAATTAGAACTAGTGTTTTGATCTAATTTACTATAATCTAATATAATTGAATCCTTTATCTAGTCTCTCATCTCTCTAATCCTTGTGATTCTCCTCCTTTTATAAGTCTCTTCATATGTCTTTAAGTCCTCTTTGAAGTTCTCTTGGAAGTCCTTGTGTAAATCAGATCGAAACAATCCTTTCCCGACTCAAATTGGACCAAAATTCGCACTTTTCGCGCATTTTCTGGGTTACCCCCGCCCCGACGGGGGTTTATGCTTGATTTGGGCCCGCCTCAGTGGGATATGGTTCTGACTTGTGGCTGGTACGCCCACCTCGGCGGTGGTTTTGTGACAAAAAAGTTTTCTGCTCTGACGTCCCTTGGCAAAACGGCCATAACATTTGATCCGGGGAGAGTTACAAGGCCTACTACCTATCAAATCGAAGATATCGACGAGATCTACAACTTTCATTCTTTAAGATTTCAGAAATAATGAATGGATGAAGGTCGAAATTGGGCTGAAAGTGACTGCTATGCAAATGGCCACCCAAAACAGTGACGTTCGACGTCCGTCGGTACAAATGTCATAACTCTTGCATCCGAACTCCGATTTTGATGATTCAAGATGTTCCGAAAAGCTAAGAAGAAGCTCTAAAATGTAATACAAGTTCCAAACCAAGAACATGAAATAAAAATAAAAGTCTAAACGATGTCCGGATTGCTTTTCTTTGCGTTTTCATACCAATTCTTTGCGATTTCAACTCCCAAGCATATAATCTACAAAACGAACACAAAATGTATGAAAAGTAACTAAGAAACATGAGATTAAGCAAATAATTCAAGTAATAGATACCGGATAAGTAGGTATAAAACCCACTTATCAAATACCCCCAAACTTAAACCTTTGCTTGTCCTCAAGCAAAAACACAAAACAATAATGTAATACAATACAACTAATCTAAATGCCTACGAATCCAACAGTAATGACAGAAACAAGTCTATTTAATCGGCCTTAGAAAAATCAAGTAAACACGATAATACATCATATCAGAACTCATCAGTAATTTCTCAATCAATCATCAAATCTTAGATTGTTATCACTAATATAGTGCGTGTGTGCTCCAAAACAATGTTAACTGATATAAAATCAAATTTAACACAGACTAAGTCTCTTCGAAGGCATCATACAGTGTAAACTCATAAAATCCAAAAACAAGCTAGATCCAACTAAAACCAAACAATTACCAATATCGAGGGTTAACATGGGATACTTATGCTTTATTTTTCATCTACGGGGGCTTTTTGCTCTTATTTCCCGTTTTATTCAATTTTTTCTTTCGAATGATGGATAGTGAGTGCGTTTTACGCTCCATCCCACGCCTGTGTTTATGGGGAGTGCATTTCACACTTCTTCTCGACCCACCACAGGACTCAATTTATTCAACTCAATATCTTTTTTTTTTTTTATTTCTAGTTTATATACCCCAAATATTCCCCCAAACTTAGGTTCTTATGTAACTTTAGCCATCACTACCTGTTCTTGTCATTCTTTCATTCAAACTAGCATTATCCTTTATAATCCCATTATGTATCAATTTACTCAATCAATCAACAAGTTATTTTTACTGTGCTATCCTTATTATACCAGTTTCAAACAGAAAAAGACTCAATTCATAACAAGAAATCACATCAAAGCTCTAATAGTCAGTACTATACTTGTCTACCCAATTCCAATCTCACAAGGAATTGTTTAATAAAAATCACCAAGTACTAACTCGTAACCAACTCAATCTTATTTAAACGAAGGAATTTCAATTTATAAGTAAACTAATTCTAATTACCACTAGTTAAATTAAGATAACGGAGATTTAAGATCACAACTTCACTTATTGCTTCATTTAAGTTAACACACTTCTCATCAATTATTCTCTATCCTGAATTGTTAATCAAGAACACTAAAGCAGATAAAACCACCTCTCGATGCATAATACCCATATTAACTTCAATCCATAATTAAGATAGAAATCCGTTAAACACCTTAATCAACTAACCCACTATATCTCTATGTGAATTACAATTGAAGAAGGTTGAAGAATAAGTTCTCTATCCGATTACATGCGATGTCAAGCGATCTCTACCTTAACAATAATCAAAAATCTCGCTATCGACAAAATTCACGACACATGCTATCATGATAAGATCTAAATCAATACTTCATCTCTCGAGTTCATATAGATTATCACGGTAATTGATGGCCAATCAATTAAACAATTAAGTCCAAATCATAATGACAATCCTCACAATAGAACATAATAATTGATAAATAAGCATATTAAAATAAACTACACAATAAGAACCATTGTAATCTCAAACAAAGAATTAGTTCATGATTATTGAATTAAAACTAAGAATCCACAATTGAATACACATTAAAAGATAAAAATAAGAGTAGAGTAAAGAATAAATCTGTTGTCAGCAAATCTCTATCTTCCTCAAGCTCCTGCTCTTGATCTTCAATGGTCTTCAAGTTGCTTCAATCTCCAAATCTAATTAGAACTAGTGTTTTGATCTAATTTACTATAATCTAATCTAATTGAATCCTTTATCTAGTCTCTCATCTCTCTAATCCTTGTGATTCTCATTCTTTTATAAGTCTCTTCATATGTCTTTAAGTCCTCTTTGAAGTTCGCTTGAAAGTCCTTATGTAAATCGGATCGAAACAATCCTTTCCGGACTCAAATTGGACCAAACTTCGCACTTTTCGCGCATTTTCTGGGCTACCCCCGCCTCGGTGGGGGTTTATTCTTGATTTGGGCCTGCCCCGGTGGGCTATGGTTCTGACTTGTGGCTGGTACGCCCACCCCAGCGGCGGTTTTGTGACGGAATTTTTTTTGCTCTGACATCCCTTGGGAAAACGGCTATAACGTTTGATCCGAGAAGAGTTACAAGGCCTGCCACCTATCAAATCGAAGATATCGACGAGATCTACAACTTTAATTCTTTAAGATTTCAGAAATATTGGACAGATAAAGGTAGAAATTGGGCTGGAAGTGACTGCTATGCAAATGGCCACCCAAAACAGTGACGTTCGACGTCCGTTGGTACAAATGTCATAACTCTTGCATCCAAACTCCGATTTTGATGATTCAAGATATTTCGTAAAGCTAAGAAGAAGCTCTACAATGTAATCCAAGTTCCAAACCAAGAACATGAAATAAAAATAAAAGCCCAAACGATGTCCGTATTGCTTTTCTTTGCGTTTTCATACCAATTCTTTGCGATTTCAACTCCCAAGCATATAATCTACAAAACGAACACAAAATGCATGAAAAGTAACTAAGAAACATGAGATTAAGCAAATAATTCAAGTAATAGATACCGGATAAGTAGGTATAAAACCCATTTATCAACATGGATTTGGTAAAGTGGTTGGGGATTTAGATTTGGCTAGGCGTTGTTATCGGAATGATGTGATTGCTTTGGGGGTAGGAGTTAGCAAGCAAAAGCAGGCTACGACGATAGAGATAGAGCCCTTTACTAAGAGCAGTTTAGAACCGTTGGTCATGCCGACTGGAGAGACTGAGGAATTAGAGCTGATTCCTGGTAAGAAGGACAAGACGGTGAAGATAGGTTTAGGTCTGCCGGAACCTCTCCGGACGAACCTAATTGAACTACTTTGATGCTATGCTGACATCTTCGCTTGGGTACCCAGTGATATGCCCGGGGTAAGTAAAAAGGTTGCGGAGCATCGGCTATATGTAGATCCAGCGAAGAAATCGGTTCGGCAGAAAGGGCGGATTTTTGCACCGGAGCGACAGAAGATCATTGATGAAGAAATTGGAAAGTTGCTAGCTACAGACTTTATATTCGAGATAGACTATCCAGAATGGATGGCGAATGTAGTGCTGGTCCAGAAGCAGACTGAGAAATGGCGAGTTTGCATTGATTACATAGATTTGAATAAAGCTTGCCCGAAGGACTTCTATCCCTTACCTCACATTGATCAGCTCATCGATGCGACTTCAGGATATGCCTTGCTTAGCTTTATGGATGCATTTTCTTGTTATCACCAAATTTCTATGTGTAAAGAGGATATACCGAAGACGGCGTTCATTACGCATTAGTCGGTATATGCTTATAAGAAGATGACATTTGGTTTGATAAATACAGGGGTCAGTTACCAAAGGATGATGAACTTCATCTTCACAAGGAAGCTGGGGAGAAATATGGAGGTCTTTGTCGACGATATGATTGTCAAGAGCATGACAGTGCAAGGGCATTTGGATGATTTGGAGGAGTGTTTCGAGATAGTTCGTCAATACAATCTGAAGCTAAATCATACCAAATGTAAGACCCCAAATTTTATGAAATAAAAGTATTCAATTTTCCTATTTAGTAAATGGTTAAATTGATAAAAGGTTAAAGTTAAGGGTGATATATGATTTTTTTCAAAATACGCAAGTGGTTATAAAATATTCATTGTTATCGGGGAATATTCGTTTAGTCGTAGAATATTCTTTCTGTCGGGGAATATTCGTATGATGGCGCAGTCATTTGTGGGCCCCATAATAGAATAACTATCGGATGAAGAAAATGACAAAAATTAAGTTTTTATAAATAATAACAGTAGTAGTTATACAATTAACATCGTTGGAATACGGTGGTTAAAATACAAGAATACGCTGCGTTATCGCACAAGAGTAGCATTACACGGTATTACAAGATTTTTGAATTATTGATTCTTACGTAAGAAGGCACTGCTCAATAATTGTTACAGTAATTACTATTCAATATTTTATTTTATTGATTCAATAATTGCTGCGTTGATATTTTATATTATTGTTTCTCAATAATTGTCACTGCACATCATCTCCATTATCAGATCAATAATTCATATTATTTGAATAATATTATTAGATAGCATTATTGGAAATGTTTAGAAAGTTCTGTCAAGGAGAGGTTTGGTCACCTAATTGCGCGCCAGTAAGGAGAAATTCTTATCGAAAAGCCCCTCTTTCCGGAAACCGCCTCGTTGGTTGTCATTATTGTGATTCTGTAATATTATTTGTGAATAATTAATTATTGATTTATATGATAAGAAAATATTTATTTGATGTGGATATAAATGATGGGTTTATTTATGTGGTTATAAATGAAGGAGTTAATGTTGAGGTGTTTTATCAGTATTTTGTCGGATTGGAGGTATTAAAAGATCAAATCGGTGTTATTACAGCTTTATTGTGTGAGTTATAATATTTAATCCGACCGTTGGATCGTTGTAATTTTTGGATATGTTATACATATATAAGTTGAGTATATGTCCACAAATTTTGAACCGTTAAAAATGAGTGTATAATTTGTTATGAATTTTAAGAGTGTGAATCTTAAATTCTAAATTAGATTTTGGTGGAAAATTCTAGAAATGGGTGGGCCCCACTTTTGGTTATTGGGGAGATGAATTGATTTTTTTGGTGGGTGGAATAGTAGCAGGTAAAGCCATCAAAGTAGCAGTCAAGTCTGGCTTGGCGCTTAACATTTTCCTATAAATAGAGGGCTAAGTTAGAATTGAAAATCACACCGTAATAAACAAGTTTTTCTCTTTCTCTCTCTAGATTATCGAGTGTATTTTGTGAGTATTTAGATACTTGGTGAGTTGATATTCATCGCTGCAAGTTTCCTTGTCATCATATCCGATATCCAAATGTAAGTCGCTTCTTTTTGAGGTAGGGATTTTAAGGGATCAGTAAGGAATGTTATTTTCTTCATAATGATGTTATTCTTTCAATATCATTATATTGAAATATTGGTATGGATTTTATTGTGGAATTTCTACCTTTTTTGTGTGTGGGGTTACTATTCACGATATGGTACTATTCACGATATATGCATTATTATTCACGATATCAAGACTATTTATGTATATGACAATATTTATGTATATGACATTATTTACGTATACGGTACTATGTATAAATACAGAGTACTATTCATGAGTTACTATTCACGAGTTATTATTCATGAGTTACTATTCACGAGTTACTATTCACGAGTTACTAATCATGAGTTATTATTCACGAGTTACTATTCATGAGTTACTATTCATGAGTTACTATTCACGAGTTACTATTCACGAGTTACTATTCACGGGTACTATTCACAATAAAATTAGTTTCTTTTTCTGACCAAATTATCGTTGATTTATGATTGTTACTCTTGAAAATAAATGCAGTTGTTGATCATATTATTTTTATTATTATATATAACATTTTTATAACCCTGATGTTGAATTTCTCTTTGACTTGAGTGTAAAGATGGGTAGATTATTGGTATAATCATGACTATGGGTTCTCTTTGGCCAGTAGTGCAAAGATGAGTTGTGACTAGTATGATCATGACCATTGAATTTACAATTGAATATTTTTAGCTTAAGTGCAAAGGTGAATTGATCAACATGGTTATAATTATGGTTTATATAGATTTTGAAATGATTATATATTTATTTGAGATAAGAATATCTTTAGCCTATAGTGCAAAGATGATCTGTTGTTGAATATCTTTGGTCCGTATTGCAAAGATGACCTGTTGTTGAATATCTTTGGCCTGTAGTGCAAAGATGAACTGTTGACGAATATCTTTGGCCCGTAGTGCAAAGATGAATTTATTAGTATGATTATGAACAGGAACTGTGATTTGGTATAACCATGATCTTTGATGTTTCAGGTAAAGACATGTGATGAAAATTATCTTCGTCTTGGATGCGAAGAGGAATTTAGAATTACAATTATGATTATGAGTTATTCATATAATTGTGGAAATGAACTGTTGATTGATGTTCTGTGGATAAAACATTGTTGGTGGACTTTTAACATAGAGAAGATAATAGATCGTATTGTCTATTCGACTCTTCTAATGGATCGCTCGTTCACCGCAACTATGGTTGAAATTTTTATCATCTACCATATGTTCTAAATCTCGATTTATTATTGATGAAGGCTATTGATAATTTAATTATCTTTAGTAATGATATTCTTTATCGAGTTAGTCAGGTTTCACCCTTTTGCTTTCACAATTCCTTTCGTAATAAAAGAGTGTAGCTGGGTCGAGCGAGGGTAACAGGGGAATAAAACGGTGGTCATCATTTAGTAGTTATATTTGGTGAATCAAATCGGGTGAGGCAAACCCAACGTTGGAAGGGTGTTTTGCCACTATCATACAAGATGTCTAATGACATACAACCTCGTGTCATCATAAGACAGGGTTGTACTCATCCACTTGCTGAGTATATCTACGAGCACTACCTATATAATCTTGGTGTTTGGTTGAAGTATAACTCTCAATTAGAGACAGTGGAGATAATGATATGTCAAGAGAAGACTCACCATTGAAAAGAATATGATAGTAATCTTCTCGTTTTTCTTTGGGGTCTATTGGGTCAACCAAAGATAATTCTGTGGTCATATGATATCTATCATAACCTAGACGCATGGCCTCCCATGTACGAAGGTTTCCTTGAGCACTTTCCAAAGATTTTAATTTCTAAAACAGTTTTTGGCTATACCTTTATGTAAAATGTCATGGTGACGTGCTACCCAAGTTGGTGTCAAGAGTCACAGTTGATATATATTTTTGTATCAAAACTCACAACACATGAGTTATTGTATTTTTCACGACAATTGTTGTAATAAAGTTGTAGTTGTTTTCTGTACCATGTATTTGGCGACTCAGAATGGGTCTGATGGAATGGACCTATTTTGGGGTCGTCATAATTGGTATCAGAGCTTAGGGATATGATCTCTGGCGGAGATCGGGGAATAGGACTAGGAGGGGAGAGATGAGTAAATCCTTCGCTAGTGTATCCTACCTAAGCTTATTTGTTGGTCAGTCATAATATCGGGATATTATGTGATATGTTAATTTGTTCAATTAACCCTTGATTTGAAGCTGTATTCTAGAATGATACCTGAAATACAGGAGATGAACAATGGAGAAATCATGATGACAGGGAAGATGGAATCTGAAATGAAAGCAAGGTATTCTCAACTTGAAATACCAGGTACATAAATTTCGGGGACGAAATTTCATAAGGAGGGGAGATCGTAAGACCCCAAATTTTATGAAATAAAAGTATTCAATTTTCCTATTTAGTAAATGGTTAAATTGATAAAAGGTTAATGTTAAGGGTGATATATGATTTTTTTCAAAATACGCAAGTGGTTATAAAATATTCATTGTTATCGGGGAATATTCGTTTAGTCGTAGAATATTCTTTTCGTCATCGGGAATATTCGCATTTATTAGGCAAACCATTTGTGGGCCCCATAATGTAATAATCGCTTCGGATGAAGAAAATGACAAAAATTAAGTTTTCATAAATAACTGCAGTAGTTGTTATCAATTAACATCGCTGAATACACGGTGGTTAAAATACGAATGTCGCTGCTATCGCATAAAGAAGACACTCACCAGATTGCACAAGATTTTTGAATTATTGATTCTTAAGTAAGAAGGCACTACTCAATAATTGTTACAGAATTACTATTCAATATTTTATTTTATTGATTCAATAATTGGCTGCGTTGATATTTTATATTATTGTTTTTCAATAATTGTCACTGCACATCATCTCCATTATCGATCAATAATTCATATTATTTGGAATAATATTATTAGATAGCATTATTGGCAATGTTTAGAAAGTTCTATCAAGGAGAGGTTTGGTCACCTAATTGCGCGCCAAGAAGGAGAAATCCTTATCTGAAAGCCCCTCTTCCTCGGACCGCCGGTCATCATTATTATGTGATTCTCGTAATATTATTTGTGAATAATTAATTATTGATTTATATGATAATAAGGAAATATTTATTTGATGTGGATATAAATGATGGGTTTATTTATGTGGTTATAAATGAAGGAGTTAATGTTGAGGTGTTTTATCAAGATTTTGCCTGATTGAGGTATTAAAAGATCAAATCAAATTGTTATTACAACTTTATGTGTGAGTTATAATATTTAATCCGACCGTTGGATCGTTGTAATTTTTGGATATGTTATACATATATAAGTTGAGTATATGTCCACAAATTTTGAACCGTTAAAAATGAGTGTATAATTTGTTATGAATTTTAAGAGGTAACTGATTCGGAAATTAGGTTTTGGTGGAAAATTTTAGAAATGGGTGGGCCCCACTTTTGGTTATTGGGGGAGATGGCTGATTTTTGGTGGGTGGAATAGTAGCAGGTAAAGCCATCAGGTAGCAGGTCAAGTCTGCTTCGGCGTGCTAACATTTTCCTATAAATAGAGGGCTATGTTAGAATTGAAAATCACACCAGAAATAAGTTTTCTCTCTTTCTCTCTCTAGATTACTGAGTGTATTTTGTGAGTATTTAGATACTTGGTGAGTTGATATTCATCGCTGCAAGTTTCCTTCAAATAATATATCCGATATCCAAATGTAAGTGTCGCTTTTTGAGGTAGGGATTTTAAGGATTGTAAGGAATGTTATTTTCTTCATAATGATGTTATTCTTTCAATATCATTATTTGAAATATTGGATTGGATTTTATTGTGGAATTTCTACCTTTTTCGTATCGGGGTTACTATTCACGATATGGTACTATTCACGATATCTGTACTTATTCACGATATCTGCACTATTTATTTATGTATGGCACTATTTATGTATATGACATTATTTACGATATACTGCATTTACGTATAAACACAAAGAGTACTATTCATGAGTTACTATTCACGAGTTACTATTCATGAGTTACTATTCACGAGTTATTATTCACGAGTTACTATTCACGAGTTACTATTCATGAGTTACTATTCATGAGTTACTATTCATGAGTTACTATTCACGAGTTACTATTCACGGGTACTATTCACAATAAAATTGGTTTCTTTTTCTGACCAAATTATCGTTGATTTATGATTGTTACTCTTGAAAATAAATGCAGTTGTTGATCATATTATTTTTATTATCATATATAACATTTTTATAACCCTGATGTTGAATTTCTCTTTGACTTGAGTGTAAAGATGGGTAGATTATTGGTATAATCATGACTATGGGTTCTCTTTGGCCAGTAGTGCAAAGATGAATCATGACTAGTATGATCATGACCATTGAATTTACAATTGAATATTTTTAGCTTAAGTGCAAAGGTGAATTGATCAACATGGTTATAATTATGATTTATATAGATTTTGAAATGATTATATATTTATTTGAGATATGAATATCTTTAGCTTTGTAGTGCAAAAGATGATCTCGTTGTTGAATATCTTTTGGTCAGTAGTGCAAAGATGACCCGTTGTTGAATATCTTTGGCCCAGATGACTCGTTGTTGAATATCACCGGCTCAGAAGGCAAAGATGAATCTGTTGATGAATATCTTTGGCCCGTAGTGCAAAAGATGAATTTATTAGTATGATTATGAACAAGAACTGTGATTTGGTATAACCATGATCTTTGATGTTTCAGGTAAAGACAGGTGATAAAAATTATCTTCGTCTTTGATGCGAAGATGAATTTAGAATTACAATTATGATTATGAGTTATTCATATAATTATGGAAAGGAACTGTTGATTGATGTTACAGGGATTAAACATTGTTGGTGGACTTTTAACATGGAGAAGATAATAGACTGTATTGTCTATTTGACTCTTCTAATGGATCGCTTCGTTCACCGCAACTATGGTTGAAATTTTTATCATCTACCATATGTTCTAAATCTCTGATTTGTTATTGATGAAGGCTATTGATAATTTAATTATCTTTAGTCATGATATCCTTTATTGAGCTAGTTGTGCTCACCCTTTTGCTTTACAATTCCTTTCAGGTAATAAGAGTGTAGCTGGGTCGAGCGAGGGTAACAGGGGAATAAAACGGTGGTCATCATTTAGTAGTTATATTTGGTGAATCAAATAGGGTGAGGCAAACCCAACGTTGGAAGGGTGTTTTGCCACTATTATACAAGATGTCTAATGACATACAACCTCGTGTCATCATAAGACAGGGTTGTGCTCATCCACTTGCTGAGTATATCTACGAGCACTACCTATATAATCTTGGTGTTTGGTTGAAGTATAACTCTCAATTAGAGACAGTGGAGATAATGATATGTCAAGAGAAGACTCACCATTGGAAAGAATATGATAGTAATCTTCTCATTTTTCTTTGGGGTCTATTGGGTCAACCAAAGATAATTCTGTGGCCATATGATATCTATCATAACCTAGACGCATGGCGTCCCATGTACGAAGGTTTCCTTGAGCACTTTCCAAAGATTTTAATTTCTAAAACAGTTTTTAACTATACCTTTATCTAAGATGTCATGGTGACGTGCTACCCAAGTTGGTGTCAAGAGTCACAGTTGATATATATATTTGTATCAAAACTCACAGCACATGAGTTGTTGTATTTTGCACGACAATTGTTGTAATAAAGTTGTAGTTGTTTTCTGTACCATGTATTTGGCGACTCAGAATGGGTCTGATGGAATGGACCTATTTTGGGGTCGTCACACCAAATGTACCTTCGGTTTAGGTGCAGGTAAATTTTTGGGTTATCTGGTCAGCAAATGGGGTATCGAAGCCAATGCAGAGAAGATCCAGGCTATTCTGAATATGAAGACTCCTCAATCTTTTAAAGTTGTTCAACGTTTAACGGGAAGAATTGCAGCTTTGAGGAGGTTCATGTCAAAGTCGGCAGAGAGATGTTTACTGATCTTTGATACGGTGAAAGGCCGAAGAATGCAAAGACGTTCCAGTGGAATTCGGAGTGTGAAGATGCCTTCTAGGGAATAACGATGTATTTTTCTTCGGCGCCTTTGTTGGTGAAGCCCGCTCCTACTGATCCCTTGTACTTGTATTTAGCAGCTAGTTCATTGGTAATAGGAGCAATATTGGTGCGTGAAGTTGGGGGTAAGCAGTCCCCGGTTTACTATGTAAGCCATGTCCTTAGGGATGCTAAAACAAGGTACCCAAATGTTGAGAAGTTTTCCTTTGCTTTGATAATAGCTAGTCGAAAGCTTAAGCAATATTTTCAAGGTCGGTTATTAGTGGTTTACACAGATCAGCCCCTGATGAAGGTTCTAGGCAAGTCTGAGGTTTCGGGGAGACTTACTGCTTGGACGATGGAGTTGTCTCAATTCTTCATAGAATATCATCCCTGGACGACTATTAAGGGGAAATCATTGACTGATTTTGTGGTCGAGTGTTCGTTTTCTGAAGCTGATGATAATTTGGGAGAAGCTGAAGAGTCTGACAAAGCAGTTGCAGTGCTTCAGTAAAAGCAGAGTTCATGGACGTTGTATGTAGATGGATCTTTTACTTCGGACATCAGTGGAGCATGGATTATTTTGACAAGTTCGGAGGGATTCAAGGTGCAGTAGGCCATCAGATTTGGATTTAGAGCAACGAACAACAAGGCAGAGTACGAAGCGGTGCTAACAGGATTACGACTGGCAAAGGGTCTCGAAGTTCAGAAGTTAATCATTTATAGTGACTTTTAGTTAGTCGTCAAGCAGATTTCAGGGGAATATGAAGCTCGAGGTTCAAGAATGATCAAGTATCTTGCCGAGTTAAAGGATCGGCTTCAGTATTTTCTTTCCTATGAGTTTCAAGGGGTTGAACGCAATGACAATTCCATTGCCGATGCGTTGTCAAAGCTGGCTACTACGGATGCAAGTACTTTTGATGGATTTGTGTATTTGGAGACTCTACAACAACTTAGTATCCAGCATGAGTTAGTAATGTGTGTTGAGCATTTACACTGCTGAATGACTCCATATCTGGAGTATCTGGCGGATGGCGTCCTTCCTTCAGATCAGATGCTGACTAAGAAAGTTAAGTACAAAAGTGCTAATTATGTGCTTATTGATGGGGATCTTTATCGAAGGGCCTTTTCTTCTCCATTATTGAAATGCTTAGTTCCTTCAGAGGCTGAATATGCTCTTCGGGAGGTTCAGGAAGGTATCTGTGGTGACCACATGGCTGCAAAGTCTTTAGCCTACAAAGTACTTCGACAGGGGTATTATTGGCCTACAATTTTTAAGGAAGCTACTGAGTATGTAAAGAAGTGTCAAAAGTGCCAGCTCAACAGTCGATCCCACATCAGCCACCAGAAGAGCTATACTCGATTTTATCTGCTATACCTTTTACTATATGGGGGGTAGATATACTGGGTCCATTGCCAAAAGCTAAAGGTCAGGTCAATTTTGTTATAGTTGCAATTGATTATATGACCAAATGGGTAGAAGCAAAACCACTTAGGTTGATAACAGAATAAGAGTGCTTAAAGTTTCTAAAGGAATCTATAGTGTTTCGTTTCAGAATTCCTAAGGTGGTGATCTCAAATAACGGACGCCAGTTTGTGGGATCAAAGTTTGAAGCATTTCTGAAGGAGTTGGGGATCCAGCACAGGAGGACTTCGGTAGCTCATCCACAGTCTAATGGGCAAGTTGAGGTAACCAACAGAACGCTTCTGAATGGGATCAAGCGTAGACTGGATGAGGCTAAGGGAAGATGGCCAGAGGAGCTGCTCAGTGTGTTATGGGCCTATCGGACTACTACGAGGACTACAATAGGAGATTCACCTTTCAGGTTGGCTTATGGTACTGATGCCTTGGTCCCGGTAGAAATTGGATCTACAAGTCTTCGGTTCAGTCAGTTTAAGGAGATATACAATGAGGAAGGGCTGAAGGTCAACATGGATTTACTTGAAGAAATTAGGGAAACAACTTTGATTAAGTTGGCAGCCTATCAGCGATGAGTAGCTAAGAATTACAACAAGGGGGTAAAGCTTCGAAGGTTTGAAGTGGGAGATTTCGTCCTCAGAGAAGTCGAAGCGTCTACGCCTCAGAATTTGGGAAAGCTAATGCCGAACTGGGAAGGACCTTATGAAGTTATTGAAGTATCGAAGCCAGGGACCTATCGGTTGAGAGCATTAGATGGATCAGAAATAAAGAATACTTGGCATGCTGGTAGGCTTCGGAAGTATTTTCAGTAGAGACAATGTCAGTATACCGGAGTCTGTAAATATTTGAATCATCATCAATAAAAGATTCTTTTTTCCCAATTTGTGTTCTGTCTAAAGATGTCTTGCTCAAGGTGTAAGGAGGTTTTGGCTGACTCGCCTACCATTTGATGGTAGTTTAATTGTTCGGTGGAATTTGTTAGTCCCTACGAGGTAAACAAAGTTCAATGGTGTAAGGAGGTTCGGGTGGACTCACCTACCATTCGATGGTAGTTTAAATGTTCGGTGGAATTTGTTAGGCCCTGCGTGGTAAACAAAGTTCAATGGTGTAAGGAGGTTCGGGGTGGACTCGCCTACCATTCGATGGTAGTTTAAATGTTCGGTGGAATTTGTTAGGCCTTGCATGGTAAATAAAGTTCAATGGTGTAAGGAGGTTCGGGTGGACTCACCTACCATTCGATGGTAGTTTAATTGTTTGGTGGAATTTGGTAGGCCCTACGTGGTAAATAAATTCCAAATGGTCAAGGAGGTTCGGTTGGACTCGTTTGGCCATTTGATGGTGAATTGGATTGATGCATATATGTCTCACACTTCGGTAACGAATATGTATTGCACTACTTTATTACCTGATTTTGTTTAAAGTGTTGAGTTCGGGTTGTGTTATTACTTAATCTTATCTGTTATATAATTTACTTGATTACTGATTAACAGTTTAAGTTAAGTTTAAGAAAGAGCTTGTATATTTTTTAAGTTGATTAATGGTGAATTATTGACAAGAAATGATCAAAGATGTAATAAGGAACGAAGTCGACATTTCATTGATATAATATTGTTTACATAAAAGATAGAAATTTTTACAAAAGTCCTAAAGCTAAGGGTAAGGGGAGTCATTTTCAGGCATCATCTTCGCCTTTGGAGGAGTCAAGGAAAATTGGGTCTATCTTGGCGGCAACGAGTTTCGCCTTGCCTTTGCTTCGGCAGATTTCATATCTCTAGGAATACATATGAACTATCTCATCGTTTAGATCCTTTAATCTTCGGTACTCTTCTTATATCTCCTTGCGTAAGTCTTCGGTCAAAGGCGGACCCGGCTCCTTCAGTGCTCGTAGCTTCTCTTGAAGCTTACGATGTTTGGCCAGGTGTCTTTCCTCCTTTGCTTGGACGTCATTGACTTGTTTCGCCAAGCTCAAGTTGGCCTGGGCGAGATTTTCATTTTTCTTCCTCAGTGCTTCGTTCTTCTGAACTAAGTCGATATTCATATCAACTGTAGCTCGTTGAGTGTCCTGGGTTGTCTCTAGCTGCTCTTTAATTTGAGCCAGTTCTTTCCGAAGACCTTCATTGGTGAAGAGAGCATCTCCATGCTGACTTCTCTCCTTGGCCAAGGCAGAGTTTAGAATGGCGTTTTCCCTTTGGGCAACGTCCTCTTCAGCTTCAGCTTCTTTATATTTGGGACGGAGGCGCCCGAAGACAGTGTTTACCTACAGATATTCAGTGTCAGTCAAACAGTTTCAAAATGAGGGCAAGGATGTAAATGAATAAATTATTGACAAAATTACCTTGGCTTGATACTTCATTCCTTCATCGATCAAGTCCGTGATGGAGCTATTGTCTAACCGACGATCATCGGTATCACGAACGAAAGAATCATATAGTTGGAAGGGGAAGGTCTCGTTGAGTTCAGGCCATAAAGTGGGAGATGCCACCGCTTTAGGCCTGGTTTCGGTTGAAGAAAGTCATGGTGGGGAAGACTTGGGTTGTTCAGGAGGAGGTGGAGATTGAGTAGCTGCGGGTTCAGGTGTTGGTTCGGGTTGGTCAACCAAAGAATGTTTTCTTTTTCGAGAGAGAGAAGTGGTCGGTTCAATTTGTTCCTCAGCTTCGATTTCTGGCTCGTCAATCTCAACCGGAATCACTGGTGGTTGAGTGGCTTCAGTGGGAGGTGCTCAGAGTTCTTCGGCGGTTAAAGGGGTTATATTGGTTCTTCTCTTTTTGATACGAATGACTCGGGTCCTTTAGTCAAGAGGTGAGTCGAGGAGACTTGCATTAAAGGCTGGTTGGGGAACTTTTTTGGGTTTTCGGGTGGCCCTTTTCTTTAGGCGAGGTTGGTTAGATTCCTCAGCAGTGGCCAGATATGTTGTTTGGGCTTCAGCATCCTGAGGTTCGGAAGTTAAAAGCTCTTCAACTGGAATTTTAGTAGAGGTTGGCGAAGATTTACCCGAGAGGAATTTATCTAGATTCTTTCGGTTAATCGACGTCGGTTTGATGAGAGATACTGTAAAGAAGAAAGAGTAATAATTCAGATAAGTGTCAATAGAAATTGGAAAAATTATGCATCAATAGAGTTCGGGACTTACATTTTTGGCCATATAACCATGCTTACTTGGTAAGAAGACCGTAGCTCCATTCCTTCTTCGGAAAGTTGTCCAAGAGCTCTATCATCTCGTTAAGACGCTTTTTGGCGATGTCCCCAAAGTGTTAAGAGACTTTCTCCAAAGTAGTCCAGTCTGGCAGAGAGGCAATTTCTAGCCCTTTGATGAAGAACCACTCCTTGTGCCAACCTTTGTTACTGGAAGGGGTGTTAATCAGGGAACTTCTCTCGAAGTTCTCACCGGGCTTCGAGGATAGTTTGCTTAGAACTTTAAATCCATTTTCTTGCGATTTGGTGATGGTGTAGATGGAGAAAAAGAAGTCAAGGGTAGGTGCAATGCCCACCTCGTGGCAGAAGATGATGAAGGCTAGGATGTGATTGTAGGAGTTCGAGACAAGTTGGGCGAATCCGACACCAACGAACCCTAGAAGTGCTACCAAAAATACGTGAAGAGGGAAACGAACCCCTTTCTCCAGGAGTGTGAGAGGCATGACAGTCCAACACTCTGGACATTGATAGATCCTCTCCGTGGAAGAGGGTTGTCTTAGGTAGTGGGTCTCTAGTATCTGGTATCGTTCTCGGATGATGCAAATGTCTTTCTCAGATAGTGAAGTTGGAGTGTTGGTGTGGGGAAATTATTCTTCACTTTTAAAGAATTCAGAAGGGTTTTGAAGCGTTTTTGGTGCTGGACTTTTGCTCGGGGTAGCAGTTGGGTTGGGGTTTGACCCCGAAGCCATTTTTATAGGGCTTGGGGAAGGAAGAACGGTGGAAAGGGGAATTGCAGGGATGGGGATTGTGTTATCGGAACTTTGAGAAGCCATTGTTAACGATTTACAGATAAAGAGAGAAATCGGGATGAGAAAGAAGGCAAGAGACGTCTGAAATTCGAATTGGCAGGTAAAACTATCAATTTTTTGGGAAAAGAGTTTTTATACAGGCGGTCTTTTCAACTTTTCACGGAACACGAAGGCGACACATTTAATGAAGGCAATGATGGTGAATTTGAAAAGATAATAACCGGAGTGGGCCTCTAGCTTGGGCTTCCTGTTTTTGACTTATCTTGATATTTTAATTTCACCAAATGGGCTTCGGTTTGTTTAGTGTTGTGCCTCTTTTGGTCTTATCCTATTTCCTTATATCTTGGACCATTTATACTATTTTATTAAACAATTTGTTTAATAAAAGACTGGGGGGCAATGTTGGGCCATGATTTTTTATGTAGTGGGCCGAACTGTTTGAACCGAGTCATTGGGTTACCTTTGTTGGGTCTTGAAGGTGTTGGGGCCAGATCGTTGGGCCAGACCATTAGATGAATAACGGATTGAGTTGTGCTTTGACCAGTAATGATCGATGACAAAGATAGAGTTTGACTGTTATATCCTGCATTTCATTAATGAGGATTAGACAAAGTCGGCCGGCGGTGGAAAAATGTGACAAACAGTGATCTGTGGAGCAGGTGAACTGCCGGCATTGGGACGAGGGAATCAGAGGTTGGTTACATACAGGACAAAAAGGAGAGTATAAGGGGGCGTTGGATAACATATAAACAATGTAACTGATACTTTATCATTATCAAACACTAGAACTAAATACTCTCCATTGTTAACCTCAGGTGCGCTGTCAGATCGAGCTCTTCACGCCGAGCTATCCCCCGACGGTCCAAGCTGACAAGCTTCTGGTATTGACGTGTTTTTTGTGCAGGATTGGATGCGCTTTTAAGTGATTGAGGCACGTGGAAAGATCTTGGCAAACAAAGGTCTTGCTTAAGCAGAGGAAAAATGTTAGGCACCGCCCGACTTCCGTAAAAACACAGTTACCGCATCTTATTGATTTTCTAAGCATAAAGTGTGTGTGTGTGTGTGTGTGTAAAAGCTTTTATTGTGCTAAGTGCTTTGATTTTAAATTTTATTATAAGCCTCATTTTGAGTTATTTAAAAGTAATGTTGTTCCTCTTTGGACCTATGCACGAAGAACTTGATTTAAAGAAAAGTTTATTTTAAACAAAAGTATATTGAAATGGCATTTTAGAAAATAAGGTTTTCAAATCCTTCATCAAATAGGAATCGAGATCCTTTTGATACTTCTGATTATTATCCTTAAGTTTATGATGTTATTCTGAAAGTAGTGTTGCACCTCTTTTGACCTATTGATCTCACATCAAACAACAATGATTCAACTCGAGTTCCAAGGGTTCAACGAATGGTTGCGAGTAGTTGGGTTGAATTCAACCCGATGATGAATAAAATTGAGTTCAAGTTAATTGGTGTCGTGTACATTGCATGGATAGGGGCTTACAAGTTATCACGTGACAACACAAGGTTGGAATGCATAGAACGAAAAAGAAGGATTCAAGCGTCAAAGCAATGTGGAATGAGAATAACATGGAAATTTGATCTTTGAAGGTTGACGATGTTCCCAAATTCATCAACATGGTCCAAGGATTCGTTTCATATCAGTCCGTGGAAAACATGAGTTATAATGAGGATTCAGGCAACTCCGCCCCGGCGGATATTCAAAGGCCAAATTATTCACCTCGACAGAGTCTTCTCTGTACGAATGCACCCCAACGCTCATTGGATCCACCCCAGCCCAATTCTATTTGTCCAACTCTGCCCCGGCGGGTTTTATAGGGTTTTAAAATTCACCCCATCGCACTTCTGCCCCAGCGGTGTTCCTATAATTCAAATAATCCGCCCCAGCAGATTCATCGATTTTTGACAAGATTTTTTTTACGTGTTTTGACATATTTGGGACGCGGATTTACTTCCTAAATTATCTATTTTCAGTATATTTTAGATTTCTAATGTATCTAGGAGTAATATTAGATATGATTTGATTTCCATATTGGTTTGTGAGCTAGGGTTTTACATTCCTTTTGAAATTCTTATTCCTTATGGAATTAGGGTTATTGTTATTAGTATAAATAAGCTACATGAATGTTTTACATTATCAATAATTCAATATTATTCAGATTTATTCTACTTGTGAGATTATTCTCTACTTTTGGTTCTTTGAAGAATTCCTAAGTAATTTTCTTAGTTTTTCTTTGAGATTCAACTTTGACTTATCATACAACAATACATAGTTGTGTGTGATGTCTTCTACCACATCAATCGTTGACTGTATCAAGATTACTGCTTCAATATAAGCGAGGGGTCAAGGTGTCGGTGGTGTCCATTCAACATAAATTTTCGAACGCGAGTAATTGTACCAAGATTTCCGTCTACATATAGACGAGGGGTTAAGGTGTTGCAAACAATTCAACATACAACTATGCTAGAAACGATCGGAGTGACGACTACCTCACCCAAGCATGTCGTGGAGTCTATCATTTGGTATCAAAGCTAAGCCTTTCTAGCGAGTTACATATCTTTAATTTTTTTTTGAAATATATATTGTGAAAAAAATTCGTTAAAAAAGAGAGTATAAAAGAACAAAAATTTAGATTCTATTTCTACTGTGCTATCTAAACTTCTAGCACACCATTCTACCATCCGATCATTCTATTATTTACCGTGAATCATTAATTCCGACAAACAACACAATCAGTATATAAATAATCAATAAAATCTATAAATCTTCCAACTAATACATAATATATATGTATAACAACAAGTCTAACTAGATATAAACAATATACGAAATAGATCTAGTATATTGAACTATATTTACAAAGAAAATGACTAGAGATTTACTTTTTCACCTTAGCGAGCAAAGAAATAAGCTTCGTTTGGCTTGGATTCAAGTTATATTACTATACACACACAAGATCTACAATATACGTACGCGATAAAATAACTTAAAGACGGTGTAAGAATGCCAAGTTTGAGCCCTTCTCTGTAATAACCTGGGATTTCGAATAATCCGAATTTTTACGAATAATTTTTTTTATTTAATATTGTTATTGACTATTAATATTGTGCTGTGTATCTGTGTTACGAGTTTAGAGAATGAGTCAATTTGTGTATTGACTGAGAAATAAGAGTAGAGTTGTGCTTAACAGCTTTAGAAACCCTAACCCTAGTTACAGATGGGGATTTGATAGAAAATATAATTAAAATAATTATATTGATGAGTACGTGTTTGTACTATTTAGAATTATTGATTAATGATTGATCGGGTAGGGTATAATATTAGTAAACCCTAATAAGGGATTAGAAATCCTAATCTCAAGATTAGAAACCCTAACGCGTAGTTAGGAACCTTAATCGAAAGTCGGGAAACCCTAATTTTAAATTCAGGAATTCTAAACCCTAATTAAGAAACCCTAATCCTAATTAGCAAGCCTAAAGTGATTAGTAAACGTTAATATAATTAGGAAACCCTAATTATACTTTAGAAATATTAATTTCTATTTAAAACCCTAAATTACATTTTAGAAATCTTAATTTTTCTATTTAAAAACCCTAATTAAAAAATTCTAGAATTGGAGGTTGTAAAACCTAAGGGTTAGAACCTTAGGGTTAAACCCTAAGGGTTTGGAGAAATGTTAAGTATGCCATTAAAATTAAAATGCAAATGACCAAATTGCCCTTTTTTATATTTTTAATAAGCTAACTTACAAATCTTGCCAAATTTGTAGTTGTTCACCAACTAAAGCTAGCCTTTTGACTTAAATCTCAGCCACAATCTGATCTAGAGTGACACCTTGCATTACATACATTCAATGTATCTAACTTAGAGGATTAAAGGGAGAGAAAGTTTTAACTTTTGCTCATTTTTCTATCTAACACTCCACTTACCTTTCTTTCTCCAAGACCTCCAAATTTGCTAAGTAAATCAGTCACTTGATCACCCCTTAGAACATCTATATCAGTTAAGGAGATCAAAGATCAATGATTGGACAAGAAAGGTATAAACCTAAACCCTACTTTTGATCTTGTATGCTAAGAAAAATTTCGTGATTATGTGTTTAGATTCGTGCTAGAGGATGTTATATGATGATCTATGATGATACATCATGGATCTATAGCATCAAAAGGCTTTAAAATGGAGTTTTTCAAAAACTGTCCAAGAACACAAAATGTCGCTTGACAAGCTAAAGTCAGAGCCTAGAGACTGCAACACGGCCCCTGACATGGTGCCGGGCGGCCGGCCACATACCAAAATTTGGGCTATGGGTCGTAGCTTTTAGCCCAGAAAATATGGGCCGTTTGGCCCGACCCATTTTTTTGGTCAAGTGAAGGCTCTACCATGACGTAACTTTTTTTTTAAAAAACAAAATGTTGCTACTTGTGGGGCTTGAACACAAGACTTGTAAGTAAATAAATAAGAGTTCAAACTAACTGAGCTACAACAATTGTTTATTTTTAATGCAATCTTTAATACATTGTTTCTTTACTTTTGTTCAAATTTTACTATTCTTAAAAAGTAAAACTTAAATCGTGCATTTATAATATAAAACTAAACAATTAATGCTTGCTTAAATCGTGCATTTATAATAAGTAAAACTTAAATAATACACTTTATTTATATAATTTTTTATATAAATAAAGTGTATTATTTTAGTAATATATAATTGTGTAAAATAACACATAATTGCACAACAATATTAAATTAACAATTTATTATTTTAAAAGCATACAAAAAACATAATCTTAATATTCATACATATAGTTTTTCATTTTTGTAAAATAGCGTGAGTGTCTTTATAATATAGTATTATATTTTATTTCATGTATTTATTAGTGTATAATAGTATCTCTTTAAGATTGTGTCATAATTTTTTTTTTTATGTCGCTATAAATTTGATTTTATTGTAATTTTATTATTCTTAATTTTTATTCATTTTATTTTAAAATAAATAAAAAATTATTATATTCGTATGTTATTTGCACATGCTTTTGAGTTTTGTAAAATATATGAAAAATAAATGATGTTAATCAATAAATACAAAATGCGCTAAACCTGTTACTCTGTTAGAGATAATAAAGAAGGAAATTCATATTTTTACAAGTTAAAGTAATATATGATGTGTAAATATTAGTTTTAAAAAAGAAAAAACCTATTGGTGTTTATGGTTTTTAATCATGAATCAAAACACGACACGTTGCATGCACCTTTTCTATTTAAACCCGTTCCGTCTGATTCGAAAAATGAAATCCCCCCTACGCGTACGCCTTTGGCAACTAGTTGAATATATATAAATTAGAATTATTGTTTATTATAAATTATTTTATTATTTTTTAATATTTATTAATATTACTATTTTTGGTGTAATAAAATTTTGTAAAAAAAAAAGGAAGAAGTTTCATGACTTCTACTTATTTATTGCCCAAACCCTGCCATTGACCGCACATTCTTAGCCCATCAAAAACGGGCCATTTTAATTTTACTACCATAAGACCGAATTTTATGAAATAAAAGTATTCAATTTTTATAATTACTATTCATGAGTTACTTATTCACGAGTTACTTATTCATGAGTTCTTATTCACGAGTTACTATTCACGAGTTACTATTCATGAAGCATGATAAATTTTTCATAAGAAGGCATTACTCAATAATTGTTACGATAATTATTGTTCAATATTTTATTTTATTGATTCAATAATTGCTACGTTGATATTTTATATTATTTGTTGTTTCAATAATTATCACAAGTATGATATTTCCCATTATCGGATCAATAATTCATATTATTTGGATAATATTATTAGATAGAATTATTGGCAATGTCTAGAAAGTTCTCATCGAGGAGAGGTTTGGTCATCTAATTACGCCAAGAAGGAGAAATCCTTATTGAAAGCCCCTCTTTCTAGAAGGCGCACTGGTCGTCGAGATTGTGATTTCGTAATATTATTTGTGAATAATTAATTATTAATTTATATGATAAGGAAAATATTCATTTTATGTGGTTATAGATGGAGAAAATTTTTAATGTGACAATTGTTAAAAATTGATATTTTATCTTTTCTGATAAAATATATTATTATATTACAGTAATATAATAATGGTGATATTTTTACAATGAATGTGTGATATATGAATAAATGAGGAGGAATAGTAGTTTTGTTGCATTAAATGCTAAACACATATTTTGTGTGTTACAAAAAATGTTTAACACATGTTAAACATGATAGTGTACACAAATTTTGACTGAAATTTGATTATAGCTGTAAAATCGTCCGTTTGTGGATTTCGGTCAATTTTTGTTTGGAATTTGGAAAACCTTTCCTCTGCAAAGTTGTAGAGAATGAAATTTCCTATGAAAAAGACACGTGGTTCAAATTTTTCTGATAAAAGGGCTATTTATTATGAATTATTGATGTTTCGTAGTTCCAAAATAATTGATTTTTGGAAGTTTTAATTATTATTTTTAAGAAAAACGTTTTTTTTTTCATTTGAGGGGCATGTGTTAAATGGTTGAAATCATCTGGTGGTGTGCTTAGGAATTTTGTTTATAAATAATATTATTATATTCAATTTTCTGCTTTGGTGTTCAATTTTGTTTATAATATTATTATATGCAAGTTCGTTCAACATTATTCCAGTCAGAAGTACTGCTCTTTTGAGGTAAGGGATATTGTCGTTAGTATGTAAGGGTTATTATGTTTTTCAATTTCGAAATTTTTCTGAACCTTCAAAAATTTTGGAAAAATTTGAAATGATAATTTGATGAGTTTTGTAGATTGTGTCAAAAAATGACGATTTTTGGATGTATAGATTAGGAGTTATGAATTTTATGAGAAAAAACTATTTTAAAAGTAAACTCTTATAACTCCTTGTGGTTAACTCCAAAATTGATAAAATTTTTATTGGGCGTACATCTATATAATATTAGTATACCCAAGTAAATTTTAATTTTTGGATAAAAGTACAATTTATGATAAATGTCCGAATATTGATTGGTTTTGGCCATATGAAAAATAGTAAATGAATTTTAAAATTTTGAGAAAAATATATGTTCAATATGGGACTATATTATGCTAAATCCGTAAAAGAAATATTTTTGGAACCGATTTAGTATTTTTATGAAAATGTTCTAGTTATGAGTAAATGAATTAAATATGTTATGTGAAGTAAAAAATTGGAAAATATGATTTTATGGCTTGAGAATCATATATGAGGTATATGCAGATTTTTGATGAGGATTTTGGTTATTGGTGATGAAATTTTATGAGTTTGGCATTTTAAGATGATTAAATGCATTAATAAGTAAAGTGTAAACAATCGGAATTAATTATTTATAAGTTTAAGAAATGATTAAAATATTATTGTATTATTAATAATATTAAGATTTTGATATTATTAAGTGATTTATAATATTTGGATTAAGGTGTTATAAAATCATTGATTTATGAATCTTACTCTTGAGATTAAATCTATATGTTGAATATATTGTTTTTATTATCATATATAACATTCTTATAATCCTAATGATGATATTTCTCTTTGACTTGAGTGTAAAGATGGATAGATTATTGGTATGATCGTGACTATAGGTTCTCTTTGGCCAGTAGTGCAAAGTTGAATTGTTGACTGGTATGATCATGACCATTGAATTTATAATTGAATATCTTTAGCTTAAGTGCAAAGGTGAATTGATCAACATATATGGTTATAATTATGGTTTATATAAATTACGAAATGATTATGTATTTCTTTGAGATATGAATATCTTTGCTTTGTAGTAAAGATCAATTATTGATGAATATCTTTGGTCCGTAGTGTAAAGATGACCCATTGTTGAATATCTTTGGCATGTAGTGCAAAAATGATTTGTTGTTAAATATCTTTGGCATGTAGTGCAAAGATGAAGCTGTTGATGAATATCTTTGGCCGTGGTGCAAAAAGATGAATTTATTAAATATGATTATGAATAGGGCTGTGATTTGGTATAACCATGATCTTTGATGTTTCAGGTAAAGACAGGTGATGAAAATTATCTTCGTCTTGGATGAGAAGAGGAATTTAGCATCACAATTATGATTATGAGTTATTCATATGATTGTGGAAAGGAATTGTTGATTGATGTTACAGGGATAAAACATTATTGGTTGACTTTTAATGTGGAGAAAATAATAGACTATATAGTCTATTTGACTCTTCTAATGGATTGCTCGTTCCGCTGCAACTATGGTTGAAAAGTTTTATTATCTACCATATGTTCTAAATCTCTGATTTATTACGGATGAAGTCTATTGATAATGTAATTATCTTTAGTCATAATATTCTTTACTGAGCTAGTTGTGCTCACCCTTTTGCTTCACAATTCCTTTCAGGTAATAAGAGTTTAGCTGGGTCGAGCGAGAATAACAGGGGAATAGTGTGATGGTTCGAGTCTGTCAAAGTTTCTCAACACATTATAAAACGGCATGACATACAATATATAATTGTATTGAGGACCTAAGATGTGTGTGTCGTATATTATACGTCACTTAATAATTGATTTTGGTGAACAACTATAGGGTGAGGCGAACCCAACTTTGGAAGGGTGTTTTATCAATATCATACAAGATGTCTAATGACATACAACCTCATGTTATCATAAGACAGGGTTGTGCAAATCCACTCGCTGAGTATATCTACGAGCACTACCTATATGATCTTGGAGTTTATTTGAAACATAATGTTCAATTGCAGACAATGGAGATAGTTATATGTCAAGAGAAGACTCACCATTGGAAAGAAGATGATAGTAATCTTCTCATTTTTCTTTGGGGTCTATTGGGTCAACCAAGGATAATTACGTGGGCATATGATATCTATCATAACCCTGACGCATGGCCTCCCATGTATACGAAGGTTTCCTTGAGCACTTCCCAAAGATTTTAATTTCTAAAAGCAGATTCTAGATTGTACCTTTATGTAAGGTATCACTTGTGAGGTGTTGTCCATAGTTGGGACATGAGTCATAGTTGGTATTAAAACTCACGAGATATGTGTTGTTGTATTTTTGCACGACAATTGTAGTAATAAAGTAGTAGTTATTTTCTGTACCATGTATTTGGCGACTCATCATAATAGGTTGGATGGATTGGACCTATTTTGGGGCGCCACACTACTTGGATTTGCAGTCTATCGAGCCCATAGATTCTTCCCTGTTCTTGATTTTTGTTGTTTTATGTTTTAGATTTGTAGTTTGATATGTGGTCTTTGTTCTGCAACTGAAATCACAGTCATTCGATGTCTAGATTATAAGTTATAATCGGTCAAAACCCGTTGATCGGGCATGACCAGTCGATTTCTGGGTAACCCAGAAATCATAAAATAGTGTCTGACAACATTTTTCAAAGCCTTGATCTATCGGTTTTTAAGTGTTTTGATGATGTGTTTGTATCCAATTTGTAGCTTGTTAGATGGACTTTAGATTCATGTCTTTAGATTCTTTAAACAAGCAATAGATCGAATGGAGTGATCGATCAAAGTAGCATACTCGATCACGTTTTCTATTTTTTGGAATTTCCAGAAAACATATGAGCTAAGTTTCTAACATAGTTTGACCGAATTATAAATTGTGATTGTATTATTGTTGGACTGAGATCTTGATATGTCGTTGTTCCTTGTTATGTATACTACAAGTACGAACCATAAGATCACATAAATCATGACTGGAACCTAGATTAATTTGGGCTGGAAAGTGGTACTGGTCGCACGGGTTTCGGGTTATCCATAAAGCCAGGAGAGTCGACGACAACTTTGAATGATCATATCTTGCTGATATGTTGTGATATGACTTTGATGTTAGTTGATGATTGTAGTCTTACATAAAAACTACACGGTCACAGTTATAGCTAGCCCAGAACCTGATTACACTGAGAATCAAAGGCGTCAAAGTTAACCCCTTGAACACTGACTGTCAGTGTTCTTGAGCACCAAGAACTCCTACAGCGACAGAAAGTGTCGCTATAGCCAATAGCGACGGTTTAATTAATTTCTAATTTTTGAATTTCCTGAAATTAATTAAAAATAGAAAATAAATTCTAAAAATTACAAAATGGTTTTAAAAAGTATTTTAAATTCTGAAAAATAACTTTTAATTATTTGGGATATTTTTCATTAATATTTATAAGTATTTGAATATTAATGATATTTAATTTATTTAATTAGTGTATTAGATAAATTAGAAAATGATTTTAATATTATAAAAATCATTTTAAATAAGAATAAAGTGTTTAAAAATATTTTGAGTTTTAAAATATAACTTTTAATATTTTTGAGTAATTTTCATTAATAAATTAATATTAATGGTATTAATTTATTTAATTAGTGTATTAAATAAATTAGAGGAAAATAATTTTAATATTATAAAATCATTTTAAATAAGAATAAACTTTTAGAAAATATTTTGAATTATAAAATGCAACTTTCAAAATTTTGGAGAATTTTCATTAATAAATTAATATTAATGATATTAGATTTATTTAATTATTATATTAAATAAATGATGGAAAAATAATTTTATTGATTTAAAATCATTTAAAAATGAGAAAATGATTTAAAAATATTTTAAGTTATAATTAATGACTTTTAATATTTTGATAATAATTTCATTAATATTTAAATATTAATGGTGATGATTTAAAAATGATTTTAATTATTTTTAAAATCATCTTAATGGAATATTGATGATTTAAAAATATTTTAAGTTATTAACAATAACTTTAATATTTTGACAAGTATGTCATTAATATTTTAATATTATTAAATATTAATGATAATGGAATTAATTAGTATTTAAATCATTTAAAAATGATTACAAGTGTTTGAAAATTATTATAAATTATAATAATTATTTATAAATTATTAAAAGCTTCCGAAAAATATTATAAATGATATATGACTTATCTAAAATAATATTGAAGCTTTGAGACCGAGTTTTATTGATAATAAATGTGTAAATTATCGGATAGGGTGACCAGTACACCGAAATGAGACCAAAGTCCAACTAGACTGAACTAGTTAGACTTGATAAATGTTTATATAGGTATTAAACACTGATGTGACTATGTGGTAATGTGCCTAGGAGAAAGATTGACTGTAAATTACAGTAATACGTGCTGTGATTTATTGTGCTAATTGTAAGACCGATATTATGATTATAGGTCTTTCAAACGCAGATACGTATATTATGTAGCAGTAATCCACGTAGAAGACAAGTTTCCTAACTCAACCTTGAGTTAAATCTGTTTAAATACTATAGTGGTTAATTATTTTTGATTAGACCACGTCCAATAATTTATTGTTGATTATTCGCAGTTAGTGCATGTTTATTAATTCAAATTGAATTAGTGATTCTGAGAATATACTTGTAGAATAACTGTTGTTGGATATTCACATCCGTAGAAGCTATTATTGATTTTAAATAGTACAATTAAATTATGTCTATTGTTTAATCGTATTGAAACATGTCTTAGCTAATTATTTTGGCTAGACGAACGCTTATTAGAACTTGATAGGTTCGAGAAGAGAAGAGAAGAGAATTCAATTATTATTGATAGATCAATGCCAGTTGTTTCGGCTAGATAGAAAAAAAAAACTTGATAGGTTTGAGAAAAAAAGAGAAGTGATTAGATATTGAAATCATTGTGTTTCATTGTTAAATAAAATTATGATTCAAAGACTGAGAAGAACAACCTTTTATATAAAGGGAACATATTTGGTCGTATATTCGGCTATTGCGCGCGTTTTAAGTATTATGCATAATATATGGTATAATAAAGCTTATCACTTGTTATACTTGCAGAGGGGTATGATTTAATCTTTATGGTTATCTGATACACCTGCGTATATATCAAAGTAAATCTTTGATAGATACCCGAGAAGAGAAGTTCAAGATCCTTTGTGATCACTCAGTATAAACTCTGGAAAATATTTCCATCTTGTTATTCAATTGAATATTGTAGAAACCTTGAAAGCGTTGTACTCTTTCATTATCGAATTATTGTGTTGCATAGGTTGCGAGAAGACTTGTTAGTGATTAATGAATTATTCAGCTATTTCAAAGTTCCCCGAACTTTGGTGTCATTCTATTGAAATAGATAGTCTGTTATTCTTGATTCTTATACATTCATTGTATGTCTTAACTTGCGGGGCAAACTTATTGCTCACCCTTGCTAAATAAAATATTTCAGCTAGGAACGAAGTGGCTGGAGGTGCTGAGAAGAACAAAGGCAAAGGCCTGTTGTTGGAATAGTTTAATGAACATTATTATTATTATTATTATTATTATTATTATTATTATTATTATTATTATTATTATGTTGATGTTGTTGTTGTTGTTGTTCTGTAAACCCTTTTTATATCTAAAGGGTATGATTGTAATGTCGAGGTTAGATAATCTGGGACGAATGTATTAACTATATCAGTTAATGTGGTGTAATATTATATTCATCAATGAATGGGTAGTTAGTTGTTAATTATATTGTGGATCGTGAGCACCAAACTCGGGGGTCAGGTAACCCGGATTTGGGGTGTCACATTCTCTCTCTAGAAACTCTCTGTTTCACTCTCTAAAAATACTAAGCCCCCTCAAATGAGCTACTAATCAGTATTTTTTTAGATGATTTAGGGGGGTGTGCCCTACTTGCTCGGGTTTTTGCCAAGAAGTCAATTTTTTTATGTTGCGTGCTGGAACGACCATAACTCTCAATCCGAGAGAAGTTAGAAGATGTGCCATATCAATCTGGAAAGCTCTTTCCTAGGGTTTCGAAATGATATATTATTCGCCCAATTCTAAATTTGGGAAGATAGGTAAAAAGGGGAAAAATCATCCCTAGGTAAATGTCAGCTAGTCATTCGCCTTGCTTTGTAGTCAGTTGTTTATTCCTTTCAATACGGGAATAGTTGGAAGACGTGTCGTACCATTCCAGAAAACTCTTTATGAGGGTTACACACTGTTATCAGGTTTAACTATTTTCGAATTTGAGAAGATGAAGCGAAAAGCAGACGGGTATCTTTTGGAGTTAACGGGATAGTCGACTAGTTTGTCTGCGGCTCGGGTGTAAGACCCCAATTTTTTATAAATAAAATCGAATTTCCTCTAATTATTATTGTGAATAATAAGCTGTTAATTTGATATAATGCTTTGGTTATTGGTGAAATGTGCAATTTTTGCAAAATAAGCAAGTGGTTATAAAATATTCATTGTTGTCTGGGAATATTCATTTGGTCATGGAATATTCGTACGATAGCGCAGCCATTTGTGGGCCCCATAACGAAAAACGGTCGGATGAAGAAAACGACAAGTTGGGTTTTTATAAATAACGACATAATGGTTACCGTTAACACTGTTGGAATACCCGGTGGTTAAAATACAGTAATACACATGGTTGCACAGTAGCACACGGTATTGCACAATATTTTTAAAATATTGATTCTTACGTAAGAAGACACTACTTAATAATTGTTACAGTAATTACTGTTCAATATTTTATTTTATTGATTCAATAATTACTGCGTTGATATTTTATATTATTGTTGTTTCAATAATTATCACTGCATAATATTTCCCATTATCAGATCAATAATTCGTATTATTTGAATAATATTATTAGATTGCATTATTGGCAATATCTAAGGAAGTTCTGTCTAGGAATGGGGTTTGGTCACCTAATTGCGCGCCAGTAAGGAGAAATCCTTATTGAAAAACCCCATTCTTTCCTGGGAACGACCTGATTGTCATAATTGTGATTCTGTAATATTATTTGTGAATAATTAATTATTAATTTATATGATAAGAAAATATTTATTTTGTGTGGATATAAATGAAGGATATATTTATTTTATATGAATATAAATGAAAAAATTAATGTTGAGGTGTTTTATCAGTATTTTGTCGAAATGGAGGTATTAAAAATCGTCCGTATGTGGATTTCGGTCATTTTTCGTTTGGAATTTAGAAAAACTTAAATCTACAATGTTGTAGAAAATTTAATTTCCTATGGAATGGACATAAATTCGTATTTTTCTGATAAAAGGGCTATTTATTATGAATTATTGAAGTTTCAGAAATAAATATTTTTATTAAAATTATGGGTGGGACCCACTTTTGTCCTTTGTTAATAAAATGTGCTAAATTAATTTTCAAATGCGGTGGGCTGAGATTTTCGTTCAAAGTAGCATACATAGAAAAAATAATAATATTATTTTATTAATTTAGTCTGCTTTGGCATTCTAGCATTTTCCAATAAATAGGGTACTTAGTTAGAATTGAAAATCACACTAGAAACAAGTTTTCTCTCCCTCTATATATATTATCGAGCATATTTTGTGAGTATTTAGATACTTTGAGAGTAGCTAATCAGTGCAAGTTTCTTTCGGCATTACATCCGATATTCCAGTCAGAAGTACTGTTCTTTTGAGGTAAGGGATGTTATTTTCTTCGTAAATGATATTATTTTTTTCAATATCATTATGCCGAAATATTGATATGAATTTTATTGTGGAATTTCTACCTTTTTGTGTCGGGATTACTATTCACGTATACGACACTATTCACGAATACTACACTATTCATAGAAAAATGAAATTTTCTCTTCTTTGTCCAAGATGTCTATTATGGTTACTATCTTTGATTGTATCCATGTTTTGATCTTCATTCTTGAATTTTACTCCACTATGGTTTATTATGGAGCGTTTTTGAACTTGGATAAACTGTAGTACGAATCCCTAATATTTGTCCTTTTGTCTCACTGGATTCGTTTTCTTTAAGATATTTTTCATCATCCTCAGTCCTAAATGATGATATTACTGAATATCTTTGGCCTGTAGTGTAAAGATGAATGATTAACTTATGAATATCTTTGGCCCGTAGTGCAAAGATGAACAAGTGTTGAGATGAACATGACCAACTTGTGATACAAATGAATATCTTTGGCCTGTAGTGCAAAGATGAATATTTGATTCAAGATGTTTATTGATTGATGTTATAGGGATAAAATATTGATGATGAACTTTTAAATGTTAGAAGATAGTAGAATTCATTCTCTACTTGACTCTTCTAATGGATTGTTGTTTCCGCTGCAGTTGTTGATCTAAAACTTGTTGTCTATTATATTCTATTAGATTTTTCCCTGTTGAAGACTAATGATAATTTTTTGTATATTATCTTAGTCATAATATTCTTTACTGGGCTAGTTAAGCTCACACTTTTCCTTTTTGTTCCATTTTCTTCTTAGGAGGTGAGAATATAGCAGGAACTAGCCGGGGTATGGAGTGATGGTTCTAGAAAGTTATTTTAGCAGTCCTCACTATTTTGTAAAATAGTGTATCAATAATTGTAATGAGGAATCCTTTTGAGTTTGAATACTGTCTATTAGACAATATTTGTATTGAAACTCACAGTATATGTGTTGTTGTATTTTGCACGACAATTGTATTTGTTTCTGTACCATGTATTTGGCGACTCAAAATGGGTGATGTATACCTATTTTAGGGGCGTCACATCAGGGTGATGTATACCTATTTTAGTATTTATTCATGCATTTTGTGTCATTTTTGTAGGATCTATGCATGGGAGCTGGGTGGCGATAATTTGTATGGAGCAGTATGGAAAAGACCAGGAAAACTACAGATCAAGGGCAGCGCGGCCACGCTCAAAATGACTTTGGGTGCAGTGTGACTGCGCTTGACTTTAGTCATCAAAAGGTCATTTTTGTCAAAGGTGTGGTCACGCGCTTCAAAGCGGCAGCTCAAAAGCGCATGGGCGCTTAGTTGGGAGTTGACCAAGTTTAACTTTTCATTTACACAAAGCAATCGAGGTGTAACGTGAAGAGGATTCATAGTAGGACTAGGATTAGTTTCAAAGAGTATATATATATATATATATATATATATAGCAAGGATCAAGTGCATACCCTTTATCTTACTCACGTGCTCACCTCCCTTTAGGCGATGATTTTGGTCATACAACTCAATAGCCTCATACTTTTAGCAAACTGACAACATATAGCGTCGCTTAAAAGAATAGACGCGGCGTATTTAATAAAAACCGCCGCCTAAAAGGAGGTGAGCACGGTGAGTAAAGATAAGGGTATGACTTGATCGGCCAATATATATATATATATATATATATATATATATATATATTTTTATTAGGTTCTTGGGGACTCAATTAGATTTTAGATATTCCATTAGATTTAGGATTTAAAGCCCTAGTTTGAGATTCAGACTTGGAGACTTGAAGCAATTGTGAAAGCACGAAGGATTCAAGTCAGGAGCACGAAGGATGCAGAATAAATTTTCATTAGCCTTCAACAATGTTAAACTGATACAATATAACAAACATCAAGTTTAACTGCAACGGAACAAACAATCCATTTGAAGAGTCAAGTAGAGAATAAAATCTACTATCTTCTATGATTTAAAAGGTTTATCATGACTTTTATCTCTGAGACTCAGCTTAATAAATTATCCACATCATCAAATTATCCCTGCACTACAGGCCAAGGATATTCTTTAGTATCACGACCACGAATTATCCATGCACTACGGGCCAAAGATAATCGTGTTTTCATCAACGGTCCCCGATCATGCCATAAAATAATTCATCTTTGCACCCTTGGTCAAGAGAATCCATAGCCATAATCATACCAAAAAGCGTCCATCAATGCACTATGGGCCAATGAGGACTTTTTCCACATCATTTGTAACATTACGATTAAGCATGATTATCTTAGAATAATCCACGGTCATAATCATACCAAGTCCATCTATGCACTATAGGCCACAGATGACTTTCAACATAATATAAACATGAGGATGATGACAATGATATAAGAATTCAATAAAACAAGTTCAAGAATAAATTTAAAAGATTTATAAGTTAATTTATCCTGAACTCAATAACGCCCAAATTGTCAACTTGATAACGCCATGCGGTAAAATTCAAGAATGCTCAGAAGAATATTTCCATGAAAAGATACTGGATAAAGCGCAAATATCAAGGATATTCCACTAATTTCATGGAGTATAGAAGCCAAAACTTTAACCAACTGGGTATAATAACAAATGTAATAACAAAAGAAATCACCATGCATGCGGTACTTCACATAGATAGGTTATTCCAACAGATTAATAAGTGCGGAACCGGTCAGTGTAAATTGCAGACCGGCTGGATGTTCCAACAGATTAATAAAGATGGAACCAGGTCCGGCGTAAACTTACAGACAAGATATTCCAACAAAATAATAATAAAGATGGAACCAGTCCCACGTGAAAATGCGACATTGGGATATTCCAATGTAATAGTAAAAGGCGGAATAATGAAGAATGTCACCAAGTATAGGGTAGCTCAGCAGATCTGATTATTCCAATGGAATAATAAATAATGCAATAATGTAAGTTCTCTTCATGAATACAAAAGAAATAATACCCTTTACGAGTACAACAAATAATATCCCTACCTCCGAGAGAAGAGTATTTAATTGGTAGGCGAGGATATACTCGAAGAAAACTTGCACTACACTTTCAAAGCTTTCTTAAACTCTAAAGAAATACGCTCAAGATTATAGAAGAATAACTCTCTCTATAGTTTCTCTCTCAGAGTTTCAAAGTGAATTCGTAAGAAATAATGAAGGAATGAGCTTCTATTTATAGAAAAATGGATCAAGATAGTAATTAACTAAGCTTAATGAGCGGTCCATATTGATTTACTTTAATCGACGGTCCATATTTAAAGTAAAATCTTTTAAATAAAATATAATATATTCTATTTATAATCTAATAAAATGAATAACTTTATAAAAGATTTTACTATGCAAACACTATGCATACCACTATGCAAACACTATGCATAATAACATATAATATATTCTATTTTATAGAATAACTTTATAAAAGTATTCTATTTTATATAAAAAGATTTTACTATGCATAATAGAATATAATATATATTCTATTTATAGAATAACTTTATAAAAGTATTCTGTTTTAGATAAAAAGATTTTCTGTTTTATTACATTAATAATACCAATAAAACAAAACTGAGTGACTTATCACATAAGCATCAATAATCAATACCGTGCTATTTACCAAAATAGAAAAAAAATTTGAATACTTTTATTTCATAAAATTCGGGGTCTCACAGAAAAATCTGATAAAATATAATAGACAACAAGTTTTAGATCAACAACTGCATCGAAAACAACAATCCATTAGAAGTGTCAAGTAGAGAATGAATTCTACTATCTTCTAAGATTTAAAAGTCCATCATCAATATTTTATCCCTGTAACATCAATCAATATATATCTTAAATCAAATATTCATCTTTGCACTACAGGCCAAAGATATTCATTTGTATCACCAGTTGGTCATGTTCATCTCAACACCTGTTCATCTTTGCACTACGGGCCAAAAATATTCATCAGTTAATCATTCATCTTTGCACTACAGGCCAAAGATATTCAGTAATATCATCATTTAAGACTGAGGATGATGAAAAATATCTTAAAGAAAATGAATCCAGTGAGATAAAAGAACAAATATTAGGGATTCGTATTACAGTTTATCCAAGTTCAATAATACTCCATAATAACCAATTGTGAATCAGAATTCAAAAATAAAGATCAAAACATGGATACAATCAAAGATTGTAACCATAATCTTGGATAAAAAGGAAAAAAATTCATTTTTCAGTGAATAGTAACCCTGACACAAAAAGGTAGAAATTCCACAATAAAATCCATACCAATATTTTAGTATAATGATATTGAAAGAATAACATCATTTACGAAGAAAATAACATCCTTTACCTCAAAATAACAGTACTTTCGACTGAAATATCAGGTATAAGGCTGAAGGAAACTTGCACTGATGAATAACAACTCACAAAGTATCTAAATACTCACAAAATACGCTCGATAATATAGAGAGAGAAAGAGAGAAAACTTGTTTCTGATGTGATTTTCAATTCTAAGTAAGCACCCTATTTATAGGAAAAATGCTTAGAACGTCATAGCAGACTACCTGATGGTTTTACCTGCTACTATTCAAGCCTACCACTTTTAAAAATAAATTTCAGCACATTTCATTTCTCACCAACCAAAAGTGGGGCCCACCATATTTTTAATAAAAATATTTAATTTTTGAAACTTCAATAATTCACAATAAATAGCCCTTTTATCAAAAAAATTCGAATCTCATGTCCTTCCATAGGAAATTTAATTCTCTACAACTCTGTAAATTTAAGTTTTTCCAAATTCCAAACGAAAAATATCCGAAATCCATATATGAACGATTTTTAATACCTCAATTTCGATAAAATACTGGTAAAATACCCCAACATTAATTCCTTTATTTATAACCATATAAAATAAATAAATTCATCATTTATATCCACATAAAATAAATATTTCCTTATCATATAAATTAATAATTAATTATTCACAAATAATATTACAGAATCACAATTATGACAACCAGGTCATCCCAGGAAAGAGGGGGCTTTTCAATAAGGATTTCTCCTTATTGGCGCGCAATTAGGTGACCAAACCCCTTTCCTCAGAATTTCTTTAGACATTGCCAATAATACTATCTAACAATATTATTCAAATAATATGAATTATTGATCTGATAATGGAGATATTGTGCAATGACAATTATTGAAACAACAATAATATAAAATATCAACGCATCAATTATTGAATCAATAAAATAAAATATTGAAGCGATAATTATCGTAACAATTATCGAGTAGTGCCTTCTTACGTAAGAATCAATAATTCAAAATCTTTGTGTAACAATGCGACATCGTATTTTAACCATCGAAGTATTCCAACAAAGTGTTAATTCAGAACAACTACGGCGTTATTTATAAAAACTCAAATTTGTCGTTTTCTTCATCCGACCATTTTTCGTTATGGGGCCCACAAATGGTTGCGTCGTCGTACGAATAATCCTCGATAGCAAGAATATTCCACGACTAAACGAATATTCCCCGACAACAATGAATATTTTTATAACCACTTGCTTATTTTGATAAATTTGCACATTTCACCCATAATCAAAGCATTATATCAAATTAACACCTTATTATTCACAATAATAATTAGAGAAAATTCGATTTTAGTCATTAAAAAGTTAGGGTCTTACAACTACTATAGCCACCAACTCGGACCATCACTCCGTTCCCCGACTAGTCCCGGCTACGTTCTCATTTCCTGAAAAGAACAATGAAAGCAAATGGTGATCTCAACTAGCCCAGTAAGAAATATTATAACTAAGATAATGCACAAAAATTATCGTTAGCCTTCAACAGTGTTAAACTGATAAAATATTATAAACATCAAGTTTAACTACAGCGAAACAAGCAATCGTGTTTATCATCAATTTTATCGCTGAGACTCAGCTCAGTAAATAATCCACATCATTGAATTATCCATGCACTACGGGCCAAGGATATTCATTAGTATCACGTCCACAAATTATCCAAGCACTACGGGCCAAGGATATTCGTGTTATCACCAATGGTCATGATCATGCCAACAACTGTTCATCAATGCACTACGGGCCAATGAAGACTTTTACTACACATCATTTGTAACATTACGAATCATGATTATATCGAATAATCCATGGTCATAATCACCCCAATCAACAGTCCATCTATGCACTACGGGCCAAAGATGACTTTTATCACAATATAAGCATGAGGATGATGAAAATTATATAGGAATTCAATTAAATAAAAGCAAAGGATAAATTTTAAAGATTTATAATTTAATTTATCCAGAATTCAATAACGTCCAAATTGTCAACATGATACTGCTTTGTGGAGTAAAATTCAAGAATAATATTGTATCAAAAATGATTTAGACTGAAAAGAAATCAATTTTTGTCATGAATAGTACCCCAAGTGAAAAGTACTTTTGGAATTGTACCCCGTGAATAGTACTCCGACATGAAAAGATTAAAAATTATCAAGAATGCTCAGAATAATATTTTCATGAAAAGATACTAGATAAAGCGCAAATTTTAAGGATATTCTACTAATTTCAAAGAGTATACAAGCAATACTTTAACAAAATTAGTGTAGAATTCGGAATCTGAAACGAAATAATATTGCTTACATACTATAGAGTATGGAAAAAAATATTATTTCTTACGAGTATTGAACAAAAATAATATCCCTTACATTAAAAAGGAGAGTATTCCAACTGGCATAGCGGGGATATTCTTGAAGAAATCTGGCACTGTTTTTTACACTCAAAGCTTACTAAAACTCGAAAGAAATACGCTCAATATTATAGAAGAAGAATTCTCTGATTCTGGTGTGATTTTCATTTCTAAACTAAGCATATTATTTGTAGGAGAATGGAAGGATACTATTTAGGAAAAATCACGAATCGCGACAAAGACAGAGGAATCACGGAAGCCTTAATTGATCAAATTTGAATTTTTTATGATTTACTATGCAAACACTATGCGTAATAAAATATAATATATTCTATTTTACATAAAAAAACAAAACTTATTATAATATATATATATATATATATATATATATATATATATATATATATATACTCCCACCTTCTATGCCATACATTCATTTCTTTCCGTGAACCATCCAATTTTATTCCACTGTGGGCCCCACCTCTATTTATATATATATATATATATATATATATATATATATATATATATATATATATCTTGAATAACTTTTCACCGATTATTTTGAAAAATGAGTAAGTGGGGTCCCATATAATAAGCAAAATTTATAACAAATACTTCATAAAAATCTCCCCAATATTTTTAACAATATTTATTCATCAATAATATAACTTGCAATATTAACAACCAGATCATTCCCAGGAAAGAAGGGCTTTCCGATAAGGATTTCTCCCTATTGGCGCGCAATTAGGTGACCAAACCCTTGTCAACGTCGGGATTTTTATTTGTCCCTTTTCTGTTTTTGTTCTTTGGTGTTCTTATTTTAGGTGAGATTTGTTTGAAAAAATAAGTTGTGAAAAGGTCTGACATGTATATGTCGACGATTTGACTGTAGGAGTCATTCGTTGGTTTTTTTAAATGGTTGTACCAACACAACCGAGAAAAGGATTGCACATTGGCCCAGTGATGTGACATTGCTTAACGGGTCTGCGAAACCGAGATTCATTAGGGTTCGGGGACTTGCTTATGCGGAGGGAAGGTGTTAGGCACCCCTCGACATCCGTGTTTCCACGGTGACCGCCACTTTTCAATTAAACTGTTATATGAATGTGTATGCGTGTGTGGGTCAATGTGCAGTTATTTGGAAGTAGTGTTATGCTTCGTTTGCACCTATATACAAAGGGTTTGAATTTATATAAAAATTCAGTTTTAAACAAGATATAGTAGTGATATTTTGTAAAAAGAGGTTTTTCAAACCCTTGTGCTCAATAGTAATTGAGGCCTTTGATACTTCCATTTTATTAGGTGTTCGGCTTGATTACTTTTATTTTCGAGATGCGAAGCATATACGAGAAATTAATATACAAAGCAGTACCTAATAATTTACAAGTCGATAAAAATTGAAAATGTACATCACGAGGCCCGAATCTAGATTCATGGATGAATCTGTGATCATATGATTCTAAGCTCACGTGATGTAGCAGTTTGTATAAAAGTCAGAAATGATTATATATATAAAAGCTGTAAATATATATATATATATATATATATATATAGACATGATCAACCACCACGAAGCACCTCCATGGGGGATCGAAAATGTAAATATATAAAAGCAGTATATATATATATATATAGACATGATCAACCACCACGAAGCACCTCCATGGGGGATCAGAAATGTAAATAAAGCCGTAAAGACGATCAACCGCCACAGAGTAAACTCCAGGAGGGACAAAATGTAAAGAAAGCTATAAAAGGCCCGAAGTAAACTCCAGGCCTAACTGAAATGTAAATATATATAAAAGCGGTAAACGCACATGATATATATCGATCCCGGCTCGGTTTATCATTTCAGTGATTTGTCGCTATATATATATATATATATATATATATATATATATATATATATATATATATATATATATATAAGCAAAGAACGCATAGAATGTAAAATCCAGGCTCAATCATATATAGTTTAATGGCAACAACATATATATATATATATATATATATATATATAAGTATTTATATATATAGGGTTAAGTTCAGATCACCACATGGGGTTTGGGCGCTTTCCCACCTGTAGTCAGTAAAGCTACATTTAAATTCCCGACTTTTTGAGTTGAAGTGAAAACGTCACCTTTTCCATCTAATTTAACCGTGCGTGTATGTCAGACGCCAAAAGCGCGTGAAAATGGGCTGTAACGGTCAATATTTTTTGGTAAATGTCTGAAATACCCCTTCTTCTTCCTTTTGACTTTTAAAATAAATAAATCACAACTTTAACATCCCTTGCAACTTCAACTGGTTCTTGAATTTGTTGATGAAATCATCAGCTTTTGCATCAACACCCTCATCGTCGGTTACGTGCCTCTTCATCATCTTCTTCTTCACTAATTTCTTCATTAGCTTCATCTAGGCTTTGTGGCTTTTCATCTTCTTCACTAATTTCTTCATTAGCTTCATATAGGCTTTGTGGCTCTTCTTCTTCACTAATTTCTTCATTAGCTTTATGAGTCTGTGTATTTCTAATTTTTGCTTCATGGGTTTGCTCAAGATCGAATTGGGTCTGTGATTCGGAGGCTTTTTCTTCATGAATTTGTTTAACAATGAAATGGGTCTGAGATTTTATGGGATTTTCTTCATGAAAATGGCCAAAAATGAATTGGGTCTCCGTAGTGGGTTTTGAATTGGGTCTCCCAGCAATCTCACTTACTTTTTCAATTGCACATTATTAGCATCTTTTTCTTCTCTCTCTAGGTTTTGATTCATCTCTCTCCCCATCTGAGCAGAATGAGTAGCTCGATGTAAAGAATAACTTCTTGCCTCAAGGTCTAATATCGAATCTTCAAGAAGTTCTCCAAAGCGAGAAAAGGCGGTGGAGATGAACAATCCAATGATGAACCTTCTTCTTCTTACGATGGCGTTGAGCTCAATCTGGATGATTCAGAAACTTCTGGAAAGCCACTTGTTTTGGTTACAAATGCTGATGGGATTGACTCACCGGGTCTTACATATCTTGTTGAAACTCTGGTTCATGAAGGTCTCTACAATGTTTACGTCTGTGCTCCCCAATCGTAATTGTTTTTCCCATATCCTTTCAATTTATTTATCTATTTATGATTTTCTTTTGATCATAAATTATTTGAATTTGATTTGTGGCTTGATTTTTGCTGATTTTTTTTTTTTGACAATGTGGGTGTTCTTGATTTGCTTTATTAACCGTTGTTAACCTATTGTATTTTTATCAGATTGAAATTTGTTATATCTCCCCCTTTAGATTCTCTTAAGTTTTAATATTTCTTTTGGATATGTAGGGGTTTTCTTTCTTAAATTTATAATTTAGTATGTCTTTGGTTCACTTTGAGATTCGTTTTTAGTGGTTTGCGGATTTATTGGTGATGATTCAGGGACAAGTCTTTATCAGGTTATTCTGTGACTCTGCGAGAAATAGTTACTGTTAATTCTGCTGCAATTAGTGGTGCAAATTCAGGGACAAGTTTCTTGTATGGATTTATGGATATTTATGTTGCTTTTAGAAATTTACTCATATATTGTCTATAATGAATTTGTGAAGATTTTTATTTTTATTTTTATTATGATTATTAAGATTTTACTCATCTATTTCATGAAGAGTAATGTGACGCCCCCAAGATAGGTCCATTCCACCCAAACTATTCTGAGTCGCCAAATACATGGTACAAAAACAACTACAACTTTATTACAACAATTGTCGTACAAAATACAACAACACATATGCTGTGAGTTTAGATACAAATATATACCAAATGTGACACATGTCCCAACCGTGGACAAAGACCTCACATGATGACACCTTACATAAAGGTATAGTCAAAAAGCTGTTTTAGAAATTAAAATCTTTGGGAAGTGCTCAAGGAAACCTTTTCATACATGGGAGGCCATGTGTTCAGGTTATGATAGATATCATATGGCTGCGTAATTATCCTTGGTTGACCTAATAGACCCCAAAGAAAAACAAGAAGATTACTATCATATTCTTCCCAATGGTAAGTCTTTCTTGACATACCATTATCTCCACTATCTCTAATTGAGAATTATACTTCAAACAAACACCAAGATTATATAGGTAGTGCTCAGTATATATATCAAAGAAGTGGATGAGCACATCCCTGTCTTATGATGATACGAGGTTGTATGTCATTAGACATCTTGTATGATAGTGACAAAACACCTTCCAACGTTAGGTTCGCCTCACCCTCAACAGCTATAGACCACCGTTCTATTCCCCTGTTATCCCCCCCACCCGACCAAATTTACACTTTTATTACCTGAAAGGAATTGTGAAGCAAAAGGGTGAGCACAACTAGCTCAGTAAAGAATATTATGACTAAAGATAATTACATTATCAATAGAATTCATCAGTAATAAATCAGAGATTTAGAACATATGGTAGATAATAAAACTTTTCAACCATAGTTGCAGCGGAACGAGCAATCCGTTAGAAAAGTCAAATAGACCATAATGTCTATTATCTTCTCCATGTTAAAAGTCCACCAACAATGTTTTATCCCTGTAACATCAATCAACAGTTCCTTTCCACAATCATATGAATAACTCATAATCATAATTATGATTCTAAATTCCTCTTCGCACCCAGGACGAAGATAATTTTCATCACCTGTCTTTACCTGAAACATCAAAGATCATGGTTATACCAAACCATAGTTCCTGTTCATAATCATACTAATTAATCCATCTTTGCACTACGGGCCAAAGATATTCATCAACGCACCTATCTTTGCACTAAGGGCCAAGATATTCATCAATAAGTCCATCTTCACACCACGGCCAAAGATATTCATATCTCAACGAAATATATAATCATTTCATAATTTATATAAACAATAATTATAACCATGTTGATCAATTCACCTTTGCACCTAAGCTAAAGATATTCAATTATAAATTCAATGGTCATGATCATACTAGTCACAATTCAACTTTTCACTACTGGCCAAAGAGAACCCTAGTCATGATCTTACCAATAATCTATCCATCTTTACACTCAAGTGAAAGAGAATTTCAACATCAGGGTTATAAAAATGTTATATATGATTATAAAAATAATATGATCAACAACTGCATTTAATTTCAAGAGCAATATTCATAAATCAACAATAATTTGGTCAGAAAAAGAAATCAATTTTTGTCATGAATAGTAACTCGTGAATAGTAACTCATAAATAGTAACTCATGAATAGTACTCCGTATTCGTACATAGTACCGTATACGCAAATAATGTCATATACATAAATAGTGCCATATACATGAATAGTTCCGTATACATGAATAGTTACCCTGACTCAAAAAGGGAGAAATTCCACAATAAGATCCCTACCAATATGTCAGTATAATGATATTGAAAGAATAACATCATTATGAAGAATATAACATCCCTTAATATCCCTTACTATCCCTTACCTCAAAAAAGAGCAAAGACTTCGATTGGATATCGGATGACCTTTGAAGGAAACTTGCACCGATGAATAAAGCAACTCACCAAGTATCTAAATACTCACAAAATACACTCGATAATCTAGAGGGAAAAAGAGAGAAAACTTATAAATTCTGGTGTGATTTTCAATTCTAACGTAGCCCTCTATTTATAGGAAAATGTTAGCACGCCGAAGCAGACTTGACCTGCTACCTGATGGCTTTACCTGCTACTATTCCACCCACCAAAAATCAGCCATCTTCCCCAACAACCAAAAGTGGGGCACACCCATTTCTAGAATTTTCCACCAAAATCATTTATAAACCTAATTTCCGAATCAGTCACCTCTTAAAATTCATAACAAATCATTCGTTCATTTTTAACAGTTCAAAATTTGTGAACATATACTCAACTTATATATGTATAACATATCCAAAAATCACAACGATCCAACGGTCAGATTAAAAATTATAACTCACACAATTATGATAAAATATTGATAAAATACCTCAGCATTAATTCCTTCATTTATAACCACATAAATAAATCCATCATTTATATCCACATCAAATAAATATTTCATTATCATATAAATCAATAATTAATTATTCATAAATAATATTACTGTAATCACAGTTATGACAACCAGCAGCTCCTCAGAAAGAGGGGCTTTCAGATAAGGATTTCTCCTTCTTTGGAGCGCAATTAGGTGACCAAACCTCTCCTCGATGTAACTTTCTAGACATCATCAATAATGCTATCTAATAATATTATTCAAATAATATGAATTATTGATCCGATAATGGAGATCTTTGTCTTGTTGACAATTATTGAACAACAATAATATAAAATATCAATGTAGCAATTATTGAATCAATAAAATAAAATATTGAATAAAGAATTATCTGTAACCATTATTGAGTAGTGCCTTCTTACGTAAGAATCAATAATTCAAAAAATACTATGCAAAACCGGTAATGCTTTCTTTGTGCAACTCACGCCAGACATCGTATTTTAACCACCGGGTATTCCAACAAATTGTTAATTCAGTAATAATTACGTCGTTATTTATAATAACTCAAACTTGTCGTTTTCTTCATCCGACAGTTATTACATTATGGGGCCCATAAATGGTTTTACCGCCGCATTTAATATTCCCAACGTAAAGAATATTCCACCACTAAACGAATATTCCAAACAACAATGAATATTTTATAACCACTTACATTTATTTTTAAAAATTTCATATATCACCCTTAACTTTAACTTTTATCAATTTAATCATTTACTGAATAGAAAAATTGAATACTTTTATTTCATAAAATTCGGGGTCTTACAAGTAAAGTCTTCACTGAGATTATACTGTTGATCCCTTGAGGAGTCAAAATTTTAATATAATTTTTAGGTAATTAGTGGAGTCCACAGGGGTTCAAGTTGCGGACATAATAGGTAAGTGGTTATGGCTCTCTAACTTCCCTGTTAGCTAGATCTTTATGCATCACATATAGAATGACAAATTTCTTTCTATCTGGAGCAAATATTCGACGTATGGAAATGCGTTATTTTGAGTCTCAATTTATTTTTGATACTTATGGTAGGCCTTTCTCTGCAAAGTTATTATTATGATTTTATTAGCTTAATTTCCGCAGGTTTTATTAGGGTCTCAGAAAGAGGTGCTAGAGAAGCTTTAATTAGTGGTGTGCCATCTATATCTATATCGCTAAACTGGTGAGTTGAATGTTCTATGGTACTTGTTGGTTCTCCATTGTTATTATTAAATAATGTAATACATTGGGTAATAATCTATTTCAGGAAAAAGGATGAAAGCCAAGAAAATGATTTCAAGGATGTAGTGTCTGTCTGCTTGCCACTAATAAATGCAGCTATAAGTGACAAGGATGCAATGATCTATTGCTTCAACCATTAGGATATGTTTTTCCTAGTTGCATTATTCAAATTTGGCTAATAATCTATTGCTTCAACCATTGCTTAGAGTTTAGAAAATTTTTGTTACTAGTCACTTCATAATGTTGATGTAACAAATTTGGCTCCTTCTCATTACATGGCTACTAGAGAGAGGGTTTTGTGTGTGGTTAACCTCATCATGTAAGATACTTAGTCCACCATTTCTATATTTGGTAAGATGCAAATGAACTTTTTAATTTTTTTAATAAGATACAAACGACAGATATAGGTAACCATGTAGCACTGTGGTAAAGTCTTTTACTTGAAGTTCTATATATCTTAATTTCTCCACTTTAATATTTAAAATAAAAATAATCGCAGTAGAACTAGTACTAGAATTGGGTAGCAACTGTTGTAGAAGGGTCAGCCTTTAAGCTCTGCAATGGTGAAATGGATTTGGAAAACAGTTCATATAAATACCATTTCTTTACACGATGTATTTGAAAGGATTCAGTTGATGCTGAGGAGTTGGACAGAGAAATTGAAGAAATTGGGACTGGGGATGATGAGAAGGAAGATGGAAGCTTTCAATATTTTTATGGAAGGTAATTAAGTCTTTAGCCAACTCAAGTAACGGAGTTAAGACGGAAAGCATTTATTCACTTCAACTCAAAAAGTCGGGAGTTTAAATGTAGCTTTACTGACTATAGGTGGTTAAGTGGGAAAACGCCCAAACCCCAGGTGGTGATATGAACTTAACCCATATATATATATATATATATATATATATAAGCAATAAATGCTCCGGATGTAAGTCCAGGCTCACCGAACAGAGTTCGATAATAGTTCATATATATAAGTATATATATATATAAGCAAATAAACACTCCGGACGTGAGTCCAGGCTCAATCGAGGCATAACTCGATAATGTTAGTCCATATATATAAATATATATATATATATATATATATATATACAAAAAGAAATAAAAGCCACGGACCGAAGTCCGGGTATACACACGCAACACGACTCTTAACGTGAAGAACAGTGTGTGCAAAGATGAAGAGAAAGGCTTTAAAGTGTGTAAGAAGGCTTAAAGTGGACTGCCAAAGAAGACTTCAATGACTTGAAATGGATGAACACTCGGCTCCCGCCAGTAAAACTATAGCATTATATAAGCTCATAAGTGTTTAAAATGAGAAAACACTTAGTTTAAAGTGTGTACAGAGCAAATTGGACAGGGCTTCCTCGCCTTTTCTCTTTGTAAAATAGCTACCCCAAGCCCTCTATTTATAGAGGGGGGAGCCAGATGCACTACTTGCACGCACTGGGTGCCACAGGTTCCGCGAGTCCCGCCGCCTCTTGAAATGCGACACGCATGCAACGTGATATCCGCTCGAACTTTCAGAAATTCAATCTGGGCATCCAATTGAGGTGTATAAGACCTTTTTCGGTTTGCCGTTGTCGAGAGCTACACAATGAAATGAGATTAGAGGTTGTACGAAGTCAGGAAGATGGGACCATGCCCTTGGTCTTCAAGCTTCAAATTTTATCCGGTGTGCTGTCTTGTGCAGTAGTCACTCGGGATTGGCGTTTTTTGGTTCTTGTAGGACATTGCTATATAGAATGTATGTATGAATGTTGAGACGGTGCAATGTGGGATTGGGATGACAAAATAATGGTCTTGCCCTTCACCGGGGTTATCTCTGGTTTGAGCTATTTTAGCGGTCGTTGCTCAGGATTATCTCTGAGATTGGGCTGCTGCAGGTGTTGACCATCCTCAGGATTGTATCTGAGATGTGCCTGACTTCCTGGGGTTATCTCCGGGCTTGGGGAATGAGTGCCTTGGGGCTTTTGCCGAGTGTTCTGAAGCTGATTGCATAGGTTTGAAACAAGCATTTCCGAGGTTATCTCCGGAACTGCAATTGTATGCCTCGGGGTTATCTCCGAGGTTGACACTGTCCTTCCCGGTGTTGTTTTCGGGGCTGAGACTGAGTATCTCGGGGTTATCTCCGAGATGACACGATCTTCTTCGGTGTGATTTCTGGTATTTGAACTGCACTCCTCGGGGTTATCTCTGAGGTTGAAACTGAAACTCCCGGTGTTGTTTCCGGGGTTGAGGTTGAAACTTTCGGTGGTATTTCCAGGACTGAGCTGGATATCTCGGGGTTATCTCCGAGATAGTAATACTGAATATCCCAAGGTTGTCTCTGGGATTGAACTGAGCTGTCTTCCAGGGTTATCTCTGAAAGACGATTCTTTCTTCCTGCAATGTTAGTAACAGGTATGCAGAAAATTTTGAGTGTCTACAGATATTGCCCCTCTTTATCATATTCATACAATGCAATGGCATGGATATGATAAAGAATACTAGACACTTGAAATGTAACAAGATAATCATGATGTAATGTATAACAGCATGATGCAAGTATGTGTGGTTTGTTGGATTGTTCTCCAACATGGTGGGATGATTGTCGGCTCCCCATGACTTCTACCGGGAATAGACGTATCTCTCATATACAAGAGACTCTGAGGGGATGCATTTGGTCTGTTTGAGAATGTGTATAACATATTCCATCATCGGTCCTCCCCAATGAGGATGTTTGTTGGAGTTACTACCAACAGTATGTATTGTCAGGATTGCCTGACCCTCGCTGAAATGTACATCAATGGATGAAATCCCTGCTAGGGATAAATGCCAAGTCTGTTTGACCTTTGTTGATGTGTGCATCAATTAATGAAATCATCGGATGGATTCTGAAGCTTTGATGGGTTTAACTGCCATCAGCTGAAGTAACGTCAAGGTTGATTGACCTTCATTGACATGTGAATCAATGAATGAAATCATCAGATGGCTTCTGACGCTTCAATGGGTTTAACTGCCATCAGCTGAAGTACCGTCAAGGTTGCTTGACCTTCATTGACATGTGTATCAACGGATGAAATATGTGACACCCCCGCCGGGGAATCTGTATTTAGATAGATGAACATGCGTGATACTCCCGTCGGGGAATCTGTATTTGGACAGATGAACATGCGTGATACCCCCGCCGGGGAATCTGTTTGATCTTCGTCGACGTGTGTATCAACGGCTGAAATCATCAGATGGCTTCCGATGCTTCATTGGATTTACCTGCCAACGGCTGAAGTGATGTCAAGGTTGCTTGACCTTCGTTGACATGTGCATCAACGGATGCAAATGCGTGATGCCCCCGCCGGGGTTTAGTACTTTGGAATACATGATGCCCCCGCCGAGGTTGTGTGCTTTAGAGTGCGTGATGCCCCCGCCGGGGTTTAGTACTTTAGAATACGTGATGCCCCCACCGGGGTTTTGAACATCAACAGATGATAACGCGTGATACCCTCGCCGGGGATGTGTGATTGAGAATTATGACCCCAAACTGACGACATTTGACCTTTGTGAGGTATTGTCGAATATGATTTGCAACTGCTGAGATCATCGGTATAGTATACCCTGTGTTTGGGCGAATACCAATGAATGATATGAAAGCCACTGTTTGGCCAAGGAAAACCAGGATTTCAGGCTATTCTCCTCAATCACGTAGCGTTTTCATCCCTGATTTGGCCTTTTCAGCTTGTGAGAACTCCTTTGCAACTCAAACTGTACCGAGCCGGAGGGGTGGACCCTATCCAGTGGATTTTACCACACCAGAGGATCAGTGGCATGTGACCATAGTGGATGTACTCGTGATGTGCGTAGTGGCGTATGCGTATATGCCACGGTATATGGATGAGCTGGACATCGATGTTATCATGGCAGTGAGAGCTCTCAGGGAAGGTCATACCATCATTCCGATGATTATGGCGGAGACGTTGAAATTCGGCCCGCGTTTTCAAAGACCTTTCTTGCGAGGGGGGGTATTTCTGAGCGATTCGATCATGTTATACGTGTGGTTTATGTCATACTTGAGACCAATTGGCACTTTCTGCCGACATAGGTACTACTTTACCCATGATATAGCCATGCCTTACTCCTTTTAGCCATCAGAGTGTACAGACGCTATATCTTGGTCGGTATTTTTGGCAGGGATCAGAGATCCGTTTGGCATACTGCCGTGCACAGGGCTCAGTTCACCCTATAACTTCATTACTCATGCTCCGGGCATGGATTATCTCCCTCTGGCTTGTTTGAGGGGCATGACTACCTATCACCCACTGGCCATGATGTCACAGTTTAACCAGTTCCAGGACTTTCATCCTTTTGATGGGGCATTAGGTCAGCGTTTAGCTTCTCGCCATCTATCAGCAGAGGATCGATCCCGAGTGTGTGCTTGTTGGGATCAGCGTGAGATAGCTGATTTTTCTGTTAGCCATCCGGGCTGTTCGCCAGAGTATTCTGCGTGGATGGAGACAGAGACTTCATCGGCTGTGGCAGTATCCATAGTGTCAGAGATTGATTCAGATGGTGGAGAGCCCATGGAGGACATTGATTCCCACACCGAGGAGGAACCATTGACTGGGTTGCCAGCATTTCTTTTAGATTCTCCCAGTATTGGTACTATCGTGATCCAGCATTCAGCGCAATATTTTGAGTAGAGTCTTCATCTGATGACCTTCGTGAGAGATCAGGCTGGAGCTCTGATGTTGATAGCCCTCGATGGGAGAGACGCAACTCTATTAGAGAGAGACGATGCCTTAGCACATAGAGATGCCGCTATTGTTGAGCGAGATGAGGCCAGATCAGCTAGAGATACAATGATAGTTAAGTGGGATAGCGCCATATCTGCCCAGGATATAGCCGTTATAGATAGTACCACAGTGAGGTCCCTTACTAGTGCATGATTGTAGATATGAGCATGTATATTGATGAGCACCACGTCACCATGCAGATGGCTATAGATCTGTTACCTCGTGTGGATACCCTTGGACAGGAGACCACAACGTTAACTCCTTCTTCTGAGAGAGATGCCATGTTGGGCTTTATAGCTCGTATATACACTAATTTGTAGATGGGCTTGTATTTTTCTGCACAGACTAGCTTAGCCATTTTGTCGTGTACAGTTTATATTGTATATATCAAACAACATTATATATAGTAGGGAAATATATTTTTAATCACTTCCCTTTTAGTTATGCCTTGTTGCTTGCTTGATATTTGCCTATTTCTTCAGGGCTTAGGATCTTGATGTATTCTAAATTCCTCCTTGATGGATGGACATTGAGTTGTCTCAGGATATTTCAGAATTGATCGTTGATCTGTGAGTATCCCCTACCACCTTTGGTGTATTGGGAGTGGTTACTGTATGGAAATATGAAGAGGAGTGTGACTTTCCTCTCTGAGATCGACTGCATCACAGATGGTCGTCAGTACTCCTATTTAAGAGGAGCCCAGTTAGTTCCATCTCTTATGGATTGGTGTTTCCCTTTGAGGATCAACCGCAACTTAGATGGTCGCCGATTCTCCCATTTAGGGGGAGGTCAGGTAGTTCCATCCCTTTGGTCTGAAGCCGATGAAAAGTGGTGGATTGAAGTTTGATCCCAGTACCATTGACAAGTGTTTGTGTTTTGGTAGGGGGTTAGACCGAACCATGAATGGCTGCCTACGTATTCCTATTGAAGAGGAGATAAGGTCTGCGTAGTTCGAACCTGGTGTGGAGGTTCAACGATGTATGTGGCAACAAGGGTGTATAGATATTTTTGTTGTTTTTGTTTTTATAATGAGAAGTGTGTAGAAATTTTTTTGTTGTTTTTTGTTTTATTAAGACCGGACCATATAAAATATGACTGCCTACGTATTCCCATATATCAAGGAGTTCAGGTCGGTGTAGTTTACCCCGTGTTCAGGACGGTTTACAGCCAATGAAAAGTTTGATCCCATGTTTAGGACAAACTGCATGTGAGAAAGTTTAATTCCATGTACAGGATAAACTGCGGGTGTGAAAAGTCTTATCCCTAATGTGGTAAAACTGTGGGTGTGAAAGGTTCAATCCCTAGTGGGATAACCGGAGTTGATTAAGGTTTCAAAACCAAGTTGAGAAAAAAGAAGGATTTGGCGATCCGAAACCAGGCTGCTGGTTCAAAAATGTGTTTGTCCTTGATGGGGCAGATGAGTGTGAAGAGAAGTTGTATATAGTAAAGGGTTAGAAAACCTGAAATAACTAGGGATCTGATGATCCAAAACCAGGATGTTTGCTTGATGGTGACCTCAGACATAGTACCGTTTCACGGTGTCTGAGTTGATAAGATGTGGAAATTCATCGCTGTCTATTTCTTGTAATCTGATAGCACCCCTTGTTAATACCTCCTTGACAATAAACTGGCCTTCCCAGTTAAGGGTGAATTTTCCCTTAGACTGATCTTGGTTGTCAATGATCTTCTTCAAAACCAAGTCACGTTGTTTAAACTGTCGTAGCTGGACTTTTCTGTTGTAGGACCTGGCAATCCTTTGTTGACCGTGAAAGATAGCAGCGGCATGCCTTTCGTCTATTAGAGACAATTGGTGATACCTATCTTGTACCCATTGGTCTTCATCTAGCTGAGCGTCTACCAACACTCTGAAGGATTCCATTTCCACTTCTACGGGGAGCACTACTTTCATCCAATAGGTTAATGCGTAGGGGGTTGCCCCAGTGGACGTGCGCATTGATGTTTTGTAGGCTAACAGAGTCAGAAGCAATAAGTTAGGCCATCCTTTGTGGTTGGCGGACATCTTTTGCATGATCTTCTTGATATTTTTGTTAGCTGCTTCAACAATACCATTCATCTTTGGATAGTAGATGATGGAGTTGAGATGTTTGATATGGAATTTACTGCACAACTCCTCCATCATTTTTTTGTTTAGGTTCTTAGCATTGTCTGATACAATTACCTCTGGTTGTCCATATCGACAAATGACATTGTTTTTGATGAAAACAATGATAACTTCTTTGGTAACCCTGGGGAAGGAGACTGCTTCTACCCACTTGGTGAAGTAGTTTATCATGGTGAAGATAAACCGATGCCCATTACTGGATTTGGGCCCAATCACGTCCATTCCCCCACATTGAGAAAGGTCAAGGCGAACTCATATTGTGTAGTTCCCTTGGAGGGGGCGTGGATAGCATTCCCATGAATTTGGCACTGATAACATCTCTTGACGTGATCATCTCATACGTTCATTTTTAACGGTTTAAAATTTGTGGACATATACTCAACTTTTATATGTATAACATATCCAAAAATTACAACGATCCAACGGTCAGATTAAAAATTATAACTCACGCAATATATCTCAAAAACACTGGTTTAATTTTTAATACCTCCATTCCGACAAAAATACTGATAAAACACCTCAACATTAACTCCTTCATTTTTAACCACAATAAATATATCCAACATTTATATCCACATAAAATAAATATTTCCTTATCATATGAATCAATAATTAATTATTCACAAATAATATTATGAATCACATTTATGACAACCCGGTAGTTCCCGTAAAAAAGAGGGGCTTTCAATAAGAATTTCTCCTCATCGCACGCATGATTAGGTGACCAAACCTCTCCTCGATGTAACTTTCTAGACATTGCCAATAATGCTATCTAATAATATTATTCAAATAATATGAATTATTGATCCGATAATGGGAAATCTGTGTGCGTTGACAATTATTGAAACAACAATAATATAAAATATCAACGCAAGCAATTATTGAATCAATAAAATAAAATATTGAGCGAAGAATTCATCGTAACAATTATTGAGTAGTGCCTTCTTACGTAAGGATTAATAATTCATCAATATTGTGCATCCATGTGTATTACTGTATTTTAACCACCGGGTATTCCAACAGTGTTAACGGTAACAACTACGCCGTTATTTATAAAAACTCAAACTTGTCGTTTTCTTCATCCGACAATTATTACATTATGGGGCCCACAATGATCGCTACCATTGCATTTAATATTCCCCGAAAACAAGAATATTCCACGACCAAATGAATATTCCCCAACAACAATGATTATTTTATAACCACTTCCATATTTTGCAAAATTTGCACATTTCACCCATAACTAGAGAATTATGTCAAATTAATACCTTATTATTCACAATAATAATTAGAGGAAATTCGATTTTATTTATAATAAGTTGGGGTCTTACAACCTCCCCTCCTTATGAAATTTCGTCCTCAAAATTGACATACATACATGGTATTTTGAAAAGGTGAGGATACCTCGCTTTCATTTCTGATTCCAACTCCCAGGTCATTTCTTCAATAGCATGGTTTCTCCACAAAACCTTAACTTGTGGTATAACCTTGGTGCGCAGGACATGCTCTTTCCTATCCAAGATCTTAACAGGTACTTCTTCGTACGTTAAATCTTCGGCTATCTCGTCTGGTTCTAACGCAATAATATGGTTCGGGTCTTTCACATATTTTCAAAGCATGGATATGTGAAAAACATTATGAACACGAGACATACTTGGAGGTAATGCGAGTCTATATGCCACATTTCCTATTCGGTCAAGAATCTCAAATGGAACAACAAATCGTGGATTGAGCTTTCTTCTTTTTCCAAATCTTGTAACTCCCTTCCATGGAGCAACACGTAACAATACATGATCTCCAATATTAAACTCCACGTCTTTTCTATGAAGATCAGCATAACTCTTTTGTCGATCTTGTGAGGTTTGAATACGTTGTCGAATCATTTGGATCTTTTCTGTAGTCATGCGTACTAATTCTGGTCCCAACAACGTTGCTTCTCACACCTCATCACAACATACTGGAGAACGACACTTTCGTCCATACAACGCCTCAAATGGAGCCATGCCTATACTTGCTTGATAACTGTTGTTGTAGGAGAATTCCACCAGTGGCAAGTACTTATCCCAACTTCCTTTAAAATCTAGGACACAAAGTCTTAATAAATCTTCAAGGGTTTGAATAGTCCTCTCTGATTGTTCGTCCGTTTGAGGATGGTATGCCAAACTGAATCGTAAATCCGTGCCCATAGCTTTCTGCAAGCTAACCCAAAATCGTGAAGTAGATCTTGGGTCACGATCCAAACTATGGATCTTTGGCATGCCATGCAATCGCACAATCTCATTTCACGCACATACGAGCAAGACGTTCAAGGGAATAAGTCTCTCACGATCGGTAAGAAATGGGCAGACTTGGTTAATCTATCAACAATAACCCAAATCGCATCTATGCCTTGAGAAACCTTGGGAAGACCCGTGCTTGAAATCCATAGTAATGTGTTCCCACTTCCATTTCAGAATCTCAAGTGGTTGTAATGGACCCTTTGGAACTTGATGCTCCGCCTTTATACGTTGACAAGTTAAACACCTCGAGATAAACTCCGCGATCTCTCTCTTCATATTGTTCCACCAAAATGTATGTCGAATATCATGATACATTTTGGTACTCCCAAGATGGATTGCAAATGGTGTGTTGTGTGCCTCCATCATGATTCTATGCTTTAAGTCAGAATCGTTAGGAACACAAAGTTTGGAGTTGAATCCAAGTATTCCTTCTTCATCGATTCTTGCTTCTGGAATAGCACCTTCTTGCACTTTCTTCTTCATACGCATCAGCTCCATGTCCGTAGCTTGAGCAGCTTTAACTTTATCGATTAAAGTCGGTTCTACTCGTATATTCACCATCATCATGTGGGTCCCTGGAGTCTTTAATTCTACCTCCATCCTTTGCAAGTCATACAGAATGGGCCTTTGCATTGACAATATCACACTCGTACTCGCATATGATCTCCTACTTAATGCGTCAGCTACTACGTTCGCTTTTCCAGGATGATATTGAATAGTGTGATCGTAATCTTTCAATAGTTCAAGCCAACGTCTTTGCCGCATGTTGAGTTCTTTTTGGGTGAAGAAATATTTGAGGCTTTTATGGTCCGTATAAATCTCACTTTCTCCCCATACAAGTAGTGTCTCCAAATTTTCAACGCGAATACGACTGCTGCCAACTCTAGATCATGAGTAGGATAATTCCTCTCATATTCTTTGAGTTGTCGTGAGGCATAGGCTATGACTTTCCCATGTTGCATGAGAACGCATCCTAACCCTTTGCCTGAAGCATCACTGTATATAACAAATCCATCCATACCAGATGGTATTGCTAGAACAGGTGTCGAAATGAGTCTCCTCTTGAGCTCTTGGAAACTCTTCTCGCATTCCTCGCTCCACAATTATAACGTGCTTTGGACGGCATCGCGTAGTTTGGACTGATGTGTCCCTCCCCTTCGCATTTGAAGCATATGATAGATGGTCGTTCTCCTTCCTTAACAACGGATGCTGGTGTTGACGTCTTTCCATCATTGTTGAATCTCCTTTTCTTGAAATGTCCATTTTTATTGTCTTGGCTATGATTACCACCGAAGTGGTTACCATTTCTGGCATGTTGATTCCCTCCACGTTTGTTGTCACCGCTTCGATGACTGTTACCACTGGTATTTTCATTCTGCCGGCTGCTTTCTCTTGGTTGCGTTGACTCGTTATCGCGCTCCAACAACTGAGCCCTATTTACAACATCTGAATACAAACACAGTTTATGAGAAATAAGATATTGTCGTATCTCTGGTTTCAAACCTCTTAAAAACATTCGGGTCATTCGCTCCTCATTATCAACCAAATGGGATGCAAACCGGGATAACTCCGCAAATTTAGCCTCGTATTGACACGGCCATATTATTTTGTTCCATCTTGATAAACTCCACTTCCTTCATGTGACGAATACTTTCGGAAAGTACTTGTCGTTAAACGACTCTTGGAACTTCTCCCAAGACATCTTGAGAAAAGTCGTCAGTGAGATGCGTTTTATAGATTCCCACCAGTAATCTGCCTCTTCACGCAACATAAAGGTGGCGAATGGAACCTTTTGTTCCTCGTAGCATCCCAAGACATCAAATATCTTGGTTATCTGCTTTATCCATGCTTCCGCCTTAAGTGGTTTTGGCTCTCCAATAAACTCTGGTGGTCCCAGCTCCTTGAACTGTTTGGCGGTGACCATTAGAGAGTTGCCAGTGTTTCCACCTACATTTTGGACAGGAGTCGCTCTCGCCTGATGTTGCATGAATTGCATGAAGCCTCAGAACATTCCATCGTTCATCATTTGGTCAGTGTTGTTGTTTGCATGAGGATTGTCGCCTTCCTGATGCACATTATCCTGGTTATTGATCTGTGGAGACTCAACGGTCTCATGTGCTCCATTGATGTTCTCAACATTCTCGGATGCCATTTTCAAATACTACCACAAAACAAAGGTTAATTGACATGAAGCATATTATTCTTACACTCTGACAGACCAATTAAATACCAAATAAACTTAGGTAGGTCATAGTAGCGAAGGAATTCCATGTCTCTCCCCTCCTAGTTCTAGTCTCACATCTTAGCCAGGGATCATATCCCTAAGCTTTGATACCAACTGTGACGCTCCCAAAATAGGTATACATCACTTATTCTGAGTCGTCAAATACATGGTACAGAATACAAATACAACTTAATAATACAACTTTCGTGTACAATACGACAAAACATAAGGTGTGAGTTTGAATACAAATATTGTCTACTAGAGATTATACAAACTCAAAAGGAGTCCTCATTACAATTATTATCACACTATTTCATAGAATAGTGAGGACTACTAATGTTATCATCGGCCCGTCACTCCGCTTCCCGACTAGTCCTCGCTACGTTCTCATTTCACAGAGAGAACAATGAAAGTAAAAGGGTGAGCTCAACTAGCCCAGTGGGAAATATTATGACTAAGATAATGCAGAATATATTATCGTTAGCCTTCAACAATGTTAAACTGATACAATATAACAACCATCAAGTTTAACTGCAGCGGAACAAGCAATCCATTAAAAGAGTCAAGTAGAGAATAAAATCTACTATCTTTTATGATTTAAAAGGTTTTTCATCACTTTTATCGCTGGGACTCAGCTTAATAAATAATCCACATCATCGAATCACCCCTGCACTACGGCCAAGGATATTCTTTAGTATCACAACCACAATTATCTATGCACTACGGGCCAAGAATATTTGGGTATTCAATAATGGTCATAATAATGCCAACAACTGTCCATGAATGCACTACGGGCCAATGAGGACTTTTACCACATCATTTGTAACATTACGGTCATGATTACACCGAATAATCCCTAGTCATAATCATACCAAGTCCATCTATGCACTATAGGCCACAAATGACTTTCAACAAAATATAAACATGAGGATGATGACAATGATATAAGAATTCAATAAAACAAGTTCAAGAATTATTTTATCCAGGAACTAATAACGCCCAAATTATCAACATGACATCGCTTTGCTTTAGAGTAAAATTCAAGAATGCTCGTAAGAATATTTCCATGAAAAGATCTTTGGATGAAGCGCAAATATCAAGGATATTCCACTAATTTCATGGAGTATAGAAGTCAAAACTTTAACCAACTGAGTATAATAAGGAATGGAATAACAAAAGAAATCACCAGCATGCGATAGACCGCCAGCACAGCGAGTTATTCCAGCAGAATAATAAATAACGGAATCAGTCCGGCGTAAAAGCGCATGCATGTGATATTCCAATGTAATAATAAAGAGCGGAATCGAGTCCACGAAAACGCGCATGATGTGATATTCCAATGTAATAATAAAGGCGGAATTAGGTCAGCGTAGAATGCATGACAGGATATTCAGCGAGAATAATAAAGCGGAATCGGGTTCGACGTAAAACGCATGCGATACTATGATATTCAACAGAATAATAAAAGGCGGAATCAGTCCCACGTAGAACGCATGCATGCGAGGATATTCCAGCGAGAATAATAAAAGACGGAATCGGTCCGGCGTAAAATGCATGCATGAGGATATTCCAATAGAATAATAAAGATGGAACTGTGTCCCGTGAGAAACGCATGCATGAGGATGTTCAAATGAATGATAAAGAATGGAACAATGTAAGAATTTCACCAAGTATAAGGTAGGCCGCAGATATCTGAGTTATTCAACAGAATAATAAAGAATGGAATAATGAAGTTTTCTTCATAGATAAGAAAGAAATAATACTCCCTACCTTTAGAAAAACCGGATACTAGAATAGTGAGGTAGCAAACTTTCTTCTTCTTTCTATAATTCTCTCTATAATAATCGCTCTAAAGCTTTTGTGAATTGGTGAGAAATGAAGGAAGAATGAGCTTCTATTTATAGAAAATATAGTTTCGATAATTGACGTTTTGGGGCTCGAAAATTTTCAAAGACAATACCTCCAACTTTTCCTTTATTTTTAATTTAGTCATGGAAGTATTATCAAACTTGCACCACCTCCCCTAATAGTAAATAATGTGATTCAATAGTAAATTATGTGAATCAATAGTTCTGAACATGTGAAAATATGAATTTCAAAGATAGTACCTCCATCTATACCTCCATTTTTAACTTAGTCATGCAAGTATTATCAATCTTGCACCAACTCCCCTAATAGTAACAAGAATGTGAAACAATAGTATACACATGTGAACAAATAGTTATAATCATGTGAAATAATAACAATCAATTGCTCATTTATCCGGTTAAAAACCCGATTGGTCAATATAACCTCCAAACATCAATTAATATCGAAATAATTGTCGATTTTCACTAACACAATTAATTCCAACACAATGAAACCATTTTTATCAAAAATATAAATTTTGAAATTTCAAAGTTTGACTTTTCCCAAAAAAGTCAACTGTTGACTTTTTGACCAAATAGTGAATTCCGGAAAATTGTGTTTATAGACTATTTTTACTAATTTCATCGTTCCGGACTCAAATATCACGTTCGGGTCTCCAAATTCAACTCCGAACACAACTTCAATTTTAATAACATTCATCATTAATATTATAACTCACAATATTTATCAATCGAAGTCGTTCCGTGAAAAGGGGCTTTCAATAAGGATTTTCTCCTATTGGCGCGCAATTAGGTGACCAAACCTCTCCTTGACAGAACTTCTAGACATTATAAATATTGCAATTTAATAATATGAATAATTTTGTCATCTCAATTATTGATTTAATAAAATAACATATTATATTAATGAAACTATGACAATAATCGAATCAATAATATGAGAGATATGATGCAGCAATTACTGTAGCAATAATTGAGTATAACTGAGTGACTTCTCACGTAAGCATCAATAATCAATCTGGTGCTACTATGCAACGACGCCAGCGTATCTTTGTATTTTTACTACCGGGTATTTCAACAGTTAACGGTAAAACTTCCGCCGTTATTTTCATAAAGTATTTTTGTCGTTTTCTCAATCCGACAATAATTCCGTTGTGTGGGGTCCACCAATGATTGTGCCGTTGTAAGAATATTCCCTGTTAAAACGAATATTCCCCGACCAATCGAATATTATATAACAACTTGCGTACTTTGCAAAATTTGTAAATATTATCCACAACTATAACATTATATAAAATCCACACCATAATATTCAAAAATATATTTCGAGAAAATTTAATCTTTATTCAAAAAGTTGGGGTCTTACAACTGTAAGCTCTTCTACTAGGTACTTAGAAACTTTCTCATGCTTGCCACCATGATGACGTTTGTGATCTCCTTTCTTGATACTTGATGCTTTCTCATGATGGACTTGCTAAGATGACTGTGAGCTCTTCTCTATGGTACTTAGAGTCTTCCCATGATGGACATCAAGATGACATGACGTTCTTCTTTCTCTCGGTAGTTCAAAACACTCTTCATGTAGTAGAACTCTCACTTCTACATTGTAGAACTCTGACTTCTACTTCTTTCTTTGTCTGACTCTAAGTGTTCTTGGTGGATCGTAGAGTGAGCCTTCGGACTCACTATCTCACATGGTTTAGAACAGTCCACCTTTTTACTCCAAACTCGGCAACTCCACCAACCCAAGATCATTGAAGCTCTTCTGATTTATACTCCTTCCCAATCCTTCCGTTGGAAAGTAGCCGTTGAAAGCTATTCAAATATCTTCACAGATCTCGAGTTGACTGAGGTAGACTGCAGATATGACATGTCATGACTTTTCTGACACTGCAGTCTACTATTTCATCTACCCCGTCAGAGATGTCACTTTAATGTCTTGGGCAGGTCGAAGACTTTATTTCCTACTTTTGATTTCTCAATCAAAGGTTGGCCTTTTGTATCAATGCTCTCAATAAGCTCTTGTCCGAATATTACCCTTCAGATTGAACCGTTGCTAATGCTTCAGTCTTCAGTTGTTCGAACTCTACGATTCAGATGCATATCTTCATGGACCTGATCGTAGTGTCTTGTTGACTGGTAGAGACAACACTACGATCTTGAAGAGTGTTGATTGGATCTTCAATGTACAACATCGCTTCCTTCTTTTGTGCAGTGCTTCAACACTTCTGTTTTCCTCAACAGCTCTCGGATACTGATGGCTTAACTTCTTTGTTCAGGTCCCTTCTGAGTAGCAAGACACTTCAGATTTGTGGTGTGTCCAGCTCGCTTTCTCCTTGTGATCTCCTGTTCACTTATCATCAATGGACTGACCCAATGCTTAATCACTTTAGCCTTGTTCTTTAGAAGTTGTCCAGTATCTCTGCATGCACTCCATCAGTTCTTTCTTTGTTTGGCAAACACTACGATCCTAGTTACTTCTAAGATCGTTGTCTTCTGTCTACTTGACAACTACTGCACTTGCTGACTTTCCTTAGTCAGTTTCTAAAGTCTTCTTCTGATCTCCTTGTGGAAGACTTCATTTCGAATGGCTTCACAACTCAATCTTAATGCTGATTGGGTTGGTGCTAAGATCTTCTGTTAGCTTGCATGCCATTCTTTGAGTGCTCCCTGGTTTCCTTCAGATGTGATGTATCTTTGTAGTGCCAACCAGAGGCTTCATTCCTTTGGATATTATGGGAGTGCTCATTTATTAAGAATCGTATTTGCTCTACGATTCTGCCTTGGCATTGTGAGCACAGCGGTTGAGGTCGTAGTTCTGCACTCTACGATTCAACTTCGACTGTGCAGACACTACGACTTCAAGATCAGATCTAGACACTCTACGATTTCTGTATATGTGCTCAATGTCTTCATCTGATCTTGCTCGACTATGATCTCTGCCTCTGGTATGATCAGTAGACTCTGCGTGTGACGCCCCCAAAATTGGTATACATCACCCATCTTGAGTCGCCAAATACATGGTACAAAATTTAAATACAACTTAATTATACAACAGTCATGTAAAATACGACAAAACATAATCTAAGAGTTTTAATAAGAATATTGTCATCTAGACAATATCCACACTCAATAGAGTCCTGATTACATTTTTTGTCACACTATTTAACAAAATAGTGAGGACTACTAATGCTATCGTCTGGACCGTCACTCCATTCCCCGACTAGTCTCGGCTACGTTCTCATTTCCTGAAGAGAACAGTGAAAGAAAGGGTGAGCTCAACTAGCCCAGTAAGAAATATTATGATTAAGATAATGCAGAATAAATTATCATTAGCCTTCAACAGTGTTAAACTGATAAAATATAATAAACATCAAGTTTAACTGCAGCGGAACAAGCAATCCATTAGAAGAGTCAAGTAGAGAATAAAATCTACTATCTTCTATGATTTAAAAGGTTTTTCATCACTTTTATCGCTGAGACTCAGCTTAATAAATAAACCACATCATCCATGCACTACGGCCAAGGATATTCATTAGTATCACAACCATAAATTATCCATGCACTACGGGCCAAGGATATTCGTGTATTCATCAATGGTCATGATCGTGCCAACAACTGTCCATCAATGCACTACGGCCAATGAGGATTTTTTACCACATCATTTGTAACATTATGGTCATGATTATACTGAATAATTCCTGGTCATAATCATACCAAGTCCATCTATGCACTACAGGCTACAGATGACTTTCAATATATTATAAACATGATGATGATGACAATTCAATAAAACAAGTTCAAGAATAAATTTTAAAGATTTATAAGTTAATTTATCCTGAACTCAATAACGCGTCAAATTGTCAACACGATAATCTTTTGCTTTGTGGAGAAAAATTCAAGAATGCTAAGAAGAATATTTCCATGAAAAGATATCTTTGGATGAAGCGCAAATATCAAGGATATTCCACTAATTTCATGGAGTATAGAAGCCAAAACTTTAACCAACCCGAGTATAATAGAATATATTAAACCGCAAATGGATTTTTTTTGACGCCATGCGGTAATCCACGTAGATGCATTATTCCAAATGTAATATTAAAGAATGGAATAATGAAGAATTCATCAGCGTGCGTAATCCGCATGCATGTGTTATTCCAATCGAATAATAAAGAATGGAACTAGGTCATGCGTAATCTGCACAGACAGGATATTCCAACGGAATAATAAAGAATGAAACCAGGTCATGCGTAAACCGCACAGACAGGATGTTCCAACAGAATAATAAAGAGTGGAACCAGGTCATGTGTAATCCGCAGAGACAGGATGTTCCAACAGAATACTAAAGAATGGAATAACAACAGAATTCGCCAGGCATGCGATAGACCGCACAGACAGGTTATTCCAACAGAATAATAAAGAATGGAATAACAACCCTTACGAGTATTGAAAGAAAATAACTCTCTTCATTAATACGAAAGAATAATACCCCTTACCTTAGAAAAATTGGATACTGAAATAGTGAGGTAGCAGACTTCTCTTCTTCTTTCTCTCAATAATTTCTCTCTATAATAATTGCTCTAAAGCTTTTGTGAATTGGTGAGAAATGAAGGAAGAATGAGCTTCTATTTTTAGGAAAATGTAGTTTCTATAATTACACATTTTGGGGCTCGAAATATTACAGTATAATACCTTCCTCTTTTTATTCATTTTTAATTTAGTCTTGCAAGTATTATCAAACTTGCCCCACCTCCCCTAATAGTAAATAATGTGAATAAATAGTTCTAGACATGTGAAAATACGAATTACAGTATAGTACCTCCATCTATACCTCTATTTTTAACTTAGTCACGCAAGTATTATCAATCTTGCACCACCACCCCTAATAGTACAATAATGTGAATCAATAGTACACACATGTGAACAAATAGTTATAAGCATGTGAAATAATAGCAATTAATTGCTCATTTATCCGATTAATTACTCGATTGGTCAATATAACCTCCAGACATCAATTATTATCGAAGTAAATGTCGATTACCACTAACACTAATAATCCTAACACAATGGAACTATCAATTTCATCTTTAATCAACACAACTTATTCATCATTAATATTATAACTCACAATATTTAACAACCAAGTCGTTCCCAGGAAAGAGGGGGCTTTCCGATAAGGATTTCTCCTTATTGGCGCGCAATCAGGTGACCAAACCTCTCCTTAACAGAACTTCTAGACATTGTCAATATTGTAAATAATAATATGAATAACTTTTTTGTCTTAATTATTGATTTAATAATATAACATATTATACAGATGATACTGTGACAATAATTAAATCAATAATATGACAGATATGATGCAGCAATTACTGTAGCAATAATTGAGTATAACTGAGTGACTTCTTACGTAAGCATCAATAATTAGTACCGTGAGCTACTATGCAACCACGCGTATTACTGTATTTTTACTATCGGGTAGTTCAACAGTTTTAACGGTAACACTTTCGCCGTTATTTTTATAAAAAGATAATTCTGTCATTTTCTTACTACGACAATACTTTCGTTGTGGGGTCCACCAATGATTGTGTCGTCGTACGAATATTCCCTGTTAAAACGAATATTCCCCGACCAATCAAATATCATATAACCACTTGTTTACTTTGTAAAATTTTTAAATATTACCCACAACTATAACATTATATCAAATCCACACCATAATATTCAAAAATATATTTCAAAAAAATTATTCTTTATTCATAAAAGTTGGGGTCTTACACTACGACTCTGAGTGTAGTCTACGATTCTTGACTTGGCTTCGGCAGATACTCAGTCGGCTCGTAGGCAAGCTGTCTCTACGATTCTGAACATAACTTCCTCAGCAGACTTTGGCTCCGAGGAAGTTCTACTCGACACACTACGATCCTTCCTCGTCTCTCCCGGCGATCTACGAACTCCGAGATCTACTATCTTGCAGATCACGATTACTTTTCGACGACTCTCGAGTTTTCCTTGACTCTCTGGCGGAGACTCACGATTTACAGGCGGTGCTTTCGACTATCAGACAAGCCTATCTATTACATCATAAGATCAACTTAACATGCTAGATCTTTCTATGTTTATAGTCCTTGTACATCATTTCTTTTTAAGGACTTTACAAAGCTATTTTGCTTATGTAGGATCAACCTAACATACTTGATCAATTCATTCTAAGTCCTTGTACACATATTTTTATTATCTATCAAAGGACTTTTCAGCTTTTCTTAATGCAAGCATACTTGCATATTCATTCATATATATCATAATCAAATCATATGTAAATAGGAATAACATTCACATGTTTATTCCTGACAATATGCTTTCACTTAATATATATGAAACTGTTTAATCATACAAAGTGTTAGCATGTACTGACAAAACAACTGCTAATATCTTGCATGAGAAAAAGTAAGCGATTATTATTATCTGAGGCGGAAGAGTTTACGCCCATTTTATCCTTGTCGACCAATGAAGGAAGTGCTGCTCCAATTGGCAAGGGTGAAGTCCTGATGGACTGCAGTGTAGGAGGGGCAGTCATCTTCCTCCTTTTCCCGAATGATGACCATTACGTCTGGGCAATCATCGCCTGGGGTGTATCATTTGTATGTTCATCATGGATAATGATGCGTACGTTTGACATCATCATGACGATGTCTTGTTTACGCCTTCATTCCTCTTCTTCCACTTCGGGATTTGGAACCAAGACTTCTTTCCCTTTGACCGGTATCGATTTAGGAAATAACATAGCCATTACATGGGCAGGCACCTTTATCAGAGATCGTATAGGCTCAGGAACTGTAGGTGGAGATAATCGCCATGTGGCTGAAGCTGAAGGAATCTATTTGTGCTTATGAGGATTCCTGTGACTGAAACTTGCAAAATAGCCTATTCCGGCTGTCCCTATTTGACTGGACACTTGAATTGGGCGCTTAATGCCCTGATTGTCTTTGCCCAACCCTTGTCCAGGTTGATAACCCAATGACATCATTTCTTAAGTGGCCGACATTACTTCGGCAGAAATCTGGGGTATGAGAGGTGGCGCCCCAACAAGATGGTAATGAGTGTTGCTCACCTCCAGGGCATAAAAATTGACCGGATGAACTTCTGAATTGAAGCTGATGAGTGGTATGTCACCTTGTTCAGGACATTCCAGCTCAGCGTCGACAGTGACTAGGCTATTGTTAATAATATATTTAAGTTGCTGATGAAGAGTGTAGGCGACTGCCTCGGCCATATGAATCCATGGTCTTCCCAATAGCAAGTTGTATCCTGTATCTATTTTGAGAACGTGAAAAGATATACAGAATGTATATGGACCAATCTCCATTGGCAGTTCAATCTCCCCAACAGAGTTTCGTCGGGATTCGTTGAAAGGTTTAATAACCGTATGGCTGCTTCGAATCCAATTGAGATTGATGTTCATCTTCACCAGAGTAGCATAAGGATAGATATTCAAAGACAATCTTCCATCTATCAAGACTCCTCCCACCATATATTTGGAGGATAAAACCGCAATGTGCAACAGCTTGCAATGACCGGTCCCTTCGGGAGGTATATCATCATCAGTAAAAGATATCACATTGTTGTTAAAAATGTGATCCACCAGATGCTGGAATTTCTCAACATCTATTGACTTAGGTAGTTGGGCTTCTTCCAGAACCCTGAGTAATACCTTCCTATGATCTTCAGACGAGAAAACCAAGTCCAGTATGGAAATTTGATGTGGAGCTTCTCATAAGCTTAAAACCACCTTGGCTTCATTATGGCCCATAGTACGGAGAAATTCTTCCACCTTTTCCATGGGAATCTTCCCCTTTGTCTTGATGGTAGGTTTCATTACTCGTTGGGGAAGATATAATGGATTATCTTTCGACACTACAACAGTTATGTGATATGTGGATCCTTCAACCTCTCCATAATTCCATGGAACTTTCTGTAGGCTGACAACATGATATTGTAGTCTGAATGGAAAGATAATTGGCTCTGGCGCAACCACTTTCAAAGGATTGTCAACTCCTTTGAGTTGAATTGGTTGGATTGTATGTGAGGGAGTAGCTGCATCTGTCTCATAAGATATGACTGCTATGACTTCCTTCCACTCAGTAGGAAACACGTCCCCACTCTCTAGTACTACAAGATCATCGTAAATCGCCATCTCAGAGGACACCATTGTCAATTAGGTTCGAATAAGGTATGAGTGCCCAACATTCTTCTGTACTGTGACCGCGAGATTGGGAGTGATACTGGCACACTCCATTGAAATAAAACCATCTTGAACGTGGGTTGATTGGAGGTAGCAGAGCTGTGATTCTTCCTTCCTGCATCAGCATCTGCAATATTTCTTCCATCGGTTGGCCTAGGTATCTAAATTCCCTTTTGTTGGCAAAATCCCGACGGGCTTTGGCATTTGCTCTTTTGGAAATGTTATCCTCCAGTGTTTCCCTTTCTGGAGTACGTGGTGGAGTGTTTGTGATAAGAGGAAGGAGATTAGCATGCTTCTGACTAAATAATTGGCATGGGACTTGATGTTAATAGACCACCAGTTCTGCTAATTAGTTAAGTTGCTCACACAGAGCATTCATTTTCCGTTCCATTGTAAACTGGAACTTTGTATAGTCCCACTTGTCAGCATTATCCTTGCTGGTCTGGGAAGATCCACCATTAAAATTGGAACTCTGTCCACTGCTTTAATTAATCATATTGACCTCTTCTTTTTTGTGTTGAGGAAGAGGGTTGTCTTGCACATGGGGTTGGTCGAGTTTGGTGACCATGATCTCACCGTTGTCTATTAAATCTTGGATCTTGTGTTTCAAGGCCCAGCAATCTTGAGTATCATGTCCCGAAGCTCCGGCATGATAAGCACACTTCCGAGTAGCATTGAAACCTCTCCCATTCTGGTTTGCTGGTGGAAGAAGATGAGTAATTTTCTTCTGAGTGGTCAGAAGATTGAGAATGTTCTCGAGTGAGTCCCCTAAGGGTGTGAACACTCGAGGGCATTTGACTTCTCCACCCTTAGGTAATGAAGGGTTTGAAAATTGTGCTTGAAAGGGAGTGTAATTCCTCCTTTGGATAGACATATTCTGACTATCTTTCTGACCTTGTAGTATCAAGGAAACATCCTCCTCTTTCTTTTTATGGACCCTCTAGGGGTTATTTCCATAATTTTCGGACTGGATGTGCTCAGCAACAACTTTAAGGGCAGCTAGGTCTTGAATCTTTTCTGACTTCAATCCCATCTCAACCATCTCCCCATGTTTAATCATTTCAGAGAATGGTTTACCAATACCAGCTAAGACTCTCTCATAGAAAGGAGCTTCTTATATGGCTATGAAGGCCATCACCATCTCTGACTCATTCATAGAGGGAACAACTTGAGCAACAAGCTAGGCGCCTCCACCTTTGAGCATATTCTCTAAAAGATTCATTGGTTTGTTTCCTGACTTTAGTAATCTGGTACTGGTCAAGGGCCATTTGAGACTGGAAGCTGTACTGAGTGAGGAAGGCACGAGCTAGCTCCTCCCAGCTATGAATCTTTGAATTATCTAATCTGGTATACCACGATCGGGCTTCTCCAGTTAGACTTTTTTGGAACAGCTGCATCCTGAGCTTCTCGTCCTCGGTATAAGATTCGAGTTCTTCAATGAATATCTTTAAATGCGTATAAAGGTCTCCTAACCCGTCATACTTTTTAAAGTTAGGAGTCTTGATACACTCCCATGTGCTCCAATCCCTTTGATAGAACGGATGGACTCTTCCATTTGAAGGACCTTCTTTCTGATATCACCGGTGTCTAGATCTTCTCTGAGATTGGTGGTATCATGAAGTTTATTGGTTCTATCCAACTGAGCATCAAGTACGGGAGCTTCTTTGTCCGTACCTTGTGTTCCTCCATGTGCAGAGGATTCAGTATGTATGGGAACCCTTGTACCCTAAGTGGATTGGTGTAGTTCTTAAAGCAGAACAGCCAAATCTGTGATTTGTTTACTTAATCTGTCAAATTCTTCACGAGAGACAGGATTAAGATTAGCATGGTCAGATGAAGACATAATTGGTAGTAGGCTCGTGGCCTTTTTGGACTTTGAACGGGTAATAGGTCCGATTGTTTCCCTGCGAAAAACTAACGTAGTTTAGTTTTAGGGAATGTATAAAATGTTTGCATGCTATATGATGTATCCGTTTTAGGAGTATTATCCTGCAACACGGATGTTAGTTGTTTGTAATATAGGATAGCATGTTAATATTTGTAAATATGCATGTACACATATTTCTTCATATTTCTCATTACATGGATATCAATATGGAATGAAATTACAAGTAATTGACCTTACGAGTAATTTGAAATGAGAAAGCATGAAGAGACTTTCCTCTGCGTTTGGTTTATAAGAGGCTGACCTATCTTAGGCTACTAATTGGGTTAAATCTAATTACGCACAACACGCAAGTATACGTGGTCAACAAGTAATATAATAGTAAGTAGAGTATCGTTCCCACGAGAAATTATTAATACAAATCACCAAGTACTAACCCGTAACCAACTCAATCTTATTTAAACGAATGAATTTCAATTTATAAATAAACTAATTCTAATTACCACTAGTTAAATTAGGATTGCGGAGATTTAAGATCACAACTTCACTTATTGCTTCATTTAAGTTAACACATTTCTCATCAATTATTCTCTATCATGAATTGTTAATCAAGAACACTAAAGCAGATAAAACCATCTCTCGATGCATAATACCCATACTCACTTAAATCCACAGATGATAGAATCAAGCAAGACACCCTAATTAACTAATCCACTATATCTCTATGTGAATTACAATTAAAAAGGATTTAAAGCACAAGTTCTCTATAAGATTACATATGGCGTAAAGGGATATCTCTATCCTAAACACGAATCATGAATTCCATCTATGCAGAAATCACAAACATATGTTATCATAATAAGATCTAAATCAATACTTCATCTCTCGAGTTCATATAGATTATCACGGTAATTGTTAGCTAGGCAATTAAGCAATTAAGTCCAAATCACAATAGATAATCCTCACAATAGAATATAATAATTGATAGCGAAGCATATTAAAATAAACTACACAATAAGATCCATTGTAATCTCAAACAAAGAATTAGTTCATGATTATTGAATTAAAACTAAGAATCCATAATTGAATAATCATTAAAAGACAAAAATAAGAGTAGAGTAAAGAATAAATCTGTTGTTAGCAAATCTCCATCTTCCTCAAGCTCCTGCTCTTGATCTTCAATGGTCTCCAAGTTGCTTCAATCTCCAAATCTAACAAGAACTAGGGTTTTGATCTAATTTACTATAATCTAATCTAATTGAATCCTCCAAAAATAGCCTATATCCCTCTCTTTTATGTCTCTCCTCATATATTTATAGTTCTAATGGATACCCTAGCAAGTTAGGCAACTAAGAATCTTATTCTAGCTCAAATTGGACATCAAATAACCATAATCAGCTGTCTTCCCGCCACTTAGCGTGGTCTGCGCTGTCCCCAAGCCATTCAGGCAATCGGTAGCCGGCTGAGTCGTAATCAGTCGCTTTAAGCGCGCCCTAGCATGGTCCACGCTATGTTGTTTTCTGCTGCGACGTCCTTTGGTAAAACACGCATAACTTTTGATCCGCTTGGATTTACGGGGTCTTCCACCTATCAAATCGAAGATATCGACGAAATCTACAACTTTTATTCTTTAACAATTGACAGATTCGGGATGGAACAAGGCAGAAATCGAGCTTGAAGTAGATTTTGTGTAAATGGCAAGCATGACAACTCTTAGCTTTGATCTTCGTTGAGAAAAAAAAGCCATAACTCTCGCATCCGAACTCCGATTGGAACGATTCAAGATGTTCCAGAAAGATAAGAAGTAGATCTACAATAAAATCCAAGTTCCAAGCCAAGAATATGCATCCAACTTGGTTTTAAAAGTCCTTCAATATTCCTTTCTTGCATTTGCTTGCGTATTTTAGTCCAAAAGATGTCTGAATTGCTTTCCCTTGCTTCTTCATGCCAATGCCGTGTCATCGCCTACAAAATAACATAATATGTATGAAAAGTAACTAAGAAATATGAGATTAAACAAATAATTCAAGTAATAAATACCCGATAAGTAGGAATAAAACCTACTTATCACTACTCTCGCGGCTTTTTGGCATGAAGGTTCCCAAATCATCGTAATTTACTCAACGGGAAGTTAATCCGATCTTTCAACTGGAGCGAATTTGGGTGGTGCCTTTCATGAGCCTCGTTGGAATTAGTCTTCCTACGAGTCCAGTAATCAAACACTGACAGGATAGTCTCCTGAGGGAGGAACCACACAACATACATTCACATACAACGTGTCTCACCGTTTATGAAAATGATGACATGTGCGAAGCACTAATATCACAAGCAGATATAGTGTCAAATAATAAGTAAATGCATTCGTACACATCCATCAAATATAAATGCAACACCCACACACAAGCATATAACAGTTTTGAAAAGCTTTTAATAGCTGCTTAAGTCCTCTTATTGGTGTCCCCAGCAGAGTCACCACCTATCGACGTCGGGATTTTTATTTGTCCCTTTTCTGTTCTTGTTCTTTGGTGTTCTCATGTTAGGTGAGATTTGTTTGAGAAAATAAGTTGTGAAAAGGTCTGACATATATATGTCGACGATTTGACTGTAAGAGTTGCCAGTTGGTTTTTTTAAATGGTTGTACCAACACAACCGAGAAAAGGTTTACACATTGACCCAGTGATGTGACACTGCTTAACGGGTCTGCAAAATCGAGATTCATTAGGGTCCGGGGACTTACTTATGTGGAGGGAAGGTGTTAGGCACCCCCCGACATCTATGTTGCCACGGTGACCGCCATTTTTCAATTAAACTGTTATATGAATGTGTGTGTGGGGGGGGGGGGTCAATGTGCAGTTATTTAGAAGTAGTGATATGCCTCGTTTGAACCTATATACAAAGGGTTTGAATTTATATAAAAATTCAGTTTTAAACAAGATATAGCAGTGATGTTTTGTAAAAAGAGGTTTTTCAAACCCTTGTGCTCAATAATAATTAAGGCCTTTGATACTTCCATTTTATTAAGTGTTCGGCTTGATTACTTTTATTTTTGAGATGCGAAGCATCTTTGAGAAAATAATATACAAAGAAGTACCTAATAATTTACAAGCCGTTTACAGCTGAAAATGTCCATCACGGGAACCGAATCTAGATTCAATAGACTGAATCTGTGATCACATGATTCCTAGGATCACATGATGTAGCAGTTTGTTTAAAAGTTGTAAACAGTTATATATATATAAGCTGTAAATATATATATACAGACATGATCAACCACCACGAAGCACCTCTATGGGGGATCGAAAATGTAAATAAAGCCGTAAAGACGATCAACCGCCACGAAGTAAACTCCAAAGTGGACGAAATATAAAAAAGCGATAAAAACGATCAACCGCCATTTAAGTAAAATCCGAACTCGATGAAATGTAAATATATATATATATATAAAAGTGGTAAGCATACGGGATATATATCGATCCATTTCGGTTTATCATTTCAACGATTTGTCTATATATATATATATATATATATATATATATATATAAAAGCGTAGAAAAGCATATAGAATGTAAAATCTGTGCTCAATCAAAGCGAGTTTGATGGCAACAACATATATATATATATATATATATATATATATATATATATAAATATATATATATATATAAGCAATAAACGCTCCGGATGTAAATTCAGGCTCATCGATCAGAGTTCGACAACAGTTCATATATATAAGTATATATATATAAGCAAATAAACGCTCTGGACGTGAGTCCAGGCTCAATCGAGGCATACCTCGATAATGTTAGTCCATATATATAAATATATAAATATATATATATATAATATATACAAAAAGAAATAAAAGCCACGGACCGAAGTCCAGGCATACACACGCAACACGAGTCTCAATGTGAAGAACGGTGTGTGCAAAGATGAAGAGAAAGGCTTTAAAGCGTGTAAGAAGGCTTACAGTGGACTGCCAAAAAAGACTTCAATAACTTGAAATGGATGAACACTCGGCTCCCGCCGGTAAAAATATAGCAATATATAAGCTCACAGGTGTTTAAAATGAGAAAGCACTCAGTTTATAGTGTGTACAGTGTGAGACCCCAGATTTTTATGAATAACTATTTAATTTTTTCGAAATAATTTTTTAAATATTATGGTGTGGATTTGATATAATGTTATAGTTGTGGGTAGTATTTATAAATTTTGCAAAGTACGCAAGTTGTTATATAATATTCGATTGGTCGGGGAATATTCATTTTAACAGGGAATATTCATACAACGTCACAATCATTGGTGGACCCCCACAACGGAATTATTGTCGGATTGAGAAAAGCGATAAAAATACTTTATGAAAATAACGGTGAAGTTTTCTGTTAAGCTGTTGAACTACCCAGTAGTAAAAGTACGATGTCTGGCGTGGTTAAGATAGTAGCATTGCAGTATTGATTATTGATACTTACGTGAGAAGTCACTCGGTTATACTCAATTATTACTACGATGAATCTTTCGTATCATATCTCTCATATTATTGATTCGATTATTATCATAGTATCATCTCGCATAATATGTTATTTTATTAAATCAATGATTGAGGCGACAAAGTTATTCATATTATTAAATTGCAATATTTACAATGTTCAGAAGTTACATCGAGGGCGAGGTTTGGTCACCTAATTGCGGCATGATAGGGAGAAATCCTTATTGGAAAGCCCCCTGCTCACAGGAGCGACACGGTTGATAAATATTGTGAGTTATAATATTAATGATGAATGTTATTAAAATTGAAGTTGTGTTCGGAGTTCAATTTGGAGACGCGGACGTGATATTTGAGTCCGGAACGATGAAATTAGTAAAAATAGTCTATAAACACAAAATTTTCCGAAATTCACTATTTGGTCAAAAAGTCAACAGTTGACTTTTTCGAGAAAAGTCAAACTTTGAAATTTCAAAATTTATATTTTTGATAAAAATGGTTTCATTGTGTTGGAATTATTTGTGTTAGTGAAAATCGACAATTATTTCGATAATAATTGATGTCTGGAGGTTATATTGACAAATCGGGTATTTAACCGGATAAATGAGCAATTGATTGCTATTATTTTATATGATTATAACTATTTGTTCACATGTGTATACTATTATTTCACATTCTTGTTACTATTAGGGGAGTTGGTGCAAGATTGATAATACTTGCATGACTAAGTTAAAAATGGAGGTATAGATGGAGGTACTATATCTGTAATTCAGTATTTTCACATATCTAGAACTATTGATTCACATAATTTACTATTGAATCACATTATTTACTATTAGGAGAGGTGGTGCAAGTTTGATAATACTTCCATGACTAAATTAAAAATAAAGGAAAAGTTGGAGGTATTGTACTGTAATTTTTTGAGCCCCAAAACGTACAATTATCGAAACTATATTTTTCTATAAATAGAAGCTCATTCTTCCTTCATTTCTCACCAATTCACAAAAGCTTTAGAGCGATTATTATCTGAGAGAAATTATAGAAAGAAGAAGAAGAAGTTTTACCTTACCTCATTATTCCAAAGTATCCAATTTTTCTAAAGGTAGGGAGTATTATTTCTTTCTTATCTATGAAGAGAACTTTTGTTATTACATTCTTTATTATTACATTGGAATAACTCAGATCTGTGAGCTACCCTATACTTGGTGAAATTCTTACATTGTTCGATTATTTATCATTCTGTTGGAACATCCATGCATGCGTTCTACGGACGGACTGGTTCATCTTTATTATTACATTGGAATATCCTATTCAGACGTTTTCACGGGGACGATTCCGTCTTTATTATTACATTGGAATATCATGTATGTGCATTTTTACGCCGTACTGATTCCATCTTTATTATTTTGTTGGAATATCTCACATGCATGCGTTTCTGGTGGGACTGATTCGATTATTTATTATTACATTGGAATAACTTTTTGTCATGCGATCTATCGCATGCACTGGTGATTTCTTTTGTTATTCCATTCCTTATTATACTCGGTTGGTTAAAGTTTTGACTTTATACTCCATGAAATTAGTGGAATATCCTTGATATTTGCGCTTCATCAATATCTTTTCATGGAAATATTTTTACGAGCATTCTTGAATTTTACTCTACAAAGCAATATCATGTTGACAATTTGGGCGTTATTAGTTCTGGATAAATTAATTCTTGAACTTGTTTTATTGAATTCTTATATCATTGTCATCATCCTCATGTTTATATTTTGTTGAAAGTCATATGTGGTCTGTAGTGCATAGATGGACTTGGTATGATTATGACCAGGGATTATTCAGTGTAATCATGACCGTAATGTTACGAATGATGTGGTGAAAGTCCTCATTAGCCCGTAGTGCATTGATGGACAGTTTTTGGTATGATTATGGCTATAGATTCTCTTTGGCCAAGGGTGCAAAGATGAATTATTTTATGGCATGATCGGGGAATGATTGATGAAAAAACACGATTATCTTTGGCCTGTAGTGCATGGATAATTCGTGGTCGTGATATTAAAAATATCCTTGGCCTGTAGTGCATGGATGAGTTAATAATGTGGATTATTTATTAAGTTGAGTCTCAGCGATAAAGTTGGTGAAAAACTTTTTAAATCATAGAAGATAGTAGATTTTATTCTCTACTTGACTCTTTTAATGGATTGCTTGTTCCGCTGCAGTTAAACTTGATGGTTGTTATATTGTATCAGTTTAACACTGTTGAAGGCTAACGATAATATATTCTGCAATATATTAGTCATAATATTTCCTACTGGGCTAGTTGAGCTCACCCTTTTACTTTTATTGTTCTATTCAGGAAATGAGAACGTAGCAAGTACTAGTCGGGGAACGGAGTGACGGACCAGATAATAGCATTAGTAGTCCTCACTATTCAATAAAATAGTGTGATAATAATTGTAATGAGGACTCCTTTTGAGTTTGTATAATCTCTAGTAGACAATATTTGTATTCAAACTCACAGTTTATGTTTTGTCGTATTGTACACAACAGTTGTATTATTAAGTTGTATTTGTGTTCTGTACCATGTATCTGGCGACTCAGAATAGGTGATGTATACCTAATTTTGGGGGCATCACAGTTGGTATCAAAGCTTAGGGATATGATCCATGGCTAAGATGTGAGACTAGAACTAGGAGGGGAGAGACGGGGAATTCCTTCGCTAGTATGACCTACCTAAATTTTTTTGTATTTAATTGGTTGGTCAGAGTATAGAGATAATATGTTGCATGTCAATTAACCCTTGTTTTGTGGCAGTATTTGAAAATGGCATCCGAGAATATTGAGAATAGCAATGGGGCACAAGAGACCGTTGAGTCGCCACAGATCAACAATCAGAATAATGTGCATCAGGAAGGCGACAATCCTCATGCAAACAACAACACTGACCAAATGATGAACGATGGAATGTTTAGAGGCTTTATGCAATTCATGCAACATCAGGCGAGAGCGGCTCTTGTTCAAAATGCAGGTGGAAATACTGAAAACTCTCGAACGGTCACCGCTTAAGCAGTAAGGAGGCTGGGACCACAGGAGTTTATTGGAGAGCCAAAACCACTTAAGGCGGAAGCGTGGATAAAGAAGATCACCAATATATTTGATGTCTTGGGATGCTTCGAGGAGCAAAAGGTTCCCTTCGCCACCTTCATGTTGCGTGAAGAGGCGATTCTTGGTGGGAATCAAAAGCATACTGACTGACGCACTCAAGATGTCTTGGGAGAAGTTCCAAGAGCTATTCAATGACAAGTACTTTCCTGAAAGTATTCGTCACATGAAAGAGGTGGAGTTTATCAAGTTGGAGCAAAAAAATATAACTGTGTCGCAATACGAGGCTAAATTTACGGAGTTATCCTGGTTTGCATCCCATTTGGTCGATAATGAGGAGTGAATGACACGAATGTTTTTAAGAGGTTTAAAACTGGAGATACGTCAATATCTTATTTCTCATAAACCGTGTTTGTACTCGGATGTTGTAAATAGGGCTCGATTATTGGAGCGTGAACGAGTCAACCTTAAGAAGAGAAAGCAAATTACAAAGATGAAAATACCAGTGGTATTAGTCATCGAAGCGGTGACAATAAGCATGAAAGGAATCAACATGCCAGAAATGGTAACCACTTCGGTGGTAATCATGGCCAAAACAATAAGAATGGACATTTCAAGAAGAGGAAATTCAAAAATGATGGAAAGACGTCAGCACCAGCACCCGTTGTTAAGGAAGGAGAACGACCACCTATCATATGTTTCAAATGTGGAGGGGAGGGACATATCAGTCCAAACTGCGCGATGCCGTCCAAAGCATGTTATAATTGTGGAAAAGAAGGTCACCTAGCCCGATTTTATCGTTCACCAAAGACAAGTTCAGCTAGGATGGAGGCACCAAAGACCATCGGAAGAAAAGTCAAAGCCGGTAGTGCTGAGGGAGGCGTTTTTTCGTGACTTCTCAAAAGCGAGTAACGAACGAAGTTACGCGGGTTAGTTAATTATAAATTCTTGCGAAGTCCATACCTTATAAGATACCAGTTCTACCCATTATTTTATCTCTCTTGCTTGCGTTCAACGTTTAAATTTGACTCCGGAGAAGTTAGACTTTGACTTATTGGTTGAAACTTCGTTAGTAAGAGCCTCCGTTACCTCCACTGTTTATAAATCTTTTTGATTCAAATCGAAATTTTCACGTTACCTGTCGATCTTATCTCTTTGAAAATATTTTCCTTTGATGTGATTTTAGGAATCGATTGGTTAACTACTCATCATGCTTTTCGTAAGGTTGTTAGCTTTTATATTCATAACCAACCTATTATGCGAATTCAAGCAACAAAAATCCTAAAGTCAATCATTGTCATATCAAGCCATAAGTAAAGAGCCCCGATCCTTTCGTTGTTGACTTCCTTGTGTGGAATGCACCGAAGCCAGACTTTCCTTAGGCGACGTCGTGAGTGACGATGGCAAGTTGATAGGTATCAATGTGACATACTATCCAAGTCATGGATGAGAGTCATAGTTTTAAATGATATTTCTATTGTTAATAAAATTCCTGACGTATTCTTGAAGACTTAGCCTACCCTAGGCGTGAAATCGAATTTTTATTGACCCCGAGACAAAACCCATTTCTAAAAACCCTTAAATATTTCTTCAACTAAAGCGAATGTAACATGCGCCAAAGACGTTGGCTCGAGCTGTTGAAGATTACGATCGTACCATTCACTACCATCGTGGGAAAGCGAGCGTGGTAGGTGACGCGTTGAGAGAAGAAGATCGTATGCGTTCTGACGCGATGTTGTTAATAATAAAAGGCCCATTTCGCATTTAATTACAAATAATGAAGATAGATTTAAAGACTCTAGGAACCCAGTGAAGATAACTTGAATATCTGAGTAGAATCGACTTTAATCGATAAAGTTAAAGCCGCTCAAACTACATACTCAGAGCTGATGAATGTGAAGAAGAAGGTTCAAGAGGGCGTTATTCTAGAAGCAAGAATCAACGAAGAGAGGAAATCTCAACCCTCGATTTAATTGACCCATTAGAAATTCTCGATCGAGTAGGAACGGTGGCTTATAGACTCGTTTTACCGCCAAATATGTCGCGTGTTCATAACGTTTTTAACATATCAATGTTACGTAAATATGTGGACGACCCGAACCACAATATTAATTAAGAACCGGACAAGATAGCAGAAGATTTAACGTATGAGATGATACGTGTTAACATCTTGGATAAGAAGGATCATATTCGGCGCTCAAAGGTTATACCTCAAGAGTTAGAATTTGAAGTGAAGTCAAGGTATCCTCACCTGTTCGGCATACCAGGTACGTAGGTAAATTTCGAGGGCAAAATTCCATAAGGAGGGGAGATTGTGAGATCCCAGATTTTTATGAATAAATATTTAATTTTCTCGAAATAATTTTTTAAATATTATGGTGTGGATTTGATATAATGTTATAGTTTTGGGTAGTATTTATAAATTTTGCAAAGTACGCAAGTTGTTATATAATATTCGATTGGTCGGGGAATATTCGTTTTAACAGGGAATATTCGTACAACGGCACAATCATTGGTGGACCCCCACAACAAAATTATTGTCGGATTGAGAAAACGACAAAAATACTTTATGAAAATAACGGCAGAAGTTTTCTAGATTAAGCTGTTGAACTACCCGGTAGTTAAAAAAATACGATGTCTGGCGTGGTTGCATAAGTAGCACGGTATTGATTATTGATGCTTACGTGAGAAGTCACTCAGTTATACTCAATTATTGCTACAGTAATTGCTGCATCATATCTCTCATATTATTGATTCGATTATTATCATAGTATCATCTGCATAATATGTTATTTTATTAAATCAATGATTGAGACGACAAAGTTATTCATATTATTAAATTGCAATATTTACAATGTCTAGAAGTTCTGTCAAGGACAGGTTTGGTCACCTAATTGCGGCATGATAGGGAGAAATCCTTATTGAAAGCCCCTCTTTCACAGGGACGACTGGTTGATAAATATTGTGAGTTATAATATTAATGATGAATGTTATTAAAATTGAAGTTGTGTTCGGAGTTTAATTTGGAGACGCGGACGTGATATTTGAGTCCGGAACGATGAAATTAGTAAAAATAGTCTATAAACACAAAATTTTCCGAAATTCACTATTTGGTCAAAAAGTCAACAGTTGACTTTTTTAGGAAAAGTCAAACTTTGAAATTTCAAAATTTATATTTTTGATAAAAATGGTTTCATTGTGTTGGAATTATTTGTGTTAGTGAAAATCGACAATTATTTCGATAATAATTGATGTCTGGAGGTTATATTGACAAATCGGGTATTTAACTGGATAAATGAGCAATTGATTGCTATTATTTCATATGATTATAACTATTTGTTCACATGTGTATACTATTGTTTCACATTCTTGTTACTATTAGGGGAGTTGGTGCAAGATTGATAATACTTGCATGACTAAGTTAAAATGGAGGTATAGATGGAGGTACTATACTTTAATTCATATTTTCACATGTCTAGAACTATTGATTCACATAATTTACTATGAATCACATTATTTACTATTAGGGGAGGTGGTTCAAGTTTGATAATACTTCCATGACTAAATTAAAAATAAAGGAAAAGTTGGAGGTATTGTCTTTGTAATTTTTCGAGCCCCAAAAGCGTGCGATTATCGAAACTATATTTTTCTATAAATAGAAGCTCATTCTTCCTTCATTTCTCACCAATTCACAAAAGCTTTAGGCGATTATTATAGAGAGAAATTATAGAAAGAAGATGAGAAATCTGCTACCTTTATTCGATATCCGCTTTTTCTAAAGGTTGGGAGTATTATTTCTTTCTTATCTACATGAAGAGAACTTTTGTTATTCCATTCTTTATTATTACATTGGAATAACCTATATCTGTGAGCTACCCTATACTTGATGAAATTCTTACATTGTTCGATTATTTATCATTACGTTGGAACATCACATGCATGCGTTTCTACTGGGACTGGTTAAAATCTTTATTATTACTGTTGGAATATCATGTATGCATGCGTTTTACTGTGGGACTGATAAAATCTTTATTATTCTCGTTGGAATATCACATTCATACATTTTCTGTGGGACTGATTCCGTCTTTATTATTTTGTTGGAATATATCACATGCATGCGTTTTCTGTGGGACTGATTCCGTTATTTATTATTCATTGGAATACTTTTGTTTGTGCTTTCTATCGCATACTGGTGATTTCTTTTGTTATTCCATTCCTCATTATACTCAGTTGGTTAAAGTTTTGACTTCTATACTCCATGAAATTAGTGGAATATCCTTAATATTGGCACTTCATCCAGTATCTTTTCATGGAAATATTCTTCTGAGCATTCTTGAATTTTACTTTACAAAGAAGTATCATGTTGACAATTTGGACGTTATTAGTTCCTGGATAAATTAATTCTTGAACTTGTTTTATTGAATTCTTATATCATTGTCATCATCCTCATGTTTATATTTTGTTGAAAGTTATCTGTGGCCTGTAGTGCATAGATGGACTTGGTATGATTATGACCAGGGATTATTCGATGTAATCATGATCGTAATATTACGAATGATGTGGTAAAAGTCCTCATTAGCCCGTAGTGCTTTGATGGACAATTTTTGGTATGATTATGGCTATGGATTCTCTTCGGCCAAGGGTACAAAGATGAATTGTTTTATGGCATGATCAGGACCATTGATGAAAACACGATTATCTTTGGCCTGTAGTGCATGGATAATTTGTGGTCGTGATACTAAAAATATCCTTGGCCTGTAGTGCATGGATGAGTTACTGATGTGGATTATTTATTAAGTTGAGTCTCAGCGATAAAGTTGGTGAAAAACTTTTTAAATCATAGTAGATAGTAGATTTTATTCTCTACTTGACTCTTTTAATGGATTGCTTGTTCCGATGCAGTTAAACTTGATGGTTGTTATATTGTATCAGTTTAACACTGTTGAAGGCTAACGATAATATATTATGCATTATCTTAGTCATAATATTTCCTACTGGGCTAGTTGAGCTCAACCCTTTTACTTTTATTGTTCTATTCAGGAAATGAGAACGTAACAGGTACTAGTCGGGGAACGGAGTGACGGACCAGATGATAGCATTAGTAGTCCTCACTATTCAGTGAAATAGTGTGATAATAATTGTAATGAGGACTCCTTTTGAGTTTGTATAATCTCTAGTAGACAATATTTGTATTCAAACTCTGAGTTTATGTTTTGTCGTATTATTATACTGCGCAGTTGTATTATAAAGTTGTATTTGTGTTCTGTACCATGTATCTGGTGACTCAGAATAGGTGATGTATACCTAATTTTGGGGGCGTCACATACAGAGCAAATTGGACAGGGATTCCTCGCCTTTTCTCTTTGAAAAATGGCTGCCCCAACCCTCTATTTATAGAGGGGGGGAGCCGCAGGTGTACCTGTTGCAGCCGCAGATGCACCTGTGGCTGCCTGGGGTACCCTGAGTTCCGACGGTCCCGCCGTCTCGAAGTACGTTCACGCATGCAACGTGATGTCCGCTCAAACTTTCAGAACTTCAATCTGGGCATCTGATCGAGGTGTATAAGACCTTTTTCGGCATGTTGTTGTCGAGAGATACACAATGACATGGGATAAGAGGTTGTACGAAGTCAGGAAGATTGGACTATGCCCTTGGTCTATCTGGTGTGCTGTCTTGTGAAGTAGTCACTCGGGATTAGCGCTCTTTGGTTCTTGTAAGACATTGCTGTGTAGAATGTATGTATGAATGTTGAGACAGCGCAATGTGGGATTGGGATGGCAAAATAATAGTCTTGCCCTTCACCGGGGTTATCTCCAATTTGAGCTATTTTAGTGATCGTTGCTCAGGGTTATCTCTGAGATTGGACTGCTGCAGGTGTTGACCGTCCTCAGGGTTGTTTCTGAGATATGCCCGACTTCCCAGGGTTATCTCCGGGCTTAGGTAATGAGTGCCTCGGGGCTTTTCTCGAGATTTCTGAAGCCGATTCCATGGGTTTGAAATAAGCATTTTTTGGGGTTATCTCCGGAACTGCAACTGTATGCCTCGGGGTTATCTCCGAGGTTGACATTGTCTTTCCCGGCATTGTTTAAGGGGTTGAGACTGAGTATCTTGGGGTTATCTCTAAGATAACACGGTCTTCTCCGATGTGATTTTCGGTATTTGAACTGCACTCCTCGGGGTTATCTCCGAGGTTGAAACTAAAACTCCCGATGTTATTTTCGGGGTTGAGATTGAAACTTCTGGTGGTATTTTTGGCACTGAGCTGGATATCTCGGGGTTATCTTCGAGATGATAATACTGAATATCATGTTGCTTAAAATCTAATTACGCACAGCACGCAAGTATACGTGGTCAACAAGTAATATAATAGTAAGTAGAGTATCATTCCCTCAGAGACTGTAATAAGAATTTAAACCTCACAATTACCAATTTCTTATTAATCCTAATTTTATTAAACTAATCGATTTTCAGTTTGTAACTAAAAGTATTAAAAATATTAAAATCACCAAATAATCAATAAATTCTAAAACTGAATTTTCTAACAAATCATGGAGAATTAGGCATCCGACTTCACTCTAAGCATCACTCTGATTATTACACCTTTATTCCAGTTTAACTCAATATCCCAATTTATTAATCAAGAATACGTATGTAGAACTAGTTACCTCTCGATGTACTAATACCGTATTAACTCAAATCCACAATTAAGATAGAATCAAGTTAAACACCTTAATCAACTAACTCACTATATCTCTATGTGAATTACAATTAAAGAAAGTTTAAGTTTAAGCTCTTTATCCGATTACATGTGATGTCAAGCATATCTCTACCCTAATATTCATCAAGATTCTGATCATTCACAAAATTCAAGAACACATGCTATATTAACTAAGTCTAGACTCGTATTTCATCTCTCGAATTCATACAAGTCCACAAAGAATTGTTGATTAGGTAATTTATAAATTCAAGCTCAAATTAATATAGATAAACTGGATATTAGCTTATTAAACTGAAAATCAAAGATTACATAATCATCGTTCCACTTAAAGATCCGTCATAAGCCTAAAAAGTATTTAGTTCATCATAAATAAAATAATAACTGAATAAATTAAAGATAACATCTTCTCAATTACAAATATAAAACTAAAAAAGAAGAATAACGTAGAACACCCTTCACTTTAGCCTTAATCCGCAATTGATATGAAAGTTCTTCAAAATCTTCACTCCAAAGCTCGCTATGAATTTCTGTCCTTAATCTTCGTTAATTGCTTTTCATGATGAAGATTTTGTTGTTCGTTGCTCAATATATATCCCATACATGAATTCTGGTCGAAATCCCATGTTGTTTAGAGTCCATACGCCATACAAGTCCTAAAATCCAAGTCCCAGCAGAGTTTCAAACCATTCGGAGACGATCAAGGTCAAGCACCTTCGCTACAAGCGGGTATTTGCATGTAAAGGGTCCGCCCCGGCGAGCTTAGTCCCTGTCTTGCAGACCTAAAGACCCCGCCTCGGTGAAGGTGTTAAGTTTAATAAGGCCCTTGAAACCGGGTAGCCTTTCTTCTTGACTTTGTTTTCTTCTTTGCTTGCCACTTTGTTTCCACAAATGCACTCCTTTTATGCTCAAATGCCACACCACCACACCTACACATTAAATAACAATAAACAAGTAAAATAGAACATAAACACGAGGAATTAACACCGATTAAGCTTGGATTAGGAACCGATTCGTGGATATAAAATCCACTTATCATATCCCAGGGTTGTATCTGGGATTGAACTGAGTTGTCTTCCAGGGTTATCTCTGAAAGACGATTCTGCCTTCCTGCAATGTTAGTAACAAGTATGCAGAAAATTTCGAGTGTCTACAACCCCTTTTCTCGATAGAATTTTCTAGACATTGTCAATAATGCAAATAATAATATGAATAAATTGTCATCTCAATTATTGATTTAATAATATAAAATATTGTGCAAATGAAATTGTGACAATAATAGAATCAATAATGTGAGATATTATGCAGCAATTACTGTAGCAATAATTGAGTATAACTGAGTGGCTTCTCACGTAAGCATCAAATACCGTGTGCTACTATGCAACCACGCGTATTACTATATTTTTATCACCGGGTATTTCAACAGTTAACGGTAAAACTTTCATCGTTATTTTTATAAAAAGATATTTCTGTCGTTTTCTAACTCTGACAGTAATTCCGTTGTGGGGTACACCAATGATTGTGCCATCGTACGAATATTTTCTGTTAAAACAAATATTCTCCGACCAATCGAATATTTTATAACAGCTTGCTTACTTTGCAAAATTTATAAATATTACTCACAACTATAACATTATAACAAATTCACACCTTAATATTCAAAAATTATATTTAGAGAAAAGTTCATCTTTATTCATAAAAGTTGGGGTCTTACAACCTCCCCTTCTTATGAAATTTTACCCTCAAAATTGGTGTACGTGCCTGGTATGACGAAGAGGTGAGGATACCTTAATTTCATTTCAGATTCTAACTCCCATGTCATTTCCTCAACATCGTGGTTTCTCCACAAAACTTTGACTTGAGGTATAACCTTGGAGCGTAAAATATGTTCCTTCTTATCCAAGATTTTAACAGGTACCTCTTCATACGTTAAATCTTCGGCTATTTCGTCTGGTTCTAAATCAATAATGTGGTTCGGGTCTTCCACATATTTACGTAACATAGATATGTGTAAAATGTTATGAACACAGACATACTTGGCGATAAGGCGAGTTTATAGGCCACAGTTCCTACTCGATCGAGAATTTCAAATGGGCCAATGAATCGAGGATTGAGCTTTCTTCTCTTTCCAAATCTCGTAACTCCCTTCCATGGAGCAACACGTAACAACACATGATCACCAACATTGAATTCTATGTCCCTTCGATGAAGATTAAGATAACTTTTTTGTCAATCTTGTGAGGTTTTTATACGTTGCCGGATCATTTGAATCTTTTTCGTTGTCATGCGTACCAATTCTGGTCCCAACAACATTGATTCACCCACCTCATCCTAACATACTGGAGAATGACACTTGCGTCTATACAACGCCTCGAATGGAACCATGCCAATACTTGCTTGATAACTGTTGTTGTAGGAGAATTCCACCAATGGCAAGAACTTGTCCCAACTTCCTTTGAAGTCAAGGACACAGATTCTTAATAGATCTTCAAGAGTTTGAATAGTCCTCTCCATTTGATGCGTCATACGAGGATGATATCTTAAGCCGAATCATAAATTCGTGCCCATAGCTTTTTGCAAACTAACCCAAAATCGTGAAGTGAATCTTGGGTCTCAATCAGAAACTATGGATACTATCAAACCATGCAGTCTTATAATTTCATTTATATATATACGAGTAAGACGCTCAAGTGAATAAGTTTCTCGTATTGGTAAGAAATGAGCAGATTTGGTCAATCTATAAACAATGACCCAAATTGCATATATGCCTTGAGAAACCTTAGGAATACCAGTAATGAAATCCATGATAATGTGCTCCCACTTCTATTCTAGAATTTTAAGTGGTTGCAATGGACCTTTTGGCACTTGATACTCCGCCTTGACTCGTTGACAAGTTAGACGTCTTGAGATAAACTCCGTTATCTCTCTCTTCATATTACTGTAGGTACTCGGGGCTCCTCCCCTGCAGGTACTGTAGGTACTCGGGGTTCCTCCTCCCCAGCTCGACTAGCTCCTCCAACATCCGACATCTTGACAATATAGTTTTAAGTTTTAGTTACTAAGTCGTACAAGTGAGCACATAAGTTAACACATAAGCACATAAAGTCTTTTATTATCTTCAATGAATTAAAGAAATTCATTTCTTAGAACTCGAGAAGAGTTTTCCATCACTATGTTCTTCCTATAAGGCCATTACCTAAGGTTGTTCCCCCCACCTAAGGTTCATAACCTACAGCTTTGATACCAACCTGTGACACCACCAAATCCAGGTACTTAAATTCCACAGAATTTGGTGTTCACTGTACAAATATCATCTATCTATCTACCCATAAAAAATGCAAACCATGCAATAGATAGAAATAAATCCTCCCCTTATGGGGTTACAACATCTGAATAATAAATACAATCCCAGGTCAAACTAACCTTAAACATCTATGCGAAAACATAAACAAATAATAAGTCTTAAACAACATCAAGTCTTGACAATAACATTCTAAAATTTAAATAACAAGTCTTCATCATTTATTAACTTTGCCCTTGCCTTTGTTAGAAGAAGGCTCATCGTACCTTTCGTTCTTAACTGCAATGTTATTATTACGCAAGAGTGAGCATGAATGCCCACAAGTATAAAAATGAAATAACAATATATAATAACATGCGAGTGACTCAAAGACTTCTGAAATAAAAGCTCAACTTTTTGAATCAAGAATGAATAACAAGAGTTCTGAGGGTCATAAGACCTTGAACTATGTCCTAGGTTATCAAGGGTTAGACTTGAAATCTTTAACAGTCATAAGACTATAGACTCTTCTACTCGTACTTAGAGGGATCAGCCCTTAGTACCATACTGTGCACAATATCTTAACGCTAATGCATAAGAAAATCCTATCTGAGGTTGTTCATCTCGATTTGACATCGAGTCACTTTTACAGGAAGTTTGGTTTGGATAATTCAATAAGGGTTCTGAAATTTAGAACGTTCATCAACTATTGACTATTCGAATCAATTAAGCGTTCGCTAGTCTAATAAGGTTCAACAATAAATGATAATTAAATTGAATAAAAATCTTAAAAGGTATACAATAGAACAAGTATTGTATAACAGAATCATACTTTGAAATGATAGATAATCTTTAATATAACAAACTGAACTTGATTTATAAACTTGAATAATGATAACAAGTAGGGTTAGGAAACTTGCCTCGTGCATAGGCTAAACGATTACTACTTCCGTTCACCACAAATCCTACACACATACCATATGTATTCACGACATTCATTAGTTACATTTTCACTTAATTATTTAACAAATCATTACCCTTCTAATTTAATTACTTAATTAAATTAGAATATTTTCATTCTCTTACTATTATTACACTCGAATAAATTATTTCATAATAATTTCCATCGAATATTTATTTTATTCCATAAATATCTCATTAAAATATTTACTTTATTTTATAAATATTTTAATAATAATTTTCATCGAATATTTATTTTATTCCATAAATATCTCAATTAAAATATTTAATTTATTTATAAATATTTTAATAATAATTTTCATCAAATTATTATTTTTTTATTTTTTTTTATTTTTTTATTTTTATTTTTATTTTTATTTTTGCTCGCTGGGAAGGGGTAATTTAGTTTGGTAACGCATGGCAGAAGCAAGGTTACCAAAGCTTATTTGCTAGATTTACTAGATTCTGCGATTCAGTGAACATAACAAGGTCAAATTAGGCCAAAAATCAATCACAAGTAAAATTATACGTGAATATGGCCATAAATCTCTAATGTTATAGTTTAAATCATGTCACACCCAATTGCACAATAAATCAAATATCTTATTTCATTTAATTTAATATAATAATTTCTCATTAATTCACATAATTACATAATTAATTTTATTTATTAATTATGTCAAATTATTAGATCTCTAATTAATTATTACATTAATGAAAATAACATTTTGCTTATTAAATAATAAATTTAATTCAATAAGCTCACATAAATACATACTTTGAATAATAAATATTCTCCACATTAATTTAATAAATATAACACATATAATTAAATTAATCTATCACAATTGCATCAATTAATTATTTAATCTAATAATTAAATCATCAAAAATATTTATTTAATTCAATAAATATTAAAATTAAATTACAAAAATCTCGTTCGTCACATCTTTCCCCCCTTAAAAGGATTCTGTCCCGAGAATCACGACTCAATAAATTCGACCCGTTACATTCTCCCCCTTACAAAGATTCTGTCCCCAAAATCGCTTCCACATAAATTAAATAAATAAATGAGGGTAATTCTTCATCATATTCTCTTCGAGTTCCCACGTAGCTTCTTCAGCGTTGTGGTTCCTCTAAATTACCTTAACAGAAGGTATTACTTTATTTTTGAGAACTTGTTATTTTCTGTCGATAATTTGAACAGGAATTTCTTAGTAAGATAAGTCTTTTTTCAAAATGTAGGGGTTCATATTCAATTACATGCTTGTAATCGGCTTTGTAGGGTCGTAAAACTGAGACATGGAAGACGTTCTGGACATTCTCGAGTGCTGGAGGTAAGGCAACCTCATACGCGACTTCTCCGATTCTTCGCAGTACTTCAAAGGGTCCAATGAATCTTGGGCTTAATTTCCCTTTCTTTCCGAACCTGATCTTTCCTTTCCAGGGAGAGACCTTCAAGAAAATATAACTACCCGATTCAAACTCAATATTCTTACGATGTGGATCAGCGTATTTCTTCTGTCTATCTTGGGCTGCTACCAGTCGTGCTCGGATCACTTTGACTATTTCTGCTGTCTGTTGTACCAATTCTGGGCCTAGCAATTGTCTTTCGCCAACTTCATCCCAATAAAGTGGAGTTTTGCACTTTCTGTCGTATAACACTTCATAAGGCGACATGCCAATACTAGCGTGGTAACTGTTGTTGTAGCCGAACTCTACTAACGGTAGGTGATCATCCCAATTTCCTTTAAAGTCCATCACACGGGCTCTTAGCATATCTTCTAATGTCTGAATTGTTCTTTCGCTCTGTCCGTCTATTTGAGGGTGGTATGCTGTACTCATTCATAATTGCGTACTCATGCATTCCTGTAGACGTTTCCAGAAATTCGATGTAAAGCGCGGATCCCTATCAGAAATAATTGACACCGGCACCCCGTGCCTCGAAACAATTTCTTTCACATATAACCTTGCCAACTGATCTAAGTTGAATTTAATTTTGATCAGAATGAAGTGTGCGGATTTCGTTAGTCGGTCAACGATAACCCATACTGCGTCATAGCCTTTCTAAGTTGTCGGAAGTCCAACCACGAAGTCCATTGTAATATGTTCCCATTTCCATTCTGGGATCTCCAACGGTTGTAGCAACCCACTTGGTCTCTGATGTTCTGCATTCACTTTCTGACAGGTCAGACACTTGGCAACACATTCTGCAACATCTCATTTTAGATTAGGCCACCAGAAATGTTGTCGAAGATCTTGGTACATCTTGGTACTACCGGGGTGAATTGAATATCGTGAGCTATGAGCCTCGCTCAAAATGTCTTCCTTAATCTCTGTTACTGGCGGTACCCAAACTCAGCTCTCAAATCTCAGTATTCCTTCCTTATCCATCTTAAATCTTGGTTCGGTTCCTTCGGATATCTTCTTTTTCACCTTTTTACATTCTTTGTCCTGAAGTTGAGCCTCCTTAACTTTATCTAATAGGGTTGTACCAGATTGCATCTGGAATAGCTTCTCATCAATTTCTATAGGATACTTCACTTCCAACTCCAGTTTCTCCATTTCTAAAATTAGCTCCTCCTGAGCGGTCAACATCAATAATTTCTCCTGACCCTTTCTATTTAAGGCGTCGGCAACCACATTTGCCTTACCCGGATGGTATAAAATTTCACAATCATAGTCTTTAATTAACTCCAACCACCTTTTTTGGCGCATATTCAAGTCCATACGTAGTAAAAATATATTTGGACTCTTGTGGTGCGTATATATTTCACACTTCTCCCCATAGAGATAGTGCCTCCAGATTTTCAAAGAAAAACTATTGCAGCTAACTCCAAGTCGTGGGTCGGATATCCCTTCTCGTAATCCTTCAATTGTCGGGATGCATATGCAATGACTTTGTCGTTTTGCATCAGCACACAGCCAAGTCCTTTATGCGACGCATCACTATAAACAACAAAATTTCCTGTATCGTCCGGAAGAGACAACACAGGTGCTGTACTCAACCTCTTCTTCAATTCTTGAAAGCTTTCCTCACACTTCTCCATCCAAACAAATTTCACCGCTTTTTGAGTTAAATTCATTAGCGGGGTTGCGATAATGGAAAAGTCTTAAATGAACCTTCTGTAATATCCTGCCAATCCAAGAAAACTTCGCACTTCCGACGGCGTCCTCGGCTAATCCCAGTTAATCACGGCTTCGACTTTGGATGGATCTACCGAAATTCCGTTTTTATCGATCACGTCCCCAAGAAATTGCACCCGCTCGATCCAAAATTCGCATTTCAAAAACTTGGCATATAACTTCTCTCTCCTCAATACTTCCAATGTTAATCTCAAATGCTTTTCATGTTCTTCCTTGGTTTTCGAATATACCAAAATATCATCTATAAATACCACTACGAACTTGTCCAAAAACGGCTTGAACACACCATTCATTAGTCCCATAAATGCTGCAGGAGCATTTGTTAGACCAAACAACATTACTAAAAATTCATAGTGACCATATAGTGTTCTGAACGCTGTTTTCGGTACATCCTCTGGCCTCACCTTCAATTAATGATAACCACTCCTCAAGTCTATCTTGGAAAAGTATCTCATTCCCTTCAATTGATCAAACAGGTCATCGATCCTCGGTAATGGATATCTATTCTTAATCGTGACCTTATTCAATTCTCTGTGGTCAATGCAGAGTTGCATCGTTCCATCATTTTTTTCACAAATAACACCGGCGCTCCCCACGTTGATACGTTCGGTTGAATGTACTTCTTGTCTAGTAATTCTTGTAGTTGTACCATTAATTCTTTCATCTCTATTGGTGCCATTCGGTATGGTGCCTTCGATATTGGAGCAGTTCCTGGCGCCAAATCGATCACGAAATCAACCTCTCTATCTGGCGAAAGTCCTGGCAAATCGTCTGGAAATACGTCGACGAAGTCCCTCACAATCGGTATCTCCTCTACTTTCGGATTCTCTTTACGACTATCGAGTATGTAAGCTAAATATCCTACACAGCCTTGTCTTAATAATTTCATGGCCTGCATCATTGTCAGACAACTCGCTTGTCTAGGCGACTTACTACCATAAAACACAACCATTGACGGAGTCATAAGGTTAATACGCTTCTTTTGGCAATCAATTACATCCCCGTAATTGAATAACCAGTCCATTCCCAAGATAACATCAAATTCCCCAAGTCGAATAGGGATAAGATCTACATTCATGATATTACCCTTAATATCCACTCTACAGTTCTTATGTACATACTTAACAGGGATTATTTCGCTATTCACAATTTCTATGTTCATGGGGTATTCCAACTCATCCATAGGCAAATCTAAATTCTTAGCAAAGTCATCAGATATAAAGGAATAAGTAGCACCCGAATTAAATAATACATAAGCATTAACTTTATTGATCGGAATGATACCTGACACCACATCACGAGACTGAACTGCATCCTGCACTGTCATGTTTAATGTTTGAGCGGTCGGTCGGTTAGTTGCGGTTGGTCCCGTGATAGTTAAAGCACCTCCACCACTGTTTCCCCTGTTCCCTCCTGATCCTACCCCTCCAGATCCCTTCTTAGGACAGTCCCTTTCCAGATGATCCTTTGAGCCGCAAGTGAAGCAGGCTCCCTTCTTTGGGTTAGGACAATTAGGTGTTATGTGGCCCTCCTGACCACAATTGTAGCACACCCGCTTTCCCTTCATACAAACCCCGAGGTGAGCTTTCTCGCAGGTCGGGCACACTTCGATTCTTTTCTTCTGATCTCCTTGTTGATTCCCCGTTGATAAGTTATCATTCCACCTTTTCTTCTGATTAATATTATTACCTCCTATGCTACTTCCACTAGCCTTGTTATTTCCTTCACTTTCACTCTTTTTCTTCTTCTGATCTTGATTGTACTTGGTCACCGCATCGCTTCCACCTTCAGCGAGGATGGCCTTTTCCAGTACTCCAGCAAAAGTGTTTATCTGAAACATTGATACTTTGCTATATACCCAGGGCTTCAGACCTTATTCAAATCTCCTTGCGTTTCTCTCATCTGTGTGTACTTGATACGAGGCAAACCTCGCCAACTCGTTGAATCTAGCCGCATAATCTGGTACGGTCATATTCCTTTGCTTCAACTCCAGAAACTGAACCTCCATTTGGTTCTGCGAGCTGGTCGGGAAATACATCTCGAAAAACATCTCTTTAAATCTCTCCCAAGTAATCACACCTTTACCTCCACGGACCTTGTTTGCTTGCCACCAATAACTAGCTTCAGACTTCAGCATAAACGTTACAAAAGCGGTCTTCTGGTCTTCTCTAACTCTAGCAACGTCAAAAACCTTCTCCATTTCCATAACCCACGTTTGAGCCTCGATCGGGTTCATAGAACATTTAAACTCTGGCGGTCCCACCGCCTTGAAATCCTTAAACTTAGTATTTGGTGGAGCTTGAGGTTGATTATTCATTGCTCCTGCTAGCAAGTTAACCAATTGCTGAACGGGATTAGCATTGGCATTATTGTTGTTATTTGTAGATCCTTCTTGAGCTGGTTGACGTTGTTGTCTTCTTCTTGGTGGCATATTTCTGTTAAATATATGTTTATTAGACCTTTATTTATTTCTCTAAATAGTTAAGGCATTACTTAACAATTTAACATAATCACTTAACACATTATCTCAAACAACTTGATATATATTCATTCAAAGCAAAAGTTTTAACATCAAACGATAGCATCACTGCTATTTACATCAACTATCCTGGGAAAAAGAATCCACAAGATTTAAAACATTTAAAATATTCATTCGTTCGTAAACACGTCAGAATTTACATCTAAAACTAATTAAGTTTTTTACATAATTAAACAAATCCTATCACTGCCGGTTAAGGAGCTGAATAGCCTTGCTACGTTCTTCTTCCATGATGCGAGACATCGTCCTGCGATCCAGCATGTATGATGGTAGCCCTTCAAACTGGATTGGGTACCTCAAAACTCGATCATGGGCCTCATCCATTGCATGATTAACTGTAGAGTATGTCTCCCCAAGCTTCGCCTTCTTTGTACGACCATCCTCTTCCGCAAGATCAGCACGACGTGACTCTCTTACCCAACCCTCCTCTGCTATGATCAGCCTTTTTGAGCTTTCCTTCAGTTCCTTCTTCAACTTCTCTATCTCCTCAGTCTTCTCCTCAGTTTGACCCTTCTCGTGGACTAAATCCCATTCTACATTTCCCAGTCATGTGTGAAGAGTCACAACCTCCCTCTCATTCTGCTCGAGGGTAATCTGCTGAATAACCGCCCGCTCAGTCAAATCCTGGACAGTGTCACGTAACTCTACGTTACGATCATATAACTCGTCGTACATCTCAGCATCAATGGAGTGCTGTGGGAACTCCTCTTCTTCCTCTTCATCTTACTCCTCAGGATCCTCCTCAGGATCAGTCTCAGGCTCATGCTCCTGACCAACAAGAGTGATCAATGGAGATGACTCTCTCTGTACCAACTGCTCCCTAACGACATGGATGTCTCGGGGCTCCTCCTCTGCAGGTACTGTAGGTACTCGGGGTTCCTGCTCCCCAGCTCGACTAGCTCCTCCAACATCCGACATCCTGACAACATAGTTTTAAGTTTTGGTTACTAAGTCGTACAAGTGAGCACATAAGTTAACACATAAGCACATAAAGTCTTTTATTATCTTTAATGAATTAAAGAAATTTATTTCTTAGAACTCGAGAAGAGTTTTCCATCACTATGTTCTTCCTATAAGGCTATTACCTAAGGTTGTTCCCCCCACCTAAGGTTCATAACCTACAGCTTTGATACCAACCTGTGACACACCCAAATTTGGGTACTTAAATTCCACGGGATTTGGTGTTCACTGTACAAATATCATCTATCTATCTACCCATAAAAAATGCAAACCATGCAATAGATAGAAATAAATCCTACCCTTATAGAGTTACAACATCTGAATAATAAATACAATCCCAGGTCAAACTAACCTTAAACATCTGTGCGAAAACATAAACAAATAATAAGTCTTAAACAACATCAAGTCTTGACAATAACATTCTAAAATTTAAATAACAAGTCTTCATCATTTATTAACTTTGCCCTTGCCTTTGCTAGAATAAGGCTCATCGTACCTTTCGTTCTTAACTGCAATGTTATTATTATGCAAGAGTGAGCATGAATGCCCACGAGTATAAAAATGAAATAACAATATATAATAACATGCGAGTGACTCAAAGACTTCTGAAATAAAAGCTCAACTTTTTGAATCAAGAATGAATAACAAGAGTTCAAAAGAGTTCTGAGGGTCATAAGACCTTGAACTATGTCCTAGGTTATCAAGGGTTAGACTTGAAACCTTTAACAGTCATAAGACTATGGACTCTTTCTACTCGTGCTTGGGGATCACCCTTAATACCATCATCATGCACAATATCTTAGCGCTTAACGCATAAGAAATCCCTATCTGAGGTGTTGTTCATCTCAGTTTGACATCAGAGTCCGCATCAAAGGAAGTTTAGTTTAGATAATTCAATAAGGGTTCTAAAATTTAGAACGTTCATCAACTATGGACTAGTCGAATCAAATAAGGGTTCTCTAGTCTAATAAGGTTCAACAATAAATGATAATTAAATTGAATAAAAATCTTAAGAGGTATCTGATAGAACAAGTATTGTATAATGTAATCATACTTTGAAATGATAGATAATCTTTAATATAACAAATCTGAACTTGATTTATAAACTTAAATAATGATAACAAGTAGGGTTAGGAAACTTGCCTGCATCGTAGGCTAAACGATTACTACTTAGTTCACCACAAATCCTACACACATACCATATGTATTCACGACATTCATTAGTTACATTTTCACTTAATTATTTAATATAAACTCCACTTTATTTAACAAATCATTACCCTTCTAATTTAATTACTTAATTAAATTAGAATATTTTCATTCTCTTACTATTATTACACTCGAATAAATTATTTCATAATAATTTCCATCGAATATTTATTTTATTCCATAAATATCTCAATTAAAATATTTTCTTTATTTTATAAATATTTTAATAATAATTTTCATCGAATATTTATTTTATTCCATAAATATCTCAATTAAAATATTTAATTTATTTATAAATATTTTAATAATAATTTTCATCAAATATTTATTTTTTTATTTTTTTATTTTTTTTTTATTTTTATGTTTATTTTTATTTTTTGCCATGTGAAATGGTAATTTAGTTTGGTAACGCTTATTTGAAAGCGGGTTACCTAGGCTCATTTTCTGCAGTTCTGCAGTTCGCGAACATAACAAGGTCAAATTAGGCCAAAAATCAATCACAAGTAAAATTATATGTGAATATGGCCATAACTTCCAATTAGTTATTTTTACACGAATTTAAACTTACCCAATCATTGTAATACATATATAATCATTACTTAACCCATCTAGCATGATTTTTAACAAGTTACAACACATAATTTGCAAAATCAACACATTTACTTTCACTGTTCTTGATGTTCTTGAAGGTTTTGAACATAAAACATAATTTCAACACTACGGATTCGTTATAACACCAAATCCATCCATTCAAGTTTCGTTTCCTTCGTTTTAACATGCACAATTATATACGAGTGGAAATTTTGTAAAACAATTTATGTTTGACATATTAAAATCATGTATAAGGGCCATATGGCCATATTCCATACTCTGTCAATTTTGAGGCCATAACATACGTTGTATTTATGAAACTGATGAATCATATCATTTTCCTATTTACAGAGACTTTACAAAATTTTGAAAGCCATATTTATGAAAACTCAAACAACGTAATTAAAATTTGGGAAAGAAGAATTACCCAGAGTGTAGATGAGTAGAGATAAAAACTCTTTTTTTTCAAAGCTTCTTCAATCACAGTTTCTCACAAAATCCTCTGAATTCTCTCTCTAAATTTCTCAAATTCTCTCTAACTATTTTTCAGACTTAGAAAAAATGAAATAAATAAGACGTATAAAATAAAGAACTGACGCGATGTGGAGGTCAGTTACCCATCATGGGTTAAGCATCCTTAACTCCCACTAAGGCCATGTTTGGTTGAAGCTTAATTGGTTCAAAATCATTTAATTTAATAAATCTCTTATACTATAGTTTAAATCATGTCACACCCAATCGCACAATAAATCAAATATCTTATTTCATTTAATTTAATATAATAATTTCTCATTAATTCACATAATCACATAATTAATTTTATTTATTAATTATGTCAAATTATTAGATCTCTAATTAATTATTACATTAATTAAAATAACATTATGCTTATTAAATATTTCATTTAATTCAATAAGCTCACATAAATACATACTTTGAATAATAAATATTCTCCATATTAATTTAATAAATATAACACATATAATTAAATTAATCTATCACAATTGCATCAATTAATTATTTAATCTAATAATTAAATCATCAAAAATATTTATTTAATTCAATAAATATTAAAATTAAATTACAAAAATCTCGTTCGTCACAACCCCAAGGAGACGTACTAGGACGAATGAAACCGATGTCTAACAATTCCCGTAGTTGGGTCTTTAACTCTTGAAGTTCAATATGAGCCATTCGATATGGGGCTTTGGAAATGGGTTTTGTACCTGGTTCAAGGTCGATATAAAATTCAATTTCACGTTCTGGGGGTAGGCCAGGAAGTTCTTTAAGGAATACGTCAGGAAATTTATTAACAATAGAAATATCATTCAAATCTGACGTCTTTTTATTTAAATCCGTGACATGGGCTAAGAAAGATTGACATCCGTTTTTCAATAAACGAATGGCTTTATGGCTTGATATGAAAGTGATCGACTTTAGTGGTTTGGTTGCTTGAATTCACATAATAGGTTGGTTAGGAATATGAAAGCTAACAACCTTACGAAAATAATCAATTTTAGCATGATGAATAGTTAACCAATCAATCCCTAAATTCACATCGAATGCAAGTATTTTCTAAGAGATAAGATCGACAGGTAACGAGCGGTTGCCGATTTGAATCAAACAAGACTTATAAACAGTGGATGTAATGAAGGTTTCTCCCAACGGAGTTTCAACATATAAGTCAAAGTCTAATTTCTCCGAAGTTAAATTTAAACGTTGAGCGCAATTAGGAGAAATAAAAGAATGGGTAGAACCGGTATCAAATAAGGTATAGACTTCACAAGAGTTTATGATTTGCTTACCCGTGATAACCTTGTTCGGGTTCCTCGCTTTTTGGGAGGTCACAATAAACGCTCTCCCTTGAACTATCGGCTTTAACTTGTCTGGGATGACATTTGGTATCACCATCCCAACTGGACTTGGCTTCACTGCATGACAAAATCGAGCTAGGTGACCTTTTCTTCGATCCGCAATTATAATATGCTTTGGGCTGCATCATGCAATTTGGACTGATGTGTCCCTCCCCTCCGCATTTGAAGCATACGATTGGTGGTCGTGTTCCTTCCTTAACAACGGGTGCTGGTGCTGACGTCTTTCCATCATTGTTGAATCTCCTCTTCTTAAAATTTCCACTTCTATTATCTTGGCCATGATTACCACCAAATTGGTTACCATTTCTGGCATGTTGATTCCCTCCACATTTGTTATCACCGCTTCGATGACTGCTATCACTGGTATTATCATTTTACCAGCTGCTCTCTCTTGGTTGGGTTGACTCATTATCACGCTCCAATAATTGAGCCCTATTTACAACATCTAAATACAAACACAATTTGTGAGAAATGAGGTATTGACGTATTTTGGGTTTCAAACCTCGCAGAAACATTCACGTCATTCTCTCCTCATTATCAACCAAATGGGATGCAAACCAGGACAACTCGGCAAACTTAGCCTCGTACTGCGACATGGTCATATTATTTTATTCCAGCTTGATAAATTTCACCTCCTTCATGTGACGAATACTTTCGAGAAAGTACTTGTCGTTGAACAGTTCTTGGAACTTCTCCCAAGACATCTTCAGTGTGGCAGCTGAGTACGCTTTATAGATTCCCACTAGTAATCTGCCTCTCCTCGCAACAAGAAGGTGGCAAAGGGAACCTTTTGCTCCTCGAAGCATCCCAAGACATCAAATATCTTGGTGATCTGTTTTATCCACGTCTCCGCCTTAAGTGGTTCTGGCTTTCCCAAAAACTCCGGTGGTCCCAGCTCCTTGAACTACTTAGCGGTGACCATCCGAGAGTTGCCAGTGTTTTCACCTACATTTTGCACAGGAGTCTCTCTTGCCTGATGTTACATGAATTGCAGAAAGCCTCTGAACATTCCATCGTTCATCATTTGGTCGGTGTTGTTGTTTACATGAGGATTGTTGCCTTTCTGATGCACATTATCCTAGTTATTGATATGTGGTGACTCAACGGTCTCCTGTGCTCCATTGCTTATCTCAACATTTTCAAATGCCATTTTTAAATACTGCCCAAAAATAAGGGTTAATTGACATACCACATAATACTCCTATATTCTGACCGACCAATTAAATAACAAATAAGCTTAGTTAGGTCATACTAGCGAAGGATTTACTCGTCTCTCCCCTCCTAGTTCTAGTCTCACATCTCAGTCAGGGATCATATCTCTAAGCTTTGATACCAACTGTAACGGCCCCAAAATAGGTATACATCACTCATTCTGAGTCGCCAAATACATAGTATAGAATACAACTACAAACTTAATTATACAACATGAGCGGAGAGTTTTTACACGAATATTGTCTTATAGACAATATCCAAACTCAAATGCAGTCCCCGTTACATTTATTATCACACTATTTCATAGAATAGTGAGGACTACTACAGCCACCAACTCGGACCATCACTCCGTTCCCCGACTAGTCCCGGCTACGTTCTCATTTCTTGAAGAGAACAATGAAAACAAAGGGTGAGCTAAACTAGCCCAGTAAGAAATATTATGACTAAGATAATGCAGAAAAATTATCGTTAGCCTTCAACAGTGTTAAACTAATAAAATATAATAAATATCAAGTTTAACTGCAGCGAAACAAGCAATCCATTAGAAGAGACAAGTAAAGCATGATATCTACTATCTTCTATGATTTAAAAAGTTTATCATCAATTTTATCGCTGAGACTCAGCTCAATAAATAATCCACATCACTGAATTATCCATGCACTACGGGCCAAGGATATTCATTAGTATCACGTCCAAGAATTATCTAAGTACTACGGGCCAAAGATATTCGTGTCATCACCAATGGTCTTGATCATGCCAACAACTGTCCATCAATGCACTACGGGCCAATGAGGACTTTTACCACATCATTTATAACATTACGGGTCATGATTATACCGAATAATCCCTGGTCATAATCACCCCAATCAACAGTCCATATATGCACTACGGGCCAAAGATGACATTTATCACAATATAAGCATGAGGATGATGACAATGATATAACAATTCAATTAAATAAAAACAAAGGATAAATTTTAAAGATTTATAATTTAATTTATCTAGAATTCAATTATGTCCAAATTGTCAACATGATACTGCTTTGTGGAGTAAAATTCAATAATAATATTATATCAAAAATGATTTGGACCGAAAAGAAATAAATTTTTATCATGAATAGTACCCCGAGTGAATAGTACTTCGGGAATAGTACCCTGTGAATAGTACTCCGGTATGAAAAGATTAAAAATTATTAAAAATGCTCAGAATAATATTTTCATGAAAAGATACTAGATGAAGCGCAAATTTAAGGGATATTCTACTAATTTCAAGGAGTATAGAAGCAATACTTTAACAAAATAAGTGTAGAATTCAGAATCTGAAACGAAATAAAATTACTTACATACTACAGAGTATGGAAGAAAATATTATTTCTTACGAGTATTGAACAAAAATAATATCCCTTACCTTAAAAAGGAGAGTATTTCAACTGGTACAGCGGGGATATTCTTAAAGAAATCTCGCACTGTTTTCTACACTCAAAGCTTCCTAAAACTTGAAAGAAATACGCTCAATATTATAGAAGAAGAATTCTCTGATTCTGGTGTGATTTTCAATTCTAAACTAAGCATCCTATTTATAGGAGAATGGAAGGATACAATTTAGGAAAAAATCATGTCTTTGCCACGGTCACGCAGGAATCATAGTAGCCAAGAATTGATCATTTGAAATTTTTTATGATTTACTATGCAAACACTATGCGTAATAAAATATAATATATTCTATTTTACATAAAAAACAAAACTTATTATAATATATATATATATATATATATATATATATATATATACTCCCACCTTCCATTCCATCCATTCATTTCTTTCCCGTGAACGATCCCATTTTATTCCCTCGTGGGCCCCACCTCTATGATATATATATATATATATATATATATATATATATATATATATATGTCTTGAATAACTTTCTCTAGATTATTTTAAAAATGAGTAAGTGGGGGTCCATATAATAAGCAAAATTTATAACAAATAATATAAAATAATAATATGAATAAATTGTCATCTCAATTATTGATTTAATAATATAAAATATTGTGCAAATGATCTTTGTGACAATAATAGAATCAATAATGTGAGATCTTATCGGCCAATTATCATAGCAATAATTGAGTATAACTGAGTGACTTCTCACGTAACCATCAAATACCGTGTGCTACGATGCAACCATGCGTATTACTGTACTTTTATCACTGGATATTTTAACAGTTAACGGTAAAACTTTCGCCGTTATTTTTATAAAAAGATATTTCTGTCATTTTCTAACTCTGACAGTAATTCCTTTGTGGGGTCCACCAATGATTGTGTCATCTTACGAATATTTCCTGTTAAAACGAATATTCCCTGACCAATCGAATATTTTATAACAACTTGTTTACTTTACAAAATTTATAAATATTACCCACAACTATAACATTATAACAAATTCAAACCTTAATATTCAAAAATGATATTTAGAGAAAAATTCATCTTTATTCACCGGACTTCAGGGCATCGATTCTTATTTGAAGATGGTCAACCTGGATTTCCAAGTCCTTTTCTTTGGCCTTTATTTTGGTGAGGTGGCGCAAGGTTCAGGAAAGAATAGCGTTGGACTGCAATATGAAGTAATTAGTTCAAATTCAAGGGAAAAGGAATATTTTGTAAGAAGTGTTGGGAAAGAGAGTACTTACCCGACCATAATGCATTACGTTGGCATAGATCAGGTCTTCAGTGGTGATGTCTTTGAATCTATCCTCATCTTTGGGGAGGATGAATTTTTTAAGAGCTTGTGTAGGAAGTCTTCGGGGTTCTCCGGCCATAGCGTCTGATAAGTAGGTTTTAGACTTACTTATTGGTTACCAACTTACTGGATTTTCGCTCAACTTAAGTATTTTTAGTATGATTTTATGGCTTTTTATGTTTGTTTTGTAGTATGCATTAAGGAAGCTCCTAAGGCATAGTGATGGCATAGAAAGGCATGGCATGGTGGGCTTGTGCTAAAATGAAGATGGCAGCTGGACTCAAATTTGTGAAGAGGGCACCTAAAGTGATCAAGTGATGGATGAGGAGGCAGTGGAAGAAAGAAGAAAGAAAAGAAGCAAAGAAATGCTAAAGATTGCACCAAAGTATCACGATGTGAGTTATAATAGTAGGCCATACCAACAATAGGCCAGACACGGTGCTCCCACGCCAGAAGGCTTTCAAACGCAGACCCGAGGCGTCTGTGCCCAACTTATAATGTACATCTGCACGGCCGCGCCAGTCAATGAACTTCAAATTGCTGACTTTTTATTTTAAGATGTTGAAGCGTGATTTCCATATTAAGATGTATTTGATGGTTTGAAAAGACGTATTCTATCAGTTATTCATTACTATTTTAGGGTTTTATAGTCTAGAGAGAATTCATATCATTTCCTTACCATTTTGAGCTTCTTTCTCTAGATTGAACAGTTTGTAAATATTGGGTTTCATTTTGGTTGTGATTGTGAACCTGGACTAGCTTGGAAGCATACTTTGGAGCTGGGTTTAATCAGATTTGCTTTCTCATTTCTCCTTAAACTCTTTGCTCTCTTTCTTTATTTCTATGTTTGGCTTAAATCCCATAATGGGTGTTGATTCAGAAATGAACTAACCTCCATTATGGGATTCTAATGAAGTTTATTATGTAGTTCAAACTTGTATGCCTATTTGTGATTGCTTGTATGGTTATTGTTGGATTTCCTAACTTGGTTGTGCTCAAATATTTGAATGCTTGATCACCATTCACCCTCATAACTTGTATGGAATTGAAAAGGGAAATATAAGTTCTAGTTTAACCATGTTAGCATGTGTTTATGAAATTTACATGTGTTAGGTTTCATAATTCGTGACCCGGATAGACATATACCGGTTCACCATGTGTAGTCGTTGAGAGGGCTTGTGCTTAAATCATTCTTGCTTGTAATTCACATAAACATATAGTGGGTTAGGTAATATTGATGCTTATATGAATTCTATCATTTTGTGGATTTTGTGTGATTCTGACATGGTACATCGAAAGATGGCCATGTTTCACTTTCGTGTTATCGACTAGTAGTCCATAGTAATCAACAAGCTTAACAAGAGGCGTGCATTTTGGATAAAGCATTAAATGACATTAGGATCCCATTTCTCTCCACTTTGATTCCCTTAATTTAGTAATTAGTAATTTTGTGTTGATAATTAATTTTAGATTTTAATTCGCTTGTTATATGATCGTTTAAGCAACCAGAAATAGCGATAAGGTTGTTGCATGCTAGTGTAGATTTATTCACCTTTCTCCATGGGAATGATACTTTCTTACTTTGTACTACTTGTTGACCGTGTATACTTGAACGTGTTAGAGTCTGTTTTGTTAACCTGAAACAAGCCCAACAGCGTCATCGTGGCACGAGCCACTCGTACTTCGGTAGAGAAAGAAGGTGATCAAATTGATGGAGATATTGTTTGTTGAGGCTCATTTAGGGGGTGGTTCGGAGGTTGATTCTTCGTGTTCTTTCCTTTTTTGTTGGGTGGGTTTGGTTTCGATGGTTTGAACGAGGTCGGTAGATTGGAGAGGTTCGGTTCCGGGGTTTTGACTAGGTTCAGTTTTAATAATTTGGTTGGGTTCGGAGGCGAGAGTCTGTGTTGATTCGATAGGAGGTTTAGTAAAAAATGTGGCAGATTATATATTTTAAATATAAAGTAGGGTTTTCGGCTTACATTTGATTATACATCAAGGATTGGTCGCTCATAGTATCTGTAACACCCCCTTTCCGAAAAGGAATTCTGAAATAAACCTCAAAGAATTTCTAAATAAATTGAATACCAACAGTCTTAAACGCCAATTCAAATAGAGAGACATCCACGCTAACATAATCTCCACCTCTAATGATGAATGCCAAAATAGGCCCAAAACATCCAATTACAAAATATTAGGAAAACCAAGTCTATTAATAATCTTAAAAGCTAATCACTCATTTGGATCAAAGGTAGCTCTCATCCCACAAATCCTGATCACCCCTGATTACCTACCAGAAAAAGAACACATGAGCCAATTGCCCAGTACAGATATGAAGATGAATAAATGTATCACAATAAGTAATGAATCTAAAAGAGTCGAATGAATGAACACATGTGAATTACAAATGAATTACGAATAGATCAAAATTTATGAGTCCATTTACAAATGATTAACATTGTCAATCGAACAATTATAGCCAAAAGAATCCCAAACAAATAAGGCTGAATCAAATGGTTGTAAGGTGACAACTTCATACTGAGCTCAAATACAAATAGCCAAAGGCTAACAAAATACATCGGTATCATGATGTATACAAATCAAATCGGATAGTACACACGACACATACATCACTAATCCGCCAAATAAACTAAATCAAATAATATACTGAGTCAACCCATACGTATCCTGAACAAACAAATCAAATGGCTAAAGCTCATACCTAGAGCATACAAAAGGATACGCCATGGACTGATCACACCGCCATGGAAGGTGTCATGCCCTTGTGTCAAGAGGACATGTCTGTGGTACCCCTACAGGTGGTTAGCTCAAGTACACCCTAAGGATCAAACTACAAAATGTAAGACAAAGGGGGTTCAAATCACAAGGCTTACATAACCATTTTCAATTGCCATCGGATTATCAAATACGAACATTCTTAAATACTGACAAGATATCAATAATCAAAACAACTCCCGAGTGTGAACGAAAATATACAAGGAATGATACAAATGAATAAAATCTTCAAAACATATTGACATGATTAACTAGTTCAAAGAATACAAATACGAGTTATAATATCAACACCACAACGAAACTATCATAATAAATTGATAAGGAACAATTATGAGAGAAAATACTAAATTTCGAAACGAATAGCGAAACGAACAAATTAAAATTAAAAGAGCCTCGCTGAAAGATTACAGAATTCGTACATGCATTAAGCAATGTAATACCCAAAATTTATATTCCGAATTCACCTCATTAAATTACTTCTGTTCGAACTAATTAAAAAAAATAATAATGAATATAAGTACACTTGTAAAAATATTCTTCCATCTTTAACTCGTTAATAAACTCATTTTAATATTATTATTATTATTATTATTATTATTATTATTATTATTATTATTATTATTATTATTATTATTATTATCATCATAGACTTTATATGTATTAACAATATACATTCTGATTTAAAAGATATACATATATTAAATCAGTTTAAAATATATATATATATATAAGTATATGTACTACCACTTTGATTCATGAATAAGACTCTATATTGGGACAATTTTTGATGTTATTCTTAAAGCAATACTAAGTCAAAAAGCTTCCAATTAAATTTTTTTAAAAAAAAAGAGAGTATAATCCGATTTCCCACTTTCCTTTGTTTTGCCGAGGTTGCACTCTCCTTTCTTTTCTTTCTTCAGTCGGTTCGTATTAATGTATCATGTGTAAGATTAGGTTTTACTTATTTATTTATTAATATTTCTAATTTTTAATAGGATTTAAATATTACATAAATAAAAATTAAACCTAATTAGTATAAAAGCCCAAATTAATGTACTCATTTACTTATTATGGTCCAAATAAATTAACTACAGTTTGACCCAAATATAAGAAAAACCCAATTAAATATTTTATTTTTATTTTGCTGGGTATTACATCACCTCCCCCTTAAAAAGGATTCCGTCCCCGAAATCAAAAGAATAGAACGTACCTAATTTTCAAAAAGATGCGGATACTCCGCTCGAATAGAGTCCTCCATCTCCCAAGTAGCTTCCCGCTCCGAATGATTTTTCCACAAGACTTAAACATATGGGATTGTCTTCGCCCTCATAACCCGTTCTTGACGATCTAAAATTGCCTTAGCCTCTTCCTCGCAAGTAAGATTGTAAGACCCCAAATTATTAATAAATAAAATTTATTTTCCTCTATTTATTATTTTGAAATAGTAAGGGTTGATTTGATTAATGTGGATAGTTATGGGTAAAATACGCAAATATTTCAAAATAAGCAAGTGGTTATAAAATATTCATTGTTGTCGGGGAATATTCGTTTGGTCGTGGAATATTCTTGCTCTCGGGGAATATTCGTATGACGGCGCAGTATTTTGTGCACCCCATAACGGAAAGCGATTGGATGAAGAAAATGACAAATATAAGTGGTTTAAAATAACGGTGTAGTTATTCTGCAATTAATCTTTGTTAAAATACTCTTTGGTTAAAACACAATAGCACACCGGTATTGCACCAATTATTGATTCTTACGTAAGAAGGCACTACTTAATAATGGTTACTGATGAAATTCTTTATTCGAGTATTTTATCGATTTAATAATTCTTTGCGTTGATATTTTATATTGTTGTTGTTTTAATAATTGTCATTACACAAGTATTTTTCATTATCGATGCAATAATTCATATTATCTGAATAATATTATTAGATAACATTATTGGCAATGTCTAGAAAGTTACATCTAAGGAGAGGTTTGGTCACCTAATTGCGCCAAGAAGGAGAAATTCTTATTGGAAAGCCCCTCTTTCTAGAAGCTGCCCGGTTGTCAATATTGTGATTCTCGTAATATTATTTGTGAATAATTAATTATTGATTCATATGATGAGGAAAATATTGATTTTATGTGGATATAGATGGAGAAAATTTTAATGTGACAATTGTTGAAAATTAAAATTTTATCTTTTTACGATAAAATAATTTATTTAAATATATTATTATATTTTAATAATATAATAATGGTGATATTTTTACAACAAATGTGGGATATATGAGTATACGAGGAGGAAGAGTATTTTTGTTGCAATAAATGTTTAAAACATATTAAACATGCTCTCGGTGGACCCCATTTATCGATCGAAATTTGATTATAGCTTTGTAAAATCTCCCGTTTGTGGATTTGGTCAATTTCTATTTGGAATTTGGAAAACTTTCTTACGCAAAGTTGTAGAGAATTGAATTTCCTATACAAACACGCGAGATTCGAATTTTCCGATAGAAGGGCTATTTATTATGAATTATTGAAGTTTCAAGCTCAAAATAATTGATTTTTGGAAGTTTAAAATATTTTAAATAACAAAAACGTTTTTTTTTCATTATGGTGTGTTACATGTGTGTTGAATGAGCTGAATTCAGTTCTTGGAAGGTTGGCGTAGGAAATTTATAATATATATTAATATTTTATTAAATTTTTCGCTTTGTTATTAAAGCATTTTCCTATAAATAGGGTGCTTAGGTTAGAATTGAAAATCACACCGTAAACTGAAGTTTTTCTCTCTATATTATCGAGCGTATTCTTGTGAGTATTTTGAGTATACTTTGAGTATTGTTAGGCTAAGACAAGTTCCCTTTGTACTATACGTTATTCCAAATAGAAGTACTAATCTTTCGAGGTAAGGGATATTATTTTCTTCGTAATGATATTATTTCTTCAATATCATTATCTTTGAAATATTGATCTGAAGTTTTATCAAATTTGGAACTTTTGGTGTCGGAGTTCTTTATTCACGTATCTGACTTTATTCACGTATACTGATCTTATATTAGAATACTGCAAGACTATTCATGAAAAATGAAAATTTTCTTTTCGTCCAAAATATCTATTCTGGATACTAGCTTTGATTGTATCCATGTTTTGATCATTCTTGAATTTTACACCACTATGATTATTTTTGAGGTATTTTTGGACGTGGATAAAACAAAGTACGAATCCTAAATCCTTAATCCTTGTCATTTTGTTTCACTGGATTCGTTTCTTTAAAAATATTTTTCATCATCCTCAGTCTTAAATGATGATATTATGGAATATCTTTGGCCTGTAGTGCAAAGATGAATGATTTCTGATAAATATCTTTGGCCCGTAGTGCAAAGATGAACAGGTGTTTAGATGAACATGAATTAATGATGAATAATATTTGGCCTGTAGTGCAAAGATGAATATTTGATTTCGGATGTATATTGATTGATGTTACAGGGAAAAAGTTAGGCGATGAACTTTTAAATTCATACATAGAAGATAGTAGTTTGCATTTCTACTTAACTCTTCTAATGAATTATTATTTTCATTGTGAATATTGATTTAAAATTTGTTGTCTATTGTATTCTATTAGATTTTTCCCTGTTGAAGACTAACGGTAATTTATTGTATATTATCTTAGTCATAATATTCTTTACTGGGCTAGTTGAGCTCACCCTTTTCCTTTTTGTTCCATTTTTCTTCTCAGGAGGCGAGAATATAGTGGGTACTAGTCGGGGTATGGAATGAAGGTTCTAGAGAGAGTTGTTTAGTAGTCCTCACCATTTTTGTAAAATAATGTATCAATAAATGTGATGAGGATTTATCTGAGTATAGATATTGTCTAGAAGATAATATTTGTATTCAAACTCACAGTTTTACTGTTGTAATAATAAAGTTATAGTTGTTTCATACCATGTATTGACAACTTAGAATGGGTGATGTATACCTATTTTGGGGGCGTCACGGTTGGTATCGAGCTTAGGATATGATCTCTGGCGGAGATCGGGGAATAGAACTAGGAGGGAGAGGCGAGTAAATCCTTCGCTAGTGTGTCCTACCTACCTAAGCTTATTTGTTAGTGGTCAAGATATATAGGGATATTATGTGATATATTGATTTCCTTAATTAACCCTTGTTTTATGACGGTATTTGAGAATGTCGATTGAGAATATTAACAATGGAAATGAGACCGAGTGGAGACGCTTTGTACTCACCAGCGAGGAGGAGAGCGTGCAGCACAGGTGGCAATGTTCCTCCCGTGAACAACACCACTGAAAGCGAGATGATGAACGAGGGATGTTTAGAAGCTTTTTGCGATTCATGCAAAATCGACGAGGAGACTCGTGTTCAAAATACGGGAGGAAATGATAGCAATTCACGGGTTGTCACACCCAAGCGAGTTCAAAGAGTTGGACCACGAATTTAAGGGAAAGCCAGATCCGATCATGGCGGAAACATGGGTCAAGCAAATTACCAAGATATTCGATGTCTTGGGATGCACTGAGAGGAACAGAAGGTTCCATTCGCCACCTTTATGTTCCGTGGCGAAATGGAGGCGGACCATCGGTGTGGGAGGCCGTGAAGCGTATCCATCCGGCCAAGACTCAGCATGTCTTAGAGACATTTAAGAAACTATTTAATGACAAATACTTTCCCGAAAGTGTTCATCATATATGAAGGAAGTGGAGTTTATTAGGCGGAGCGAGAACAACATGACGGTGTTTCAAAGATGCGAGGTAAAGTTTGCAGAGTTATCCGGTTTGCACCTCATTTGGTGGAGAATGAGGAACGATGACGCGGATGTTTCTTAGAGGTTTGAAACCCGGCATACGCCAAGATCTCATTTCTCATAAATTTTTCTCTATTGAGATGTTGTTAATGAGGCTCAATTGATAGAGCGAAATAACGAGTATGTTCAACCGAGGGACCATAATCGAGGATCGTACTGCAGAGATAGCGAGTCAACAAAATAATGATAACCAACGGAGAAAGAAACAGACGGACAAAAATGGTGACCACTCTGGTGGTAATCATGGCCATGAAAATAGAAGAAGCGAGTCGGGGAGGAGATTTTAAAAGAGGAGATTTAACAACGACTATGTGAAGACAACAAAGTCTTACGTAAAGAATCGGTTCTAAGGAGGAGAACGACCACCGGTCATATATATGCTATAAATGCGGAAAGAGGATATATCGGTCCAAACCGCATCCACAACAGTTCAAGGTATGCTATAATTGTAAAAAGGAAGGACATATCGCCGAGATTGATCTTGTAGCAAAAACCTAGTTCAATGAGGGACGGTGACTCAAAAGATCATCCCGGAAAAGTCAAAGTCAATCTGCCCGGGAAGAGCATTTGTTTGTGGTGGTCAAAATGCGAGGAACCCAAACGAGGTGATCACGGGTAAGCTATTTATAAATTCTTGCGAAGTTTATACCTTACTTGATACGGTGCTACTCATTCATTCATCTCTCACGCTTGTGCTCAACGTTTAAACTTGACTCGGAGAAATTAGACTTTGACTATATCTGTGGAAACTCCGTTAGGAGAAACTTTCATCACATCCACTATTTATAAATCTTGTTTGATTCAAGTTGGCACCATCACCTTACCATTGACCTTATCTCTTTAAAGATACATGCTTTTGATGTGATTTTAGGGATTGATTGGTTAACTACACATCATGCCAAAATTGATTGTTTTCGTAAGGTTGTTAGCTTTCATATTCCTAAACAACCGTTGTATGCAATTCAAGCAACTAAACCATTAAAATCAATCAACGTCATATCTAATCATAAAGCTATTCGTTTATTGAAAATGGATGTCAAGCTTTCTTAGCCCATGTTATGGATTTGAATAAAGACACGTCAAATTTGAATAATATTCTGTTGTTATTGACTTTCCCGACGTATTTCTGAAGAACTTCCCGGCCTACCCCCGAACGTGAAGTTAAATTCTTTATTGATCTTGAACACGGTACAAAGCCCATTTCTAAAACCCCATATCGAATGGCTCTTATTGAACTTCGGGAGTTAAAGGTCCAACTACGAGAATTGTTGGACATCGGTTTCATTCGATCCCAGTACATCTCCTTGGGGTGCTCTGTTTTATTTGTAAAGAAGAAAGGCGGAGTATGCGACTTTTGTATTGACTATCGAGAATTGAACCATGTCACCATCAAGAATAGGTATCCTCTACCTCGTATTGATGACTTGTTTGACCGATTTGCAAGGGGCACAATTCTTTTCAAAATCGATCTTCATTCGGATATCATCGGTGAAGATTAGGCGAGGATATTCCAAAGGCGCGCTTTAGAACTCGATGCGGGCATTATGAATTCTTAGTCATGTCTTTCGGATGACAAATGCTCCTGGCTTTCATGGATATGATGAATCGAGTATTCAAGGAATATTTGGATCAATTCGTTGTTGTCTTTATTGATGACATCCTCATATATTCCAAAAGCCGTGAAGATCATGAGCACCATTTGAAAAGTTGGTACTCTAAGGCTTCGTGAAAACCAACTATATGCCAAATTAAAGAAATGCGAGTTCTGGCTTGAGGAAGGAGCATTCCTTGGGCACGTGGTGTCGAAACATGGAGTATCTGTTGATCCGTGAAGATTGAAGCAATACAAAGTTGGGAACAACCGAAGTCGGTGATCAAATCACGTAGCTTCTTGGGCTTATTTGGTTATTATCGGAGATTTGTGGAAGGGTTTTCTCGAATCGCTACTCCATTAACCCAAATTAACTTCGGAAGGATACAAAATTCGTTTGGAGCGAAGAATGCGAGAAGAGTTTCCAAGAGCTTAAGAGGAGACTTATTTCGCACACTGTTCTAACAATACCATCTGGTTCGAATGGATTTGTTATCTACTGATGATGCTTGAGGCAAAGGGTTAGGATGTGTTCTCATGCAGCGTGGGAAAGTCATAGCCTATGCCTCGCGACAACTTAAAAAGAGTATGAGATGAATTATCCTACTCATGATCTAGAGTTGGCGAGAATCGTTTTCTTGCTTAAAGATATGGAGGCACTATCTATATGGGGAGAAAGTGGAGATATATTCGGACCATAAAAGCCTTAAATATTTCTTCACTCAAAAAGAACTTAACATGCGGCAATGACGTTGGCTCGAGCTATTGAAAGACTACGACCACACTATTCAATACCATCACGAAAAGCGAGCGTGGTAGGCGTAGCGTTGAGTAAAAGATCATATACGGGAATGAGTGAGATGATGTCAAGTATACGATAGAGCCAACTTTAATAGAAAAAGTTAAGGTTGCTCAAGCCACCAGGCCGGAATCGATGCGTATGAAGAAGAAAGTACAAGAAGGAGCTATTTAAGCGAGAATTGATGAAGAAGGAATACTTGAGTACACTCCGGACTTTGTGTCCCTAACGACTACGATTTGAAGTACAAGATTATGATGGAGGCACACAATACACCATTTGCAATCCATCACGGAAGTACTAAAATGTATCGTGATCTTGACATACATTTTGGTGGAACAATATGAAGAGAGAGATTGCAAAGTTTATCTCGATGTGTTTAACTTGTCGGCGTATAAAGGCGGAGCATCTAGTACCTAAGGGTCCGTTGCAACCACTTGAGATTTTGAAATGGAAGTGGGAACACATTACCATGGATTTCGTTCACGGGTCTTCCTACGGTTTCTCAAGGCATCAATGCTATTTGGGTTATTGTTGATAGATTAACCAAGTCGCTTTCATTTCTTGCCGTCACGGAGACTTATTCCTTGAGCGTCTTGCTAGTATGCACGTGAATGAGATTGTGAGGTTGCATGGCATGCACTGTATCCATAGTTTCGGATCGTGACCCAAGATTCACTTCAAGATTTTGGGTTAGCTTGCAAAAAGCTATGGGCGCGGATTTATGATTGAGTTCGACGCATACTATCCTCAAAGCAGACGGACAATCGGAGAGGACTATTCAAACTCTTGAAGATCTATTAAGACTCTGTCCTAGACTTCAAGAGGCGGTTGGGATAAGTATTTACCATTGGTGGAATTCTCCTACAACAACGATTATCGAGGCAAGTATAGGTGTGGCTCCATTGAAGCATTATATGGGACGAAAATGTCGCTCTCCAATATGTTGGGATGAGGTGGGTGAAGCAACATTGTTGGGACCCGAGTTAAGTACATATGACTCTGAGAAAAGATCCAAATGATTCGACAACGTATACAAATGGCACAAGATCGACAAAAGAGTTATGCGGATCTTCATCGAAAGGACGTGGAATTTAGTATAGGGGATCATGTATTGTTGCGGAGGTTCTCCATGGAAGGAGTTACAAGATTTGGGAGAGAGGAAAGCTCAATCCACGATTTATTGGTCCATTTCAAATTCTTGGACCGAGTAGGAAATGTAGCCTATAGACTCGCGTTACCTCAAAGTATGTCTCGTGTTCATAATGTGTTTCAGATATCTCGTACTTTGTAAATATGTGAAAGACCGAACCACGTTATAGAGTTAGAACCGGATGAGATAAAGAAGACTTAACGTATGAGGAGGTACTGTCAAGATCTTGGATAGGAAGGAGCATGTCCCACGCCAAGAAAGGTCATACCACAAGTTAAAGTTTTGTGGAGGAATCATGCTATAGAGGAAATGACACGGGAATTAGAAGCGGAAATGAAAGCGAGGTATCCTCACCTTTTGAAACACACAGTACGTCACGTCAATTTCGAGGACAAAATTTCATAAGGAGGGAGGTTGTAAGACCCCAAATTATTAATAAATGAAATTTATTTTCCTCTATTTATTATTTTGAAATAGTAAGGGTTGATTTGATTAATGTGGATAGTTATGGGTAAAATACGCAAATATTTCAAAATAAGCAAATGGTTATAAAATATTCATTGTTGTGGGGAATATTCGTTTGGTCGTGGAATATTCTTCTTTGTCGGGGAATATTCGTATGATGACTTGATATTTTGTGGGCCCAATAGTGAAAGCGATTGGATGAAGAAAGCGACAAATATAAGTAGTTTTAAAAATACTTGGCGTAGTTATTACCAATTAATCTTTGTTAAAATACCTAAATTGGTTAAAACATAGTAAGATTACGGTATTGCACCAATTATTGATTCTTACGTAAGAAGGCACTACTTAATAATGGTTACGATAATTGAATTCGATATTTTATCGATTTAATAATTCTTTGCGTTGATATTTTATATTGTTGTTGTTTCAATAATTGTCATTTACGGTATTTTTCATTATCGATGCAATAATTCATATTATCTGAATAATATTATTAGATAATATTATTGGCAATGTCTAGAAAGTTCATCTAAGGAGAGGTTTGGTCACCTAATTGCGGCCGCCCGATGAAGGAGAAATTCTTATTGGAAAGCCCCTCTTTCCTGAACCGCACGGTTGTCAATATTGTGATTACGTAATATTATTTGTGAATAATTAATTATTGATTCATATGATGAGGAAAATATTGATTTTATGTGGATATAGATGGAGAAAATTTTTAATGTGACAATTGTTGAAAATTAAAATTTTATCTTTTACGATAAAATAATTCATTTAAATATATTATTATATTTTAATAATATAATAATGGTGATATTTTTACAACGAATGTGGGATATATGAGTATCTGAGGAGGAAGAGTATTTTTTGCAATAAATGTTTAAAACATGTTAAACATGTCGATGGACCCCATTTATTATTTGAAATTTGATTATAACTTTATAAAATCTCCCGTTTGTGGATTTCGGTCAATTTACATTTGGAATTTGGAAAAACTTTCTTCGCAAAGTTGTAGAGAATTGAATTTCCTATACAAACACGCATGAGATTCGAATTTTCTGATAGAAGGCTATTTATTATGAATTATTGAAGTTAGAAGCTCAAATAATTGTTTTTGGAAGTTTAAAATATTTTAAATAACAAAAACGTTTTTTTCATTATGGTTTGTTTACATATGTGTTGAATGAGCTGAATTCAGTTCTTGGAAGGTTGGCGTAGGAAATTTATAATATATATTAATATTTTATTAAATTTTACGCTTTGGTGTTCTAAGCATTTTCTATAAATAGGGTGCTTAGGTTAGAATTGAAAATCACACCGAAGCTGAAGTTTTCTCTCTATATTATCGAGCGTATTCTTGTGAGTATTTTGAGTATACTTTGAGTATTGTTAGGCAAGTACAAGTTCCTTGAAAGACTATACCGGTATTCCAAATTTAGAAGTACTAATCTTTCGAGGTAAGGGATATTATTTTCTTCGTAATGATATTATTTCTTCAATATCATTATCTTTGAAATATTGATCTGAAGTTTTTATCAAATTTGGAACTTTTGGTGTCGAGAGTTACTATTCACGATATCTGGCCTTTATTCACGATATCTGAGTCTTATTCACGAATCTAAGACTATTCATCGAAAAATGAAAAATTTTCTTTTCGTCCAAAATATCTATTCGGATACTAGCTTTGATTGTATCCATGTTTTGATCATTCTTGAATTTTACACCACTATGATTATTTTTGAGGTATTTTTGGGCGTGGATAAAACAAAGTACTGAATCCTAAATCCTTAATCCTTGTCATTTTGTTTCTTTGGATTCGTTTCTTTAAAAATATTTTTCATCATCCTCGATCTTAAATGATGATATTATGGAATATCTTTGGCACAGTAGTGCAAAGATGAATGATTTCGATAAATATCTTTGGCGTAGTAGTGCAAAGATGAGCAGTGTTTAGATGAACATGACGGTGATGAATATCTTTGGCACGTAGTGCAAAGATGAATATTTGATTCGGATGTATATTGATTGATGTTACTGAGGGAAAAAGTTAGGCGATGAACTTTTAAATTCATACATAGAAGATAGTAGTTTGCATTCTCTACTTAACTCTTCTAATGAATTATTATTTTCATTGCATGAATATTGATTTAAAATTTGTTGTCTATTGTATTCTATTAGATTTTTCCCTGTTGAAGACTAACGGTAATTTGTTGTATATTATCTTAGTCATAATATTCTTTACTGGGCTAGTTGAGCTCACCCTTTTCCTTTTTGTTCCATTTTTCTTCTCAGGAGGCGAGAATATAGCGGGTACTAGTCGGGGTATGGAATGAAGGTTCTAGAGAGAGTTGTTTAGTAGTCCTCACCATTTTTGTAAAATAATGTATCAATAAATGTGATGAAGATTTATCTGAGTATAGATATTGTCTAGAAGATAATATTTGTATTAAAACTCACAATTTTACTGTTGTAATAATAAAGTTGTAGTTGTTTTTGTACCATGTATTGACAACTCAGAATGGGTGATGTATACCTATTTTGAGGGCGTCACAAAGATCTTCTCGAATCTTATGTAACGGGTATTGCACAATATGAAACGGATGATAATTATATTTCCTTAACACTAAAACATGAGAGACATTATGCACATGAGAGACTTTCAAAAACACGCAGACTAAGCTTTCCTTTTAAACCGAACCTTTGAACCCCTTTCCATAGAGAGACTTTCAAAAACACGTGTTCACCAGGTGTGAATTCAAGAGCCCTCCTATGAATATCATCATAACTCTTTTGCCGCGATCGAGCTTCTTTCAATTTTTCTTTATCCATTGCTACCTTCTTCATAGTAATCCTAACCAAATCGGGTCCTTCCATTACCCTTTCTCAAACCTCATCCCAACAAGTCAGAGCTCGACACTTCTTACCATACAAGGCTTCAAAAGGAGCCTTACCAATACTAGCTTGCCAACTGTTACTAAATGTGAACTCCACTAAACTCAAATAATCATCCCTGTTTCCTGTCCACTCTAAACCACAAGTTCGCAACATGTCTTCTAACGTCTGAATAGTTCTCTCTAATTGTCCATACATTTGCAGGTGAAAAGTTGTACTATAGTTGAGTCGCGTTCCCCAAGCTCGTTGAAATCCTTTCCAAAATCGAGAAGTAAACTGCGGATCCCGATCTGAAATAATAGAAACTAGAGTCCCATGAAGCCTAACAATCTCACGTTGAAAAATATCTGCTAACTTATTTATTAAAAAATCCTCACGAATAGCCAGAAAATGAGCCGATTTGGTCAAACAATCCACTACCACCCAAATAGCATCATTCTTTTTAAGAGTCCTCGGTAAACCAGTCATAAAGTCCATCGAAATATCATCCCATTTCCACATAGTAATCTTTAACTGTTGCAACAAACCACCAGGCCACTGATGCTCTATTTTCACTTGGTGGCAAGTAAGACATTTACTCACAAATTCAGCTACATCCCTTTTCATTCTGCTCCACCAGAAATTTTCCTTCAGATCTTGTTACATCTTTGTAGACCCCGGATGAATAGAAAATGGCGAACTATGAGCTTCAGTCAACACTGCCTCACGAATCATTGGATCCACTGGAACACATAGCCGTTTACCAAACCATATCACACCTTGCTCATTAATGCGAAACTCTGGCTGCCTACCCTCATCCATATTCTATGCTACAGCCCACAACTCGTTATCCTCCTTTTGGGCTTCTTTGATACACAAAATAAGAGAAGATTCCACCCTCATATCTGCTACTAACCCATCAGAACCTCTAGCATATAGCTATAAACCCACACGCCCCATAGCCGAGATAAGTTGAGGTTGTGTAACCAAGGCAACTACACTCCCTGAACTCTTGCGGCTAAGAGCATCTGTAACCACATTAGCCTTACCGGGGTGATATTAAATCCTGACATCATAATCCTTGAGAAGCTCCAACCAACGCCTCTGCCTCATGTTAAGCTCTTTCTGAGTAAATATATATTTAAGGCTCTTGTGGTCGGTGAAAATGTCACAAGTCTCTCCATATAGATAGTGTCTCCAAATCATTAGGGCAAAAATAACTGTTGCTAACTCCAGGTCATGGGTAGGGCAATTCACCTCATAAGGTTTAAGTTATCTAGAAGCATAAGCAATTACCTTACCATTTTGCATCAAAACACACCCTAATCCCTTCTTGGAAGCATCACTGTAAATCTGAAAACCTCCCATCCCCGAAGCGGTAATGTAAGCCTTTGGAGCCGACTGAAGCCTCTTCTTAAGCTCCTCAAAACTTTTCTCACGTTCCTCATTCCATATAAACTTTGTGCCCTTCTTCATCAACTGGGTTAATGGCTAAGCTAACAAAGAGAAACCTTCCACAAATAAACTTGTAGTACCTGCCAAACCCAAGAAACTCTTTACTTGATTCTAGTGGTAGGTCTTGGACAATTAGTGATAGCCTCAACCTTCGCAGGATCCACCTTAATACCTTCAAAGAGACATGACATGTCCCAAAATGCTACCTATTCTAACAAAAGCGGCATTTGGAGAACTTAGCATATAACTTTTTCTTCTGCAAAACCCCCAAAATAGTACAAAGATGCTCTTCATGATCCTCCTTAGACTTGGAATACACCAAAATGTCATCAATAAAGACAAAGACAAATTGGTCTAAGTACTCGCTAAAAACCCGATTCATCATATCCATAAACATCTCGGAGCATTAGTCAACCCAAATGACATCACCAAAAACTCATAGTGCCCATACCGAGTACGAAAAACTGTTTTTAGAATGTCCTCTTCCCTCACCCTCAACTGATGGTACCCCGACCTCAAATCTATCTTTGAGAAGAATTTTTCCCCTTGGAGCTGATCAAAAAGGTCATCTATTCGTGGCAATGGATATCTGTTCCTGATAGTGATCCGATTTTGCTTCCTATAATATATACACAATCTCATAGATCTGTCCTTCTTTTTCACAAACAAGACTGGAGCACCCCATGGCGATACAGTCGGTCTAATGAATCCGCGATCTAACAACTCCTGCAATTGTTCCTTCAACTCTTGTAACTCTAATGGAGCCATCCTATAGGGTGCCTTAGAGATAGGTTCCGCTCCAGGAATGAGCTCAATAGTAAACTCAACTTCCCTTGGCGATGACAATCCTGGAAGATCCTTGGGAAATACCTCAGGAAATTCTCGCACAACTGGATAGTCTTCAAGTTGGAGCTCATCCCTCGAGGTATCCTTCACATAAGCCAAATAACAATCACGTCCCTTAGCAATCATTTTACTTGCCTTCAAAGTTGAGATCAACTTTACAACACCATTTGGCTTTGAACATTGAAACTAGAATTCTGGAGCCTCTAAGGTTCCAAAAATAACCTTCCTCGCCTGACAATCAATAGTGGCTCGATGCTTACTCAGCCAATCCATACCCAAGATGATATCAAAATCATGCATCACCATCACAAGTAAGTTAGTTGCGTACACCCTCCTCCTTAACTTTAAAGGACATTCGCGAAATTGCTCAGAAATAATCACAGAATTCCCCATCGGGGTAGCAATAGATAAATGAGGATCTAATATATGAGAAGACACTCCAAGATGACGAATAAATGAAAGTGCAACAATAGAGTGTGTAGATCCAATTTCAAACAAAACTGATGCCTTGCAATTTCCTACAAGAAAGATGCCTGAAATAGTACATGGTGCTTGGGCCGCCTGATTAGCTGTCAATATAAATACTCTCCCACCGGTGTTGTGTTGATCGCCTTTACTAGCATTACCACCTCCCCAATTACCATGCTAAACTGTGCAGTCCCTTGCTCTATGTCCCATTTATCCACATAAGAAATAAGCCCTTGTCTCTCAATAGCACGCCCTACCAGCATGATACCCACCACAAGTAACACATGGACCAGGTGGAAGTGGCAAAAGGTTCGGATTGGCCCTATCTGTCGGTCCTGGATACCGCCCCTAAATTTGACCATGTTGGCGATGTTGACCCTGATTCTGATTTTGCTGGTAACCCCTATTCTGTTGAAATCCCCTATTTTGATATTGCCCTCAATTTTGCCATTGACCCCTGCTGGCGACTCTCGACGACCACCTCAACAGATTGGGTAAGCAAAAATCCTTCGAGGATTAAATCAATCGACGAGGGAGGCTTATTCCAATTATTTTGCCTTCTATTATGATTTCTACCAAACTGCCCAATTCCTTGCCCTTGTTGGTCATCTCTATCTCTTTTGACTCCTTACGATTTGGAAGCTCGAAAGTCCTTGTGTTCCATTTCCACACTCTTAGTTGTATTAGCCACCTGTGATACATCTATAAATATGGTGTGGCTGATCGATCGCCTATACTCATATTTCAAAGCCCATTTGAATTTTTCTGCCTGTTGTGCAGCTGTCCCCGCTATTGAACCAGCAAAACCAGCCAATCTAGTAAACCTCGCTATGAAATCAGTAATGGTCTCATCTTCCTTCTGCCGAATAGACACAAATTCCCTGATGTATGCATCCCTATCAGCGTTTGGGAAATATTGTTGATAGAAAAGGTCATAAAAATCGCTCCATATGAGTCCATCCATAAATCCATCTCCCTGTGTAGCCTTCAATGATTTCCACCATCGTTGAGCATCATCATCTAGCTTATAAACTGCTAATCTCACCTTTTGATTTTCTGAACACCCAATCACATCAAAAAATTTCTCCAAGTTGGCGATCCAGTTCTCTGCATCAATTGGAGTCGGAGCAAAATGAAAAGATTTGGGCTTCTGTTTAATGAACCTCTCCAACAACACATACAACGGCTGCACTTACTGACCCACTTGATCCTCGGGAGGAACATTATGTTCATGTTGTGATATCTCTGCATCATCCCCCATGCCATTTGTATGATGATTTCCTTGCATTTGCAGAATACCTTGCATAGCCTGTACTACGGCCTGCGTAACTACCACATTCACCGTTGTTGCAACTATAGCTGGGGTTATTGTTGCATTACCCTGAGTCCCATCGTTTCCACCACAGTTATGACCTCAACACTGGGTACGCCTCGACCCTCCTACCGTTATTACCCTGCCTCCCAGCAATTCTCGAAGACCTACGAGCCATCTATGATACAAAATCAAACAGACGAGAACAAACATATCAAAACAAATAATCAAGGCCAAATTTATGCAGAACGAAAATCAAACGCAATACAAATCTTATAACTACCCAGTGGTCTACCCATAACTCACAGGTCAAGCCTAAAAGGCAATCTACAGGATCATAACCTAAGCTTTGATACCAACTCTGTAACACCCCCTTTCCGAAAAAGAAAAAGGGATGTCACACACATAACATAATAAATAAAATTTTGCAATAAACCTCAAAGTATTTCTAAAGAAATTGAATACCAATAGTCTTAAACGCCAATTCAAATAGAGAGAAATCCACGCTAACATAATCTCCACTTCTAAGGATGAATGCCAAAATAGGCCCAAAACATCCAATTACAAAATATTAGGAAAACCAAGTCTAATAATAATGTTAAAAGCTAATCTACTCATTTGGATCAAAGGTAGCTCTCATCCCACAAATCCTGATCACCCCTGATTACCTGCCGAAAAAAGAACACAGCGTGAGCCAATTTCCTAGTACGAATATGAAGATGAATAAATATATCACAATAAGTAATGAATCTAAAAGAGTCGAATGAATGAACACATGTGAATTACACGAATTACGAATAGATCAAAATTTGTGAGTCCATTTATAAATGATTAACACTGTCAATCGAACAATTATAACCAAAAGAATCCCAAACAAATAAGGCTGAATTAAATGGTTGTAAGGTGACAACTTCATACTGAGCTCAAATACAAATAGCCAAAGGCTAACAAAATACATCGGTATCATGATGTATACAAATCAAATCGGATAGTATGCACGACACATACGTCACTAATCCGCCAAATAAATCAAATCAAATCAAATACTGAGTCGACTCATATGTATCCTGAACAAACAAATCAAATGGCCAAAGCTCATACTTAGAGCATACAAAAGGATACGCCAGGTGGATCGATCACACCGCCACGCGGAAGGTGTCGTGCCACTTGTGTCAAGAGAACATGCATGTGGTACCCCCACAGGTGGTTAGCTCAAGTACACCCTAAGGATCAAACTACAAAATATAAGACAAAGGGGGTTCAAATCACAAGGCTTACATGATCATTTTCAAATGCCATCGGATTATCAAATACGAACATTCTTAAATACTGACAAGATATCAATAATCAAAACAACTCCCGAGTGTGAACGAAAATATACAAGGAATGATACAAATGAATAAAATCTCCAAAACATATTGACATGGTTAACTAGTTCAAAGAATACAAATATGAGTTCTAATATCAACACCACAACGAAACTATCATAATAAATTGATAAGGAACAATTATGAGAGACAATACTAAATTTCAAAACGAATAGCGAAACGAATAAATTAAAATTAAAATAGTCTCACTGAAAGAGTACAAAATCCGTACCTGGATTAAGCAATGTAATACCCAAAATTTATATTCCAAATTTGCCTCGTTAAATTCCTTCCGTTCGAACTAATTAAACAAAATAATAATAAATATAAGTATACTTGTAAAAATATTCTTCCATCTTTAACACGTTAATAAACTCATTTTTTTTATTATTATTATTATTATTATTATTATTATTATTATTATTATTATTATCATAGACTTTATATGTATTAACAATATACATTACGATTTAAAAGATATACATATATTAAATCGATTAAAAATATATATATATATATATATATATATATATTAAGTATCTGTATATATACTTATATATTAAAATAGTTTACAAAGGCAAAGATTCATATATATATATATATATATATATATATATATATATATATATATATATAAGTATATATCGCCACTTTGATTCATGAATGAGACTCTGTATTGGGACAATTTTTGATGTTATTCTTAAAGCAATACTAAGTCAGAAAGCTTCCAATTAAATTTAAAAAAAAAAAGAGCACAACTTACCAGTATAATCCGATTTCCCACTTTCCTTTGTTTTGCCGAGGCTGCGCTCTCCTTTCTTCTCTTTCTTCAGTCGGTTCGTATTAATGTATCATGTGTAAGATTAAGTTTTACTTATTTATTTATTAATATTTCTAATTTTTAATAGGATTTAAAAGTTACATAAATACAAATTAAACCCAATTAGTATAAAAAGCCCAAATTAATGTACTCATTTATTTATTATGGTCCAAATAAATTAACTACAGTTTGACCCAAATATAAGAAAAACCCAATTAAATATTTTAAAACTTACTTATATATTTTATTTTTATTTTGCTGGGTATTACAATATCCATGCTCAATTCTTCTTTGAGCGTCTTTGCGATAAGGGATTTTAGTTCTTCGATCCGACTTTGGGAGAATTTGTCAAATAAAAAATTAGCCCTCGAGGCTTCGGCCTAATCCGAAAGTTGATGGGTGTTGGGTACTCGGATGTAAAACCAGTAGGAGTGTTATCCCTTGTTGCTTGAGGGGGTATTCATCAATGATCATTTTTGGGAATGTTTATTCGGTTATTTGTTTACTTTGATGAACCTTGGTTCTTTGGATCGACCCAAGGTAAAAAAAAGTGAAGAAGAAATCGATGGTGGGTGGGACACCACATTCGTGGTAGAAGGCTATGAAAAAAATATGGTGGATGTAGGAGTTCGACTCCAATTGTGCGAACCGAATCCCCGCGAATCCCAGGAAAGTAGTGATGAATTCATGAATGGAGAATTGGACTCCGTACCTCAGTGCATAGAGGGGGATAACAGTGTAGCCATCGAGACTACAATACATCCTCTCGTTGGGGTTTGGCGCACGGAGTTCGTATGTGGGAGGAATACGATATTGTTGACGTATATTTGTGAGGGTTTGTTTGCCGATAGAAGATTTGGTGTTGATATAGGTGTATGCTTTTTTGAATGACTATTCTTATTATATTTTTCAGTATGGCAATTTTAGCCTCAGTTTGGATCGATGATGGGGTGGCAGAAGAGGAAGTGGTTTGGGGGTCGATGGCCATGGTAATGGCGGTGGAGGGGGCACTTTTCAGTTGGGGTTTGATTTTGGGGTTGGGTAGCAGAGGAGTTAGGATCGTGTGGGATTAACGATGGAGGAAGGAGCTTGGTCGGTGGAGTCTGCCATTGGATGGTTGGAGATCGTAAAAAGAGTGATCGATTTGGCCAAAAAAAGTAGTTGTAGGGATGTAAGCCGGAGGAAGTAGTTGCAGGGAGAAGGAAGGGAAAGAGGAAAGTATTTTCGACAAAAGTGGCGGTTCGTTTTGAGGGGAATGAGTTTTTGATGTGACTCTCTAGTTCATACGTTTCTCGAGTTACGGCTGATGATGATAGTGGTGGGGTCCAATGTTGGCGTGTGTAACAAGAAAGGATAGTTTAGCTTCAAGGCTGATGGTCTGGGACTTATTAATTTTTGTGTACTCTCTTACTATAAGTCAATTATAGCAAGAGAGTGGGGGACAATGTTGGGGCATGTTTCGTTGGGCCCTGTGGCATAATTTGTTGGGCACGGACGATTCGGTGGGCTTAATCCCACATGGAGGAATCTTCCCCACGTAGAGGTATATTCTAATGGAGAGACTTGATAGCTAAGGAATCAATAGTCCAAACTGTATGTAACTTCTAATTCCTAAGGAAAGAGTCAGAATTATATTCGACTTCCTTTCGTTAAGGAGATTGACTTATTTCATATTATGGTAATTAACATGATAAGGAGTCCTACTATAATCCGGGGATAGAGCGATAAAAGAGGTGTGATCAACTATAAATACAATGTATACCCTAATTCACAAGTAATGTCACTTTGAGCATTTAAACATTAAGCCTTCATTGTTAACCTTGCATTCAGCATGTACTTATTCTCACACCAGAGCTATCCCACAGAGGCTTTAGCCGTTAGCTCTCCGAGTGTGGTTTTATTTTTGTGCAGGATTCATTGCGTAGATTTGGTGGTTGTGTGCGCAGACGAATATTGACGTTAACACTACCTTTAAAAAATCGACAATACTTCTCAGATTGTTTCTGCAAACACAACAACAAGTGGACCAGACTACTAGCTACCTTAGGTTCATAATGAACATTTAAACTTAAATTGACAACTCGAGCCTGTTCTGCAAATGATATATATGTTGATGTTTATGGTGAGTTCCATCAAGGCATACTAAGTAGAACTAACCATGTGGCTCATCAACTAGAATACGCCAAGGCCTCATTGGCCAAATGAGACCACATCATTCAATATGAGCTCATTTAAATTGGAAGAATCTTAATCGTTGTTGTGTTTTTCCAAATTAAAGATTCAAAATGGGTTGTATTTTATTATATAGATATTCTAAGTAGAATTATTTATCTAATGTGTAAATTCCAATTTATCTAAGCAGGATGAGCTTCGACCATGTTTTCTTCCTGATATTATTGCAACTGTTGGTGATCAATACCAGCAAAGAGCAAAAAATTGGTTATCTAAAAAGAAGGATTCTGGTGACAAAGAAGATCCCGAGGCAACGTTCAATGTATTGGATGTCATGCTCAAGAGTAGTTTAGAGTGTTTGAAAGCAATAAGGCCAGCTTTTAATTTATTGATGAGTGAATTTTACATGAAATTTGCTTGATTGCTTCAAAATCAATTGAAAGAAACTCTGGACTGTAAGACCCCAACTTATTATAAATGAAATTTAATTTTCTCTATTTATTATTTTGAAATAGTAAGGGTTGATTTGATTAATGTGGATAGTTATGAGTAAAATACGCAAATATTTCAAAATAAGCAAGTGGTTATAAAATATTCATTGTTTGTCGGGGAATATTCGTTTGAGTCGTGGAATATTCTTCTTGTGTAGGGAATATTCGCATTTAGTAGCGATCTTTTTGTGGGCCCCATAACTGAAAGCGATTGGATGAAGAAAACAACAAATATAAGTTGTTTAAAAATAACTGGCGTAGTTATTCTCAATTAATCTATTAAAATACTAAATTGGTTAAAACACAGTAGCACACGGTATTGTACCAATTATTGATTCTTACGTAAGAAGGCACTACTCAATAATGGTTACAGTAATTACTGTTCAGTATTTTATTGATTTAATAATTGCTGCGTTGATATTTTATATTGCTGTTGTTTCAATAATTGTCATTACACGGTATTTTTTATTATCAAAGCAATAATTCATATTATCTGAATAATATTATTAGATAACATTATTGGCAATGTCTAGAAAGTTACATCTAAGGAGAGGTTTGGTCACCTAATTGCGCCACCGAAGAAGAGAAATTCTTATTGGAAAGCCCCATCTTTCCTGGGAACGGCATGGTTGCCAGTACTGTGATTCTGTAATATTAATTATGAATAATTAATTATTGATTTATATAATGAGAAAAATATTGATTTTATGTGGATATAGATGGAGAAAATTTTTAATGTGACAATTGTTGAAAATTAATATTTTATCTTTTTCTGATAAAATAATTCATTTAAATATATTATTTTAATAATATAATAATGGTGATATTTTTACAACGAATGTGAGAAATATGAGTATACGAGGAGGAAGAGTATTTTTGTTGCAATAAATGTTTAAAACATGTTAAACATGCTCGGTAGACCCCATTTATTATTGAAATTTGATTATACTTTGTAAAATCGCTTGGTTTGTGGATTTCGGTCAATTTTTATTTGGAATTTGGAAAAACTTTCTTCTGCAAAGTTGTAGAGAATTGGATTTCCTATAAAAACTCGCGAGATTCAAATTTTTCTGATAAAAGGGCTATTTATTATGAATTATTGAAGTTCCGAAGCTCCGAAATAATTGATTATTAGAAGTTTAAAATAATTTAAATTAGAAAAACGTTTTTGATATGTTTGTTGGGCTTGGTTGGTTGTTGAAATGAGCTGATTTCAGTTTATAAGAGTGTGCGTAGGAAAAATTTTAAATATATTAATATTATATTAAATTTTCTACTTTGGTGTTCTAAGCATTTTCCTATAAATAGGGTGCTTATGTTAGAATTGAAAATCACACCGTAAACTCAAGTTTTCTCTCTATATTATCGAAGCGTATTCTTGTGAGTATTTTGAGTATATTTTGAGTATTGCTATACTGGTGCAAGTTCAAGTCATGCTTTATATCAGGTGTTTTCAACTAGAAATCTTGTCTTTGTGAGGTAAGGGATTTTTTTTTTTTTTGTAATGATATTATTTCTTCAATATCATTATCTTTGAAATATTGATCTGAAGTTTTTATTAAATTTGGAACTTTTGGTGTCTGAGTTACTTATTCACGATACTCAAGACTATTCACGATATCTGATACTTATTCACGAATATTTAAGACTATTCATCGAAAAATAAAAATTTTTCTTTTCGTCCAAAATATCTATTGTGGATACTAGCTTTGATTGTATCCATGTTTTGATCATTCTTGAATTTTACACCACTATGATTATTTTTGAGGTATTTTTGGACATGGATAAAACAAAGTACTAATCCTTAATCCTTAATCCTTGTCATTTTGTTTCTTTGGATTCATTTCTTTAAAATATTTTCATCATCCTCGGTCTTAAATGATGATATTATTGAATATCTTTGGCCCTGTAGTGCAAAGATGAATGATTTCGATAAATATCTTTGGCCCGTAGTGCAAAGATGAGCAGTGTTTAGATGAAACATGACGGTGATGAATATCTTTGGCCTCAGTAGTGCAAAGATGAATATTTGATTCGAGATATATATTGATTGATATTATGAGGGGATAAAAGATGAGCGATGAACTTTTAAATTCATACATAGAAGATAGTAGTTTGCATTCTCTACTTACCTCTTCTAATGAATTATTATTTTCGCTGCGAATATTAATTTAAAATTTGTTGTCTATTGTATTCTATTAGATTTTTCCCTGTTGAAGACTAACGATAATTTGTTGTATATTATCTTAGTCATAATATTCTTTAGTGGGCTAGTTGAGCTCACCCTTTTCCTTGTTGTTCCATTTTTCTTCTCAGGAGGCGAGAATGTAGCGAGTACTAGTCGGGGTATGGAATGAAGATTCTAGAGAGAGTTGTTTAGTAGTCCTCACCATTTTTGTAAAATAATGTATCAATAATTATGATGGGGATTTATTTGCGTGTGGATATTGTCTAGATGGCAATATCTGTTTTTAAACTCACAGTTTATATGTTGTAATAATAAAGTTGTAGTTGTTTCTGTACCATGTATTGACAACTCAGAATGGGTGATGTATACCTATTTTGGGGGCATCACATGGACTTTTGTTGTTAACTTGAGAGTTTGAAAGCATTTCATAGTTTGCTCATTTTAAATATTTGTTATAGAGTTGATCCTAATTATAGTCCCAGATAAGGCATGTAATAGTTACCTGATTTGTAAAGTATCTTTGAGATTTACTCTTTTTTTGTTGGTTATAATGATGAAATGGGAGTTGAAGAAATTGACGTGGGATACTTGGGTTTAAACTGGGTTTTTAAATTTATGGGTGAAATTTATATTATTTGTTTATTTGATTTTGGGGATTATAAATGTTTTAGGTGTTATTACATGTGTTGGTATTGGATAGTAATTAGCTTAGTTTGACCTGTTTTTATTGGCAAATGGAAGAAAGTAAATTTTGATACTTGAGTTTAATTTGTTTTGTACTACACTATTTTTGGACATTTGGACTTATTAGCGGTGTAGTAAATTAATGATTTTATTTTTTAATTTTATATTAAGTTTGGTGTAAGACCCCAACTTTTATGAATAAAGATTTAATTTTCTCTAAATATTATTTTGAGTAATAAGGTGTGGATTTGATATAATGTTATAGTTGTGGGTAATATTTATAAATTTTGCAAAGTAAGAAAGTTGTCATAAAATATTCGTTTGGTCGGGGAATATTCGTTTTATCATGGAATATTAAATGACGACGGCAAGACAATCATTAGTGGACCCCCCACAATCTAAATTTCATCGAAATTAGAAAACAACATAAATAACTTTTTTATAAAAATAACGACAAAAGTTTTACCGTTAACTGTTGAAATATTCGGTGATAAAGTAAAAATACGATGTCTGGCGTGGTTGCAAAAGATAGCACTTGCGGTATTATACAGTATCTTTGATTATTGATGCTTATGTGAGAAGTCACTCAGTTTTATTCTATTATTGCAACAGTAGTTGATGCATAGTATCTCATATTATTGATTCAATTATTGTCACAGTATTATCTGTACAATATTTTATATTATTAAATCAATAATTAAGACGACACCGTTATTCATATTATTATTTGTATTGTTGACAATGTCTAGAAAGTTCTGTCGAGGAAAGGGGTTTGGTCACCTAATTGCGCGCCAATAAGGAGAAGTTCTTATCGGAAAGCCCCACTTTCTTGTGAATGATCTGGTTATTAATATTGTGAGTTATAATATTAATGATGAATAAAGATCGTGTTAATTAAATATAAGAATAATAATTGATGAGTGGAAGATGTTTGTTCAATTATTTTTGGTTCAAATGAGGTATTTATTTTTATCTGGCAGACATTAACCTTATTGGCCAAATTTTCTAATGATGCATACTGTTCACTGACTTATGAATGAGGGTGTTCCCTCATTGGTCCATAGGTCCCAAATTCAAGTTACCCTCACAGGAGGGTACTCTCTTATTGGTAGTCTCAAATATATGCTGATAAATTGCGCCCGTGAATTCTTTTTCCTATGCAGTCTGTGATTTTTTCTAAATAGTATCCTTCCATTCTCCTATAAATATGATGCTTAGTTTAGAAATAAAAAACACACCAGAATCAGATAATTCTTCTTCTATAATATTGAGCGTATTTTTTTTGAATTTAAGGAAGCTTTGAGTGTAGAAAATAATATAAGTTTTCTTCAAGAATATCACCGCCATATCATTCAGAAGTACTCTCCTTTTAAAGTAAGGGATATTATTTTTGTTCAATATTCGTAAGAAATAATATTTTCTTCCATACTCTGTAGTATGTAAGTAATATTATTTCGTTTCATATTCCTAATTTTACACTTATGTTGATAAGTATTGCTTCTATACTCCTTGAAATTAGTAGAATATCCTTTAAATTTGCGCTTCATCTAGTATCGTTTCACAAAAATATTTTTCTGAACATTCTTGTTAAATTTTAATCTTTTCATGCCGGGGTACTATTCACGGGGTACTATTCACAAAGTACTATTCACCCGGGGTACTATTCACGATAAAAATTGATTTCTTTTCTATCCAAATTATTTTTGATACATGAATATTATTCTTGAATTTTACTCCACAAAGCAATTATCATGTTAACAATTTGGACATTTTTAAACTCTAGATAAATTAAAAATCTTTAATATTTATCCTTGACTTCGTTTGATTGATGCTTATATCATTGTCATCATCATCATGCTTATATTGTTATGGAAGTAATCTTTGGCCCGTAGTGCATAGATGGACTGTTGATTGGTATGATTATGACCAGGAATTATGTATTGGTATAATCATAACCTGTAATGTTACAAATGATGTGGTAAAAGTTCTCATTGGCCCGTAGTGCATTGATGGACAGTTATTGGCATGATCATGACCACTGGTGATACTAATGAAATATCATTGGCCCGTAGTGCATGAATAATTCATGGAATGTGATAATAATGAATATCATTGGCCCGTAGTGCATGGATAATTCATGGATGTGATACTAACGAATATCCTTAGCCCGTAGTACATGGATAATTCGGTGATGTGGAATATTTATTGAGATGTAGTACAGAGATAAAATATTGATGATGAACTTTTAAATCATAGAAGATAGTAAACATCATGCTCTACTTGACTCTTCTAATGGATTGTTTGTTCCGATGCAGTTAAACTTGTTATCTATTATATTATATCAGTTTTACACTGTTGAAGGCTAACGATAATTTATTCTGCATTATCTTAGTCATAATATTCTTTACTGGGCTAGTTGAGCTCACCATTTGCTTTCATTATTCTCTTCAGGAAATGAGAACATAGCTGAGACTAGTCGGGGAATGGAGTGACGGTTAGAGATGGTGGCTATAGTAGTCTTCGCTATTTTATAAAATAGTGTAATAATAATTGTAATGAGGACTCCATTTGAGTTTGGATATTGTCTACGAGACAATATTCATGTTAAAACTCTCAGCTTATGTTTTGTCGTATTTTACACGACAGTTGTATAATTAAGTTTGTATTTTAATTATGTACCATATATTTGGCGACTCAGAATGGATTGTGTATACCTATTTTGGGGGCGTCACAGTTGGTCTTTGGTGTTATTAGTGGTATGGGTTTTATGACATTTAGTTATTTTTATTATAATGACATTTAGTTATTTTTATTATTATGATTTCTGGGTTGTTGTTAGTAGCTTTACATACGGAGGTCGAGCTGTATTAGGTCGTTATATATTCTGAATTATTTATTTTATGGTTTAAATATGATTTCTAGGTTGTTGTTAGTATCAAATTGATTTTCGTCCAAACTTGTGGGGGGGAGGGGGGGACAGTTTTGAATCCAACACTCCACTAGACAGGTTTTAAATATGATGGTTGTTTGGATATGTATTGATGATTGTAAGTTTTGTAGACAGGTTTAGATTTTTTTGGATATCTATTTTAAAAGGAAACTCTGTCGAAATTTCTTGAAATTAGTAGCGACTAGCTTGATGTTTTGGTGGTTGGATATGTGTTGATGATTGAGTATGTATTATTATTGTGATTGTAAGTTATTTTAGATTGCAAAACGTCTTTAGGTAATGTAGTATTTTTCGAATTTTAATCTAATTTTTCGTTACGCCGTGCCGTCAGGCACGAGCAATTACTAGTAGTTATATAAATACATAAGAAAGAGACAGATACAATAAATTCACATGTTTGATTGTATATAAGTTGGAAACTGATACCTTCTACCAATTAAATCTGGGGTATGTTTTTCACAGAAAAAGTTACAAAAAATGTGAGCAATGTTTTCTTTGATGGAGTCTAGGATTTGGATGCTGCTATTGAAGAATCGAAGAAGGAGTATATGGGATTCTTCCGTTGCAATTAAGACCTGAAAAGGGATATACTTTAATTAGCTGACCAAGACAACAAGACAGAAGACTGTCCCAAACAACCAACCCACCCCAGCCTTGAACAGTGGACCACATGGTCGACCTTCTCCGACAAACTTCCGGTCAAACCAGCAGCCAGGCATCCCAACAAATAAGAACGGTACAACCATCAAACAAATCTGATTATAAACCAACAAATCAAGATTCAAGCAAAATTCCAGAAAGAACAACCACCCAGAAAATGGTAAACCACAATCTAATTTAAATTAAGGAAGTAACAATAAACACAAATTAGATTAAATTACCGATAAACGAAAACTCACGAAATTAACTTCCCCAACTATCCAACCTGAATAATAAACACTCCTTTTACCGTCACTTGTGAGCTCTTTAGATCTGGATCCACACTCTTAACCCCTAAATTGTCAAATAAATAAAAAATAATTACAAAGCAATTAAATGTTGATTATATAATTTGACATTAATTTGACTTCAAGTTGAAAAAATAATAATTATTGTACAATGGGATCTACATATTGGAAATATGGAATCATAACACTTTTAGAAATATTTTAGGTTCAAAAAAGATAAAAGGCAAATAGAGCTGCTAAAAAACAAAAAAAAAATAAAAATGAACAACCTTATGACTTGTTCATAAAAAAAAGAAGATGAGGATATTATTAATTACCTTTTAGGGTCCTTGACCGGTGACTCTTCCGTAGATCGGAGTGAGAAGTTCGACCTTACGGTGGCTCTTCCTCTGTACCCTCTCGTGAACTTTGAACGGATCTGTCTTTTCACCCTTCACCACAACCTTATGACTTGCAATCTGTCTGAACATCTTCAACTCATGCCAAATTACCCAAATCAAATTAAATGAACAACATAACTGTACAAAAATGAAGTATAGTGAACGAAAGAAATAAATCTGAAGAGCTATTGAAGAAATCAACAGAAAAGTAAAAAACCCAAATCAAAATAGCCCTAATTTCAGATTTGGATATATAAATGAGTAATCGTACCTCATTTACATATGTACCAGTATATACATCTAGATATAGAGACAGAAAGAGAGAAGAGATACTTACAGAGAGTAAAAACGCGGTTTTGAAAAATGCGAAAGTGAGGTATTGCAGATGAAGATGAATAAGAATAAGAGGAGAGGGAGAGGGAGAGACAGAGAGGAGGAAGCAAGGAAAATATGGGCAGGAGTTTTTTTGTGTGAGATGAAATGTGATCTACAGAATGGATCAGGTCCGGACTCCCGGACCTGATCAAAAACGGACCAAATTTTTTTTTTTTTTTTGTTTTTTTTTTAAAACTAAAAAAAATATTTAATATTTTATGGAACTGAAATTTTTCCATAATATAATGTTTTGGGTGTAATTTGAATACCTATACCAAAAAATGGTGGTACAGTCTGCACAGACTGTACATACATGTTTTGTTATACGTACCCAAATCACACCCAAAACACTTTATTATGAAAAAATTTTAATTTCATAATTTTTTTTATTTTTTTTTTAGTTGTTTTAAAAAAAAAAGTAAAAAAAAAAAAGTCTGGACATTATATCCGTCTGGACGTCCGGACTAGATCCTGTCCCATGTGATCTATTAGATTAAAATTGGAAGAATTTTAATTGTTGTTGTGTTCAAAATGGATTGTGTTTTATTATATGGATTTTTTTGGGTACTCCTATTAGTGAACCAACATTAAATATTGAACAGGACAAACCGTAATATGCGAGCCGGGAGCGAGTTTAGATCTCTAATCAAAGCTTCGCAGATCAGATCCTACGGCCATATTTTGGAAAGAATAAGACCGTTAGGCGTTAAAAGGCACGTGTTATATTATATACAGTCTCTCAATTCTCTCCCATTTGAATTTCATCTGAGAGAGTAAAATATTTGAATTTCAATTCCCTCTGTCTGAAGTAGCGGCTGAACTCAATTCTTACCATTTAAATTTCAATTCTCTCTGTTTGAATTTCAATTCTCTCAATTCTTACTTCAGTCTCAGTAAGTAGCCGCTGCTATGAATTGAGATTGAAGAACGAAGGAGCTTCGATGTGTTCTGTAATTGATTCGAGACCAATAGTTCAACAAATCAGAGGTTCGGTTTTAATTGCGTGATCTTTGATTTCTTTTGATTATTCTACACTTGCATCTCCTCCATCCATATTGTGTTCTGTAAACCTAGTTTTTGGTGTATATTGATTCTTAATTTTGATTTCAAGAGAAAGTAATTCATTTGAATATTTTTTTCTATGTGGAGTTTGTTCGATTTCTCTTGCATTCTAGGGTTCTTCATCTTGTATTGGATCTTCGATCTGTTTTGATTATAAAACAATTACATCTTCTCCATCCATATTGTGCTCTGTAAACCCTAGTTTTTGGTGTTTATTGATTCTTAATTTTGATTTCAAGAGAAGTATTTCATTTGAATATTCGTTCGGTTTCTCTTGCGTTCTAGGGTTCTTTAAATTCTTTTACCTCTATTTTATTTATTGTTTATAGTGATTATTAGGTCTTCTATTCCTTTTGATTATTCTATACTTATATCTTTTTTATCCATGTGTGTTCTGCGAACCTTATTTTTTAGTCTATATTTATGCTTAAATTTTGATATCAAGAGACTGTAATTCAAGTCAATGTTTTCTTCCATGTGGAGTTAGTTTTATTATTGTCTGGTTGTATATTCTTTTACATATTTTTTTATTTAATTTTTGTAATGATGTCATATTGGGTCTTTGATTTCTTTTAATTATTCTACAATTACATTTTTTGTGTCCATTTAGTGTTCTGTAAACCCTTGTTTTTGGTGTATGCTGCTGCTTAAAATTTTGATATCAAGAGAAAGTAATCCTCTTGAATATTTTCTTCTCTGTGGAGTTTGTTTTTTAAATATCTGGTTGTATCTTGGTCTAGATTTGCTGGTTTGTTACACCCTTATTTTATTCAATCCAGGTTGTGTTCTTTGGGTTTTTCCTTTTCTGTGGAGTCTGCTTTGATAAGTATACTGAAAATTTTCATATCTCGGTTTTTATTTGTGGTTCCTTCTTTGGGTTGTTTCTATTCTATAAATGATGTGTTACTTAAATTCTTGTTTAGCTGAATTGAAAGTTTTTGATATCCAAAATAAAGCAAGTTATTTGAAATTTTTTCCTGATCACAAGGTTTATTCTCTCTCTGACTATATATATACTCCATATATACGTGTTTGTGTCTCTGTCTGTGTGTTTGATTTTTTTCCCCTGCTGAATAGGAAAGAATTGATTCCTGTAGTCAATTTCTTAATTGATGTGGTGTAATGCTGATGGAATGGAATGTTCATTTTTATTCCTGGTTATGATGGCATCTCTGAAGCAGGACACATCAGGTGGCTCTAACTAAAAAGTTGCCTTATTGTGATAAAGTCTAAAGAGCGGGTTCGTTATAAGGGATATTTTATTCAATCCATGTTATGTTCTTTGAGTTTTTCCTTTTTTGTGGAGCCTGGTTTAAGTTTTAATACTTGTCTACTGTAAATTTTCATATCTTGGTTTTAATTTGTGGGTTCCTTGTATGGGTTGTTTCTATTCTTTACTTGAGGTGTTCTTTAAATTCTTGGTTTTGCTGTATTCATACTTAATTTTTTATATCCAAATTAAAGTGAGTAATTTGAAATTTTTTTCCGATCACAAGGTTGATTCTGTGTGTGTCTGTGTGTGTTTCTGAAGTAAAATATTGAATTCCTGTGATTAATTTTCTAATTGGCGTGGTGTAACAGTGATGGAATGTTCATTTTTATTCCTGTTTACATTGGCATATTTGAAGCATGATATATCAGGTGGTTTAAATCTAACTAGTACATAAGCTTATATCATTACTATAACAAAAACAAAGAAAACCAAAGTTGAAGTCACTACGTTGAGTCGTTATGGAATTGTTTGTCTTGAATAAAAGTATTAAAGTTTGCTAGTTGCAACTCTCTCAACCATGGCCAGTAAAAAGGCTGCACAAGCCTTCTTTGTTTATGTCATGAAGTTGTTGTTTTTTTCACCTTATTGTGATCATGTAGAAAGAGAGGGCATTAAAAACTATATATTTGCTTTCCTTGGCCCAATTGGATTTTTAACAAAGCAAAATTGCAGAACATTAATATATTTTCACACCATTTTTTTTCAGGGTGTGCATATTGAAGATGCGGGAAGTATATTGATTTTAGCAAGAAATTGCAGAACTACAAACTTGTTGAGATCAAGAAAATTTATTACAGGTGATTTATTAGGCGCTTCTCTCTGCTTTCTCCTCCCCTTTTGTACTTTTCAACAGTTATTTAACATTTGTGAAAAATAGTTCAGTGCACTCAAAGTTGACAAGCTTTTGCAAATTCTATAACTATTATCTTTCGGTACATATATGTGATAATTATAATTTCCTGTGAAACAACTAATGGTTCAACTCGTAATTACCCTCGGTACATACTTAGGCAATCAAAGTTTTAGCATAGTATGAAGTTGCGTGTCCGAACTCCTAAAATACTAGAGCTTATATGTGAGGTATTAGTATTGATTATTGAATATAATAATTCTCTTCTTTTATTGACTTTTTAATATTATTTCATGCATTTTGATGGATCACTATTTCTCTAGTAGATCTTGAAGACTACAAGTCTACAGTTTGATATTAAAAAGTTGATAGACAAGTATTGTTTTTAAGCGTCCGATCTTGAGGCGTATTGTACTATTTGGAGAAAAACTAAAATGAATGTGAACTAGTATGCTGATCAATGATAAGATTGTGGGTTGCTGAACTTAATATGTTGTTCAAGTGTTCGATATTTCTCTGCTTGATTTGTTGATTGATATAGATTTCATATACCCTATGTGTGACCCATTTCCGTCTGACTTACCATCTCTCTCCCTCCCTTTGCCTCCACAATGCAAGTGTCTGTGTGCACGCACATGTTTTTATTTATCAATTATGTGTGTTTCAAATGATATTCAGTATTGTTCGGGAGTTTTGGCAAATATCCGTCCCTTGGTACCAAGTTCTTGAAGCCAAATAATCATTTCGTGATCATTGATTTTGTGTGGAGTTGATGAATAAACCATTCGTTTCTCAATAATGTTTTGGTGACGAAATATTGGATATAAAATGATGTGTATGATGGTATTTGATTATAACCATGGGACCCATTTATTTATGGTGGAACATCAACTAATTATAATTAGACACATCATTTTTGTATCCAATTTTTTGTACCTATCTTTTGTCATCACCATAGAACTAGAAACAACTAGCAGCCAGGATGTAGAAGTAACATGTGTATATCATCTTCATAGATTACGCAGTTTACTGAAATAGCTCTCTGAGTATATAGTATAAACATGTTTACTATTTATTTTGTATAGTAAGCCATTTCATTTTGTGAGTTAATTGACTTGTCAGCGTGTATGGCCTTTAAGAGGAGTTTTATTTAAGCTTATGCTTTGAATTTATTAATTCATTTTATCATAATTGGCAAACAGATATTTGGTTGGAAATTTGAAAGTTTAGAGGTTAATTTGACGAATTAAGCAAATTAACTGTCTCCCTCTCTCTGTGACTCTCTCTCTCTCTCCCCTCCCTTTCTTTCTCACACACAAAGAGACACGTTGTATGACTTTTAGTCAATCCATCGAAAAACTTTATTAACTTTGTTCGTCGCTTATAAACTTTATATGTATTCTTTAAAAAGGTTGTCAGTTTAGTAGTATGGTATAAAAGAATGAAATTGAAATAATCAACTTTTTTTGTGAGAAAAAAAGAATTAAGGGTAAATTTCACATGACCACCTAAGGTTCACCAATTTCTCACACGACCAGCTGTAGTCTAGAAAGCTACACTTACACTTGAGGTTTTGAGGTGAAGTTAAAAAGTGTTTTCTGTGTTAACTCCGTGATGTTAAATGGCTAAAGACAGATTTGTCTTTCGTATATAAAGTATAGAATTCAGGCTTTGAGGCTAATTTGTGTCGTTTGAGCTTAGGGTTTGTAGAGAGCGAAATAGAGCGAGAAATATGTAGTGATTTAGGGTTTTTCTTGAAATCTTCTTCGATTTTGAGTGGAATGGATGGCGATTTATAAGGGGCTTTTATAATTATTGACTCAATTAATCGTGATTTGGTGCTAAAAATTGGTTCTTGGAGCTGAGGAGTCATTCATAGTAGGAGGTTTAAGCAGCTGCAGATTGAGGTAATCTTTTGTCTAGTTGTTAGCCACTTTTTGTTGTTTTTTTCTTTACTTTATGTACTATAATATGATGATATGATTGTGATTGGAGTTTTGGTGGAGTTTATTTATGCATGCAGTGTTTTGAACCACTTTTTGTAGTAGAATTTTTACTTTATTTTTGGTATTTGTGTATCATAGCTTTATTATATGCTATAACGTGGTTGTGTTTGGATTTTTGTAAAGTGTCTATATGTATGTATGTATGCAGTGTTTTTTTCCCCACTTTTGTAGTAGTATAATTGTCTAATTTATTTGGGGATTGTGTAATATGATGGATTTGGTGGTTGAGTTTGGTCCCTACATGTGATAAGAGTAATTTAATGTCCCATTTCTTTAAGCATCTGTCCCCACTTGTTTGGTCTACTCTGTAATAATATATGTTCTTTTGGCATGGTCAATTTTTTATGTCCCACTTGTTTTGGTCCCCTATAATTTGATTTTGTTTATCAAGAAATATGTCTTATTCAAACCTTTCTCCCTCATCTTTTTAATGCAAAATGTTTGTGAGAATAATATTTTATTATGGTGGGACTTTTGTTCAAGAACCAGTAATTGAATATGTAGGGTGTAGTGTTGAAGAGCAAACCAGTTTCAAAGAAGTTAGCATCCAAGGGCAGATTGGTTTCACCAAAGAAGGCAGGGAAGGGGGGGGGGGGGGGGTGTAAGGCTTTGACTTTGCCTTGGGTTATTTCAGTTTATGTTTTTTGATACTTTGGTATTATGTAGATGTTCACTAGTGCTTGTCTATTTTTGGCACAGTTTCTTGTTTTTGGAATAGTTGGTATGTTTGGCCAGTTTAGTATTTTGGTACAGTTTGATATGGCCAAACATTTGATATATTCAGTCTTGGGATTATTATTGGTACAGTTTGGTATAGTTGGTATTGTTGGTAGTAGGTGTATTTTTTGGCCAGTTGTTAAATTTGGTTAATTGAATGAAGTCTTTGTTACGTAAAAGTCTTGGCCAGTTGGTATTTTTGGTGAAGTTTTTGGCCAAACATTTGATATGTAAATTCTTGGTTAATTGAATGAAGTTAATGAATGAATTGATGTTGTTCATTTGAGATGCCAGTTAATGGTATCTTCTTTTGTCTCTCTAATTAGATGTTATTTATTTGCCTTAGTCAATTCTTTTTCATTTTCAGTTGTGCACAAGTTGAAACTTGAAGACTATATAATATAACATTAGGATTCCATTTAATTGAATTGAGAACATTACAGATTCCATTACACGTTACAAACTTTCATTTCTTACTACTAAAAGACATCTTGAATGACATGAGATATAACACAAGTCCAACAATCATTATTATCTTCACATAGCTTTCAACAATCATCATCCTAGCAGGTAGATTATTATGCTCAGGACACTTGCATGCTGTTCCCCTCACCACTGTCCCCATTCCCTCGTTGTGTTCATTAATGCCAGTCATTGTCCCACTTGAAGTTGTTGTAAAAGGCAAGTACCATGTCCAAAAGTTACAGTCATCACATATAAAATACAACTTTGCCCTACGATGGTTTGTTCGAGTCGACAATTCTTATCAGATGCCTTCTTTTCACATCTACATACTCTAGGTATGTAGCGAAAGACATGACTCCTAATTCACATAAACAAGAGAAAGAAGGGATGAGGCATTTTAGCAAACACCTTAAGGGCAACTTTTAAATTGAATAACAACAATAAATTTATGAAAATAAAGTAAAGCTAGAGAAGAAATTAGTTGATCTTCATACCTTGTGAATATGATGAATTAACATCCTTGATCAAAGCTAGAGAGAAGTTACAAATGTTCTAGGGTAGAAAAGAGCTCCCAAGGGTGAACAAATGTAAGGAAGTGGGACTTATAGCCAATGTATATGATGGGGGTATATTGGACAATTTCTCACCTCATTTTACTGTTAGAACTATGCATCACACTCTTTAGGCGAGTTGCCAGCACGCACAGTTAGTTTAGAAGGAAAATGTAACTTTTTCACTTCACCTCAAAATCTCAGCTGTTTAAGTGTAGCTTTCTGGAAGGTGGTCATGTGGGAAATTGGTGAAACCTCGGGTGGTCACGTGAAATTTACCCAAGAATTAACACTTAGAACTCTCTTTTTTTGGTACAAAAGGAGTAATATAATTGGTTATATGTCCACAGCTTCTCCTATTTTGGTTGATGGTGTTATTGGCGGCTCCACTAGTGGGTATTGGTCAGAAAGCAATACTCCCACCCAATTTTTACATATACACACACAGTACATGAATAGATGATTCAAAATTGCAAAAGTTGTATACTTTTGTCAGTTATTATTCACTTGGTGAGTGAATTCAAGTGAAAAGTTTATTACAGGGAGCCAAACATCCTATTTTTAAGTATACTTTTAATTTTAATTCCTCTTCTTTTATTTTTGTCTTTTCCTTTAATTTTTTGCAACTTTCTCTAGTAAGTAAAGTATCTATTATGTCGTTTCAGCTTTTACTTTTCATATTTAAGCATCATTTTGTTTAAAAATAAAAATTATTATTATCTAATATTCTATTTTACTGGTTAGTGCCATTATCTATCAAGTTTCAAATTTCCTAGAAACTATTAGTTCATTAAACTAGTGATCAGCATACTTGATCCCGATTGTTGAATTAGTGATTGAGGCTTTGATAAGTTGAAATGTTTATAAAATTAGTGTTAGTTACATTCCAGATCATTAGGCTTGTAGTCATATTACCTTGTTATAACATTGCATCCTTTTGGTTTTCCACAGTTTCACCTGCATTAATTTTTCCTTATAGGTAGACTCAATGCTGTCCCATGTCATTATTTTATTAGTTTTCACAGACCCAGGTCTATACATTTTCACAGAAAATCTGATGTAATACCTTTGTTTATGTCACGAGTTGTTTTGAGACATTGGCACTGGAAAGTTCTACTTTCTAGTTCTAGTCCTGTTTACTGCTAATTTGAAGAATGTAGATATTTTCTGGATTTCAAACTTCATATAAGTAGTTTTGAACTTGTGATTTTTTGATGCATTTGGATCCATTGAGGATATCATGAAAGTGGAAGCAACTTTGAAAGAGGGTGGGGGGCATAGTGCTGAAATGTACTGAAATTTCTAATCCAATTCTGATTCTAGTAGTGTCTTACTTCTGCATGGTACGTGTTATATGGGTAGCCATTGTTTCTTTGTCTTAAAGTTGCAATCTTTATTTTTTCCTCGTAGATACTACATTGACCTAATCTACTGGTAGATATGTAAGCTTCGTTCTACACATTAGATATAAATTTCAGCATTAAATTTCTAATCCAATTCTGATCCTAGTAGTGTCTTACTTCTGCATGGTACGTGTTATATGGGTAGCCATTGTTTCTTTGTCTTAAAGTTGCAATCATTATTTTTTCCTCGTAGATACTACATTGACCTAATCTACTGGTAGATATGTAAGCTTCGTTCTACACATTAGATATAAATTTCAGCATTAAATTTTTTTGATAAGTAATAAATTTCATCATTATTTTCATCGTATTTGTTATCATCATCTTTCGTTGTTCTTTGAGCTTTTATTATGAACACTTAATATAAATTTCATGATTAATTTTTTTTGCTAAGTTATAAATTTCATCATTATTATCATTGTCTCTATCATCATCTTTCTTTCTTCTTCTTGTTGTGCTTTTTTCCCCCTTACAAATTTTAGTTCATGGATTTGAACCGTTTGGCCTTCGGAAAGTTCTACTTTCTAGTTCGATCTGTTGAGGGCTAGTTTGAAGAATATCTGGATTTTGCTTTATTAATATCTGGTTGTATCTTGGTTTTCATTTGCTGGTTTGTTATAAGGGTTATTCTATTCAATGTGTTGTGTTCTTTATGTTTTTCCTTTTCTGTGTAGTCTGTTTTTAATACTTATCTACAGAATTTTCATATCTTGGTTTTATGTGTGTTTCCTTGTATGGGTTGTTTCTATTTCTATACATGATGTGTTCTTTAAATTCTTGTTTTTGCTGTATTGACGCTTATTTTCTGATATCCAAATAGCTTAGGTTATTTGAAATTTTTTCGTTACCTGTGTATTTATTTTTCCAAAATATAATATTGATTTCCTGTAGTTAATTTTCTAATTGGTGTGTTGTAACGGTAATTTAATATTTGTTTTTGTTCCTGTAGTTAACATTTTTTGAAGCAGGGCATAACAGTGGTTTGACAACTAAAAAGTTCAAATAAATTAATTGAAGTCAATTTGTATTATTACTATCAGGACAACAAAGAAATTAAAAGTTGAAGGCACTATGTTGAGTGGGAGTCTAGGGAACTTTGGAAAGTAGAATTGTTTGTTTCAGTGATGCTTGAATAAAAATATTAAAGTTTGCTAGATTACAACTCTCTATCCATGGCCAGTAAAAAGATTGCACTGACGGGGGCTTTCTCCTTCGTTTATGTCATGAATGTCTTTTTTCCCCTTGTTATGGCAATGTAGAAAGAGAGGGTATTAAAAAGTATATATTTGCTTTCCTTGGCCCAATTTATAGGAATTCCAATAAAGCAAAACTGCAGAACACTAAGATATTTTGATGCACCATTTTTTTCAGTCATTCAACAATCTTTACTCATTTAGGGGTGTGCATATTGAAGAGGTTATATATTGATTTTAGCAAGAAATATCAGAACAACAAACTTGTTGAGGCCAATTTTTTTTATTACATGTGAGTTCTTATGCGCTTCATTCTACTCTGTTTTCTTTCCTCTTGTACTTCACCAACAGTTACTTTACATTTTTAAAACAATATCAGTGTACTCTAAGTTGAGAAGCTTTTTCAAATTCTACAACTATTGCTTTCTGTACCTATGTAAGAATTATAATTTCATGTGAAATATTAGCTTTTTGTACATATGTGAGATAATTATAATTTCATGTGAAATAAATAATGGTTCAATTCTTAATTTCCCTTGGTGCATACTTAAGCACTCTAAGATTTCAGCCAAGAATGAGCTTGCATTTCCCAGGTCCTAATACTAGAGCTTACATGTGAGGTACTATTAGAATAATAGTTTTGTTCTTTTATTGATTTTTTAATATTGTTTATGCATAGTATTCATTTTTAATTTTGTTGAATTATTATTTTTCCTAGTAAACCTTAGAGACTAAAGTCTACTTGTAAAAAGTCGATCAAAAAGCTATCTTACACGGACTTGGATGGAGTGTTCGGTTGGATACAATATTTTTTGTAGAATTCGACATTGGTATTCCTCATTTTTTCTAACTTTTAACACTAAAATATAAAGTGTCCAGTACCCATATATCCTTGTCCGTGTGTCGAATATTGGGCACGGGTACTTTAGGGAAATATTTTAGGGCAAAGTAGAGACTCCATGTAACATAGTCGAAAAGTATTGTCTTGTCTAGAAGTATTGCCTTTACTGTCCTATGCAAACCATAGTAGTATTTGGAGAAATATTAAAAATGGATGTGAGCAATATATGATGATCAATGATGAGATTTTTTAGGTTATTGAAGTTGCTATGATTTTTAAATATTCGATATTTCTTTGTAGATGCTTTATTTGTTAGAATTGCAACTCTCTCTAACCATGGCCAGTAAAAAAATTGCACTGTTTTCTCCTTCGTTTATGTCATGAATATTTTTATTATATGGTAATGTAGAAAGAGGGAGTATTAAAAAGTACATCTTTTCTTTCCTCGACCCAATTTATTGGAATTCTAAAAACGTAGAACTGCATAACACTAAGATATTTTGATGCACCGTTTTTTTCAGTCATTCAAACAATCTCTGCTCATTTAGGGTGTGCACATTTAAGATGCTATATTTTGATTTTAGCAAGAAATATCAAAACAACAAACTTGTTAAGGCCAAGAAAAATTATTACAAGTGAGTTCTTATCTGCTTCTTTCTGCTCTGTCTTCTTTCACCAACAGTTGCTTAACATTTTTAAAACAATATCAGTGTACTCTTAGTTGAGAATCTTTACAAATTCTACAATTATTTACTTTCTGTACACTATGTAACATAACTATAATTTCTTGTGAAATATTAACTTTTTCTACATATGTGAGATAATTATAATTTTATGTGAAACAAATAATGGTTCAATTCTTAATTTTTCTTGGTGCATACTTAAGCATTCTAAGATTCTAGCCTAGAATGAGCTTGCATGAACCAGGCCCTAGTATATGTGAGGTCTTAGTGTTGAACATAATAGTTTTGGCCTTTTATTGATTTTTTAATATTCTTTATGCATAGTATACACTTTTAATTTTGTTGAATTATTATTTTTCCTAGTAGACCTTATAGACTAAAGTTTATTAGTAAAAAGTTGATCAAAAAACTATGTTACACGGACTTGGATGGAGTGTATGGTTGGACACAGTATTTTGTAGAATCCAACACGGGTACTTCTCAATTTTCCTAACTTTTAGCACTAAAATGAAGTGTCCAGTACCCATACTCTTGTATGTGTGTCGAGTGTCGGACATGGGTACTTTAAGGTAATACTTTAGGGCAAAGTATAGAGTCTATGTAACAAAGTCGAAAGTATTGTCTTGTCGAAAATTATTGTCTTTATTGTCCTATGCAAACCAAAGTAGTATTTGGAGAAATATTAAAAATGAATGTGACCAATATATGATGATCAATGATGAAATTTTGTAGGTTATTGAAGTTTCTATGATTTCAAATATTCGATATTTCTCTGTAGCTACTTTATTTGTTGATTGATATAGATTTCATATAATTCGTATATATCCAATTTGTGACGAGTTGCCTTTTGACTTTCCATCTATCTCCCTCTGCCTCCCACAATGCACGTGTGTGTGCAAGCATATGTTTGTATATATCAATTATGTATATTTTAAATGAAATATATGTCCTTTATCACTCAGTTCTTGAAGCTGAACAATCATTTAGTGGTGATTGATTTTGTAGAGTTGATGTGTAAACAATTTTTGTGTAAACTATGCTTTGTCTTTTCGTATTTAAACATTATGTTGTTTAAAACTAAAAATTATTATTATCTTTTCCAGCTTGTGCCATCAACTTTCAAGTTTAAAATTTCCTAGAATGCATAATGGTAGAGACTAGTGTTCAACATTCTTGATCCCAATTGTTGGGTTAGTGAGGCTCTGATAAGTTGAAAAAAAAAATTCATTGGATTAATGTTAGTTACGTTCTGAAGCAATAGGCTTGTAGTCCTATTACCTTGTTATAACATTGCATCCTTTTGGTTCTTTATGGTTTCACCTGCATTAATTTTTTCATTATAGGTTGACTCAATGCCTGCCCGTGTCATTTTTCTCTTAGTTTTCACAGGCCTAGGTCTATATATTTTCACAGAATATATGTTTTGTGTCATTGGCACCGGAATGTTCTACTTTCTAGTTTTAGTCTTGTCTTACTGCCAATTTAAAGAATGTGGATATTTTTCGGATTTCAAACCTCATATTTTTTGGAAACTTTCGATGTGTTGTGTAATGGCATTGAGAGGTTCGGATTCTCTTGCATTCTAGGGTTCTTTAAATTCAATTACATGTTTTTATTTATCTTTTATAATGCTTTTCATATTGGGTTTTCGATTTCTTTTGATTATCTACAATTACATCTTTCTATATCCATGTTGTGTTCTATAAATTCTAGTTTTTGGTGTATATTGATGCTTAAATTTTGATATTAAGAGAAAGTAATTCATTTGATATTTTCTTCTTTGTGGAGTTGGTTTTATTAATATTTGGTCATACCTTGGTTTTGATTTGCGAGTTCGTTATAAGGGCTATTTTATGTGGAGTCTTTTTTAATACTTTTATCTATCGAAAATTTTCATATCTTGATTTTTATTTGTGGGTTCTTAGTATGGGTTGTTTCTATTCTATACATAATGTGTTCTTCAAATTCTTGTTTTGCTATATTAGTACTTAATTTTTGATATCCAAAAGTAAAATAAGTTATTTGAATTTTTTTCCGGATGATAAGGTTGACTCTCTCTCTCTATATATATATATATGTGTCTGTCTGTGTTTCTGAGTTTGTTTCTTTTCCCTTTTTTTATCATCGGAAAATATTGATTTCCTATAGTTAATTTCTTAATTGGTGTGGTGTAACGATGATGGAATGTTCATTTATATTCTATGTTGGCATAAGCAAAATATTAAGTGGTTTAGATTTAACTAAAAAGTTCAAGTAAATAAATTGAAGTCAATTTATATAATTACTGTGAGAAAAACAAAGAAACTAAAAGTTAAGTCAAAAGTAAACAAAGAAACTAAAAAGTTCAAGTAAATATGTTGAGTGGGAGTCTAGGTAACTTAGGAAAGTAGAATTGTTTGTTTCAGTGATGCTTGAATAAAAGTATTAAAGTTTGCTAGATTGTAACTCTCTCTCCATGGCCCAGTAAAAAGGTTGCATTGACAGGCTTTTTCCTTAGAAACATGTCATGAATATTTCCCGACTTTTTTTCTCTTTATTCTGATGATTTAGAAAGAGAGGGTTCATTATAAGGGTTATTTTATTCAATCCATGTAGTGTTTTTGAGTTTTTCCTTTTTGTGGAGTCTGTTTTAATACTTATCTACTGCAAAATTTTGGTATCTTGGTTATTGTTTGTTGGTTCCTTGTTTGGTTGTTTATATTCTATACATTATGTGTTCTTTAAATTCTTGTTTTTGCTGTATTGATACTTACTTTTTGATATCCAAAATTAAGTAAGTTGTTTTATTTTTTGTGTTTCCGAAATAAAATATTGATTTCCTATAGTTAATTTTCTAATTGGTGTGTCGTCATGGTTATTTAATATTCAATTTTATTCCCGTTTATTTTAGTGTTTTTGAAGTAGGAAATATCAGGTGGTTTAGATCTAACTAAAAACTTTACATAAATTAATTGAAGTCAATTTATATCATAACTATCAGAAAAACAAAGAACATAAAAGTTGAAGTCACTATAGGTTGAGTCGGTGTCTAGGGAACTTTGGAAAGTAGAATTGTTTGTTCCAGTGATGCTTAATTAAGTATTAAAGTTTGCAAGATTGCAACTCTCTAACCATAACCATGGCTAGTTAAAAGGTTGCAGTGGTAGGAATCATTCGTTTATGTCATGAATATGTATTTTTTTCCTTCTAATTATGGCAATATAGAAAGAGGTTAGGGTATTAAAAACTATATATTTACTTTCCTGCCCAATTCATTAGATTTCTGACAAAGTTGTGAACTGCAAAAAATTAATATATTGTTAAGAGTATATAATATTATGTCCCACATTGAATATCTTGAGACAATATGTCTAGTATATAATGATTTGGGTCAACTCTTCTCATTGCCAGGTTTTGAGTTGGAGAGCTTGATGTCTTTATATACTAGACTTTGGACCCATTTAATAAATCTAACATGGTATCAGAGCGGGCTATTCATGGGCCTAATTGAACACTCTTCTTAGCCTTCATTCTTACCCACTTGCAACCCATTTCTTAAGGATCAAAGTTACCAATTTCTTAACTAGTACCACTTATCAATTGGGCCAATAGTTGCATGTGGTTTACTAAATTTCTTCTGGGCTTGTCTTGTGACTAGCTTCTTCTGGACTTACTTATCTTGTGTGGGTCTTCATATTCATCAGGTCCACGTGCAACGCTCAATATATCGGGTTACACGTGAGGGGGAGTGTTAGAGTATATAATATCTTGTCCCACATTGAATATCTTGAGAAAATATGTCTAGTATATAATGACTTGGGTCAACTCTTCTCATTGTCAATTGGTTTTTATTTAGAGAGTCTGATGTCTTTATATACCAGACTTTGGAACCATTTATAAATCTAACATATATTTTCACGCACCATTTTTTTCAGTCATTCAACAATCTTTGCTCATGTAGGGGTGTGCACATTGAAGATGCTGAAACTAATTGATTTTAGCAATAAATTGCAGAACATCAAACTTGTTGAGGCCTAGAAAATAATTACAGGTGATTTCTTACGCGCTTCTTTCTGCTCTGTCTTCTTTCGATTTATACTTAAAGAGTTAACATTTTTAAAACATTGTTTAGTGTACTCTAAGTTGAGAAACTTTGCAAATTCTACAACTATTGGCTTTCTGTACATATGTGAGATAATTATAATTTCCTGTGTAATATTAACTTTCTGTACATATGTGTGATACTTGAAATTTTATGCGAAACAAATAATAGTTCGATTTTTAGTATTATTTTATTTACACTTCAATTTTGATGAATTATTTTTTTTTCTTGTAAACCTTATAGACTAAAGTTTGATATTAAAAAGTTGATCATGATTTCAAATGTTCGATATTTCTCTGTAGCTGTTTTATTTGTTGATTAATATAGTTCATATATCCAATGTGTGACACATTGCGTTTTGACTTTCCATCTGCCTCCCACAATGTGCGTGTGCAAGCACATGTTTGTATATATCAATTTGTTAGATTTATAACATGGGCCCAAAGTTTAGTATATAAAGATATCAAGCTCTCTAACTTAAAACCAATTGGCTCTAAGAAGAGTTGGCCCAAGTTATTATATACTAGACATATTTTCTCTAGGTATTCAATGTGGGACAAAATATATACTCTAACACCCCCTCACGTGTAACCTGTGTGAGAGTTGCATGTGGACCTAATGAATATGAAGACCCATATAAAATAAGCAAGCCCAGAAGAAGCTAGTAAACATGGGCAATTGTTGGCCCATTGATAAGTGGTACTAGTTAAGAAATGGATAACTTTAACCTTTAAGAAATGGACTGCAAATGAGTAAGAATTAAGGCTAAGAAGAGTGTTTAATTAGGCCCAAGGATATCCCGCTCTGATTCCATGTTACATTTATAAAATGGGCCCAAAGTTTAGTTTATAAAGATATCAATCTCTCTAACTCAAAACCAATTGGCTCTGAGAAGAGTTGGCCCAAGTATTTATATACTAGACATATTTTCTCAAGGTATTTAATGTGGGACAAGATATATACTCTAACACAATTATATGTATTTTAAATGATCTTCAATATTGGCTTTAGAGTTTTGGCCAATATCCGTCCCTTATCACATAGTTCTTGAAGCCAAATAATCATTTCGTGGTCATTGATTTTTTTGAAGTTGATACGTAAACCATTTTTTTGTGTCCTTTTTGTTTTTTTACTGCAGCTGTTTTTAGTAAGTAAACTATTTGTACGTCCTTTTAGCTTTTTGCCCTTTTGTAATTAAACATTATGTTGATTAAAAATATAAATTATTGTTGCCTAATTTTCCAGCTAGTGCCATAAGGCCCATAACTATCAAGTTTCAAATTTCCTAGAATGCACAATGGTTGAGACTAGTGTTCAGCGTACTTGATCCCAATTGGTGGGTTAGTGAGGCTCTGATAAGTTGAAAAGTTCATTGGATTAGTGTTAGTTATGTTCTGGATCAGTAGGCTTGTGCCCTATCTTGTTCTAACATTGCATCCTTATGGTTCTTTACAGTTCCACATGCATTAATGATTTCCTTATAGGTTGGCTCAATACTGTCCCGAGTCATTTTTCTATTAGTTTTTACAGGCCTAGGTGTATATATTTTCACAGAATATATGCTGTAATACCTTTGTTTATGTCACGAGGTTTTGGAGTCATCGTATTTTTCACTTGTGATTTTTTTTATGTACATTTGGATCCTTTGAGGAAATCATGAAAGTAGAAGGTAACTTTGAAGGGGGGGGGGGGGGGGGGTTATAATGTTGAAATTTTATGAAATTTCTAATCTAGCTTTCATCCCAGTAGTGTCTAACTTCTGCATGATGGTATATGTTATATGGGTAGCCGTTGTTTCCTTGTCTTGAAATTGCAATCTTAACTTTTTTCTTGTAGATACTATAGTCCTGCACATTTGATATATAATACATTAATAAATTTCATCAGTGTTATCACATGGTCTTTATCATCATCTTTCGTTGTTCTTTGAGATTTTGTTTTGCACATTTAATATAAATTTCATGATTAATTTTTTTTGCTAACTATTAAGTCTCTATCATCATCATGTTTCTTTCTTTCTTTCTTCTTCTTGTGCTTTTCCCCCCTGCTACTTTTAGTCCAATGGATTTGAACTGCTAGTTTGAAAATGCAGTTACAAATTTCTTGATTAATTTTTTTCCTAAAAGTAATAAATTTCACTATAATTATCATCATGGTTTTTTCTTCTTTTTGGTTGTGCCTTTTTCCTTGCTAATTTTAGTCCAATGGATTTGAACCATTGGCAGAACTTTCCAGTTTCAGGCCCTGTTTGACCGCTGGTTTGTGAAGAATGCAATCATTATCTGGATTTCAAACTTAATATACTTTGTTTTGGACTCATGATTTGAGTGATTTATTTTTGGTTCAAAGACAATAATGTCATGCATTTGAATCTGTGCACGGTATGTTGTGTGTGAGGATGTATATATAGGTAGAGATACAGGGGAAGAGAGACCTAAACAGAAGTACATACGCCAGACTTTTGCTTTGTGGCTATATCAGCTCAAGTCAGATATTTTCCATATGTTCATTTTCTTTTTTGATCTTACATTTTGGAAACTTTTTTACCAACATCTTTAATCAAGTGTATGTAATTTCAGTTTATAAGGTGTAGTTTGTAAGTCGGTATAAATCTCTATTGTTGCATATATGCCATTCATGTATATTAAATTGATGAAGCTTTCGTCTTTTCAGGAGCTTTTGTACACAACTAGCTTACAGGGGTAAAGAAAATACAAAGGTATGTAACAGAATTTGTTTAAATGATTATTTCATATAAGAAAGCATATGCATTCATATCAAGACATTTGTTTATCTGGTGCATCTAATGTTTGCCTGTATGCTGCAGCAGGTTTGACGAGAACTCTTTTTGGACCTTAACACGGAAGCACTACTACACGTGTCTGCTACTCTAAGGTAATAATATATTATCATTCTATAATAGTTTAACTATAATCTTTGCTATAACTACAAAAGAATAAACGAAAAAAGAGAGAAAAAAGAGGGAAGCAGTAAGAAACTAGTGGAATTTGGATTTCGGAGGTGGGAGTTTTGGGTTGGTAAAGGAGAAGGAAAGAGTTATCTTTATAGGTTTTGAAGTTTTAGGTAAGTGGGTATATATATATGTAATATATATTTGCATATATGTTTATATATATATAATAAGAGTAGTCTGAACTAGACTAATTAAGGAACAATAGTAGCAGCACACCAAATTATAGCAGCGCAGTGGCTGCTGAACCACAGCAGTACACTAGTTACTATGGAATAACCTAAAGCAACAACATGGAGAAACAGGTGATATAGCACATAAGCTTGCCACTAGAACGAAAGAGGCAACAACATAAAAACAACCCAAACTCCAGTCGATGGCATTCCCACACTACTACCAAACAACTAGCCATTTAAGTAGCAATTTCTATTTATGTATCGGAAACAACATTAAGCAACATACGAGCTGCTATTTCTACTTATGGATTGGTTCACTAATAGAACCAAAAATCAACAGCATTAAGCAGCAGATGACGGGTACAATAGCACAAAAATGCTGCAATTTCTATTTATAGATTGATTTATGGGCTGACAAACACATGAGAAGTGTGCAATTCTGCACACTATTTTGAAATATAATAATTCTTTTTACTTGGTTTTGCTTGAATGAGTTGTGATGGTGGTGGTTATTGATTACCATTACTTTATTTGCTATTATATTGTAAAGGGATTCTGGATGAGTATTTTCATGTATCAGTATTTGTAATACTTTAAGGAGGAGTTCTCTGTTTATCTCTATATCTCAGTATGGTTGTGCTAAAGGAAAAATTTGTAATGTGAAATTACTGTTAATGTAAGGTAAAGATTGTTCCTAGGAGAGAGGTTAAGTGGAATTTTTGTAATGTAGAATTCACTGTTAATGCAAGTTAAAGATTGTGTAAGAAGAAGGAGATTCAATTGGTTGGAATTGATTCAATGTTGATATTTGCAAGTAAGAAGAAGTTTTGTTAGAATTTGTTCTTGTGCTTTAACTGAATGATATTGTATTGATGCAATTTTGTTCATTAGTTTTTGAGTAAACAGGTTTAGCAAAAACAACAACAACAACTTGGACCGGAACAAAGGCACATGGCTCAAATTTCGCTACTTTAAGGTATTAATATCTTCTTACCATTCTATGAATTTTCAATTTTAATATTTGATATAACTACAAAAATAGGAAAAAAGGATGGAGGTAGTAAGAAAGTATTGGAATTATAACTCGGAGGTTGGAGTTTTGGAGAAAGAGAGGAAGGGCTGGGTAATTCTATGTAGGAGATTATTATTTTTATAGGTTCTAAATATATATATATATAGTATATATTTATATTTATTATAAATATCTAAATATATGTTTTTATATACAATAAGTGTAGTATTTAACTAGCAATAAAAAAAGTAGTAGCACATTAGCTTAGGAACTACATAAAGCAAACAACATGGAGCAACAGGTAAAATGACACAAAAGCTTGCTACCAGAGCCAAATAGCAAAGCCAACATGTTGCACAACTACGTTAAGCAACAAGTTATTTCAAAACCTCATAAAGCAACATGTGATTGCACTACAACACTACAAATGGTGTTATTATTTCTATTATGGTTTGGTTTATGGTTGTGTATGAGTTATTTAACATATTGGCAATGTGTACTTCTACACTATGGTTTGAAGTGTGGTAATTAGTTTTCGTTGTTATGCTTGGATGTGTTGTGTTGGTTGTGGTTATTTAATAACCTACTTATAATCATTACGTGGTACGAATTTTGGATGAGGCTTTCATGTATCTAATTTTTTTGTCTTTTTTTGTCTTTAACGTAGTTGGGTTAAGTGAAGATTTTTGTACTCACTCTTAGTGTAAGGTGCACATTGTGCCAATGAGGGGGAGAGGTTAAATGAAAATTTTGAAATGTACAATTCACTATTAATGTAAGCTGAAGATTGGAAGCAGATAGAGATTTGATTGGCTGGAATTAATTCATTGCTGATATTTGCAAGCATGGAGAATTTTTTGCACTAGAGGTATTATTATTACTAAAATTAGAATCTTACTGAATGATATATTACTGATGCAAGTTAATTAACTTTTGGCAATATTTTTACAGGTTAGTTATTATGCTGATTGTTGGCAAGCTTGATCAATTTAAAATTATTTTGTTCAAATGGGGAATGAGGTACTACTTGGTGAACTTATTAGTTTTTTTAACATTTATAAATGTTCAAATTGAGTAAACAGGTTTAGCAAAAACAACAACAGTTTGGACCGGAACATGGAAGTACTACTGCACAGCACATGGCTCCGCCCGCTACTTTAAGGTATTAATATCTTCTTACCATTCTATGAATTATCAATTTTAATATTAGTTATAACTGCAAAAATAGGAAAAAGGATGGAGGTAGTAAGAAAGTATTGAAATTTGAATTCGGAGGTTGGAGTTTTGGAGAAGGAGAGTAGTACGAACTAGCAACAATAAAGTAGTAGCACATTGATCTACATAAGAAACAGGTAACATAACACAGAAGCTTGCTACCAGAACCAAATAGCAATAGCCAACATGCAACTTTGCACAACTACATTAAGCAATAGGTTATTTCAAACAACCCCATAAAACAACATGTGATTGCACTACAACACTACAAATGGTGTTATTTCTATTATGGTTTGGTTTATGGTTGTGTATGAGTTGTTTAACATATGTGCAATTTGTACTTCTACAGTATGGTTTGAAGTGTGGTAATTAGTTTTATTTGTTATGCTTGGATGCGTTGTGTTGGTTGTGGTTATTTAATAAACTAACTATAATCATTACGTGGTTACATTAACGTGGTTGTGATAAGTGAATATTTTTGTAATGTACAACTCACTCTTAGTGTAAGGTGCACATTGTGCCAATGAAGGAGAGGTTAATTGAAAATTTTGAAATGTACAATTCACTGTTAATGTAAGCTAAAGATTTGGAAGCAGATAGAGATTCGATTGGCTGGAATGCACATGGCTCCGCCCGCTACTTTAAGGTATTAATATCTTCTTACCATTCTATGAATTTTAAATTTTAATATTTGATATAACTGCAAAAATAGGAAAAAGGGATGGAGGTAGTAAGAAAGTATTGGAATTTGAATTCGGAGGTTGGAGTTTTGGAGAAGGAGAGGAGGGGCTGGGTAGTTTTAGGTAGGAGATTATTGGGTAGTTCTAGGTAGGAGATTATTATTTTTATTATAAATATCTAATTATATAAATATATATTATTTATAAATTTGTTTATATTTAAATTTATGATAAATATCTAAATATATGTTTTAATTTACAATAAAAGTACTACTAACTGGCTGATAAAGTAGTAGCACATTAGCCTAGGATCTACATAAAGCAAACATCATGGACCAACAGGTAACATGACACAGAAGCTTGCTACCAGAGCCAAATAGTGACGGCCAACATGCAACTTTGCCCAACTACATTAAGCAATAGGTTATTTCAAACAACCCCATAAAGCAACAACATAAAGCAACATGTGATTGCACTACAACACTACAAATGGTGTTATGGTTTGGTTTATGGTTGTGTATGAGTTTTTAACATATGGGCAATGTGTACTTCTACAGTATGGTTTGAAGTGTGGTAATTAGTTTTCTTTGTTATGATTGGATGTGTTGTGTTGGTTGTGGTTATTTAATAAACTAACTATAATCATTACGTGGTACGAATTTTGGATGAGGCTTTCATGTATCTATTATTTTTTGTATTTAGCGTCGTTGTGTTAAGTGAATATTTTTGTAATGTACAACTCACTCTTAGTGTAAGGTGCACATTGTGCCAATGAGGGAGAGGTTAATTGAAAATTTTGAAATGTACAATTCACAGTTAATATAAGCAGAAGATTGGAAGCAGATAGAGATTCGATTGGCTGGAATTAATTCAATGGCTAATATTTGGAAGCATGGAGAATTTTTTGCACCATAGGTATTATTATTAAAATTAGATTTTTTTCTTTTAGTGCTTTGACTGAATGATATAGTATTGATGCGAGTTAATTAACTTTTAGGAATATTTTTACATGTGGTTATACTGATTGTTGGCAAGCTTGCCCAATTTAAAATTATTTTGTTCCAATGGGGAATGAGGTACTACTTAGTTAACTTATTAGTTTTTTTAACACTTGTAAATATTCAAATTGAGTAAACAGGTTTAGCAAAAACAACAACAGCTTGGACCGGAACATGGAAATACTAAAGCACATGGCTCCGCTCGTTACTTTAAGGTATTAATATCTTCTTACCATTCTATGAATTTTCAATTTTAATATTTGATATAACTGCAAAAATAGGAAAAAGATATGAAGGTAGTAAGAAAGTATTGGAATTTGAATTCGGAGGTTGGGGTTTTGGAGAAGGAGAGGAGGGGATGGGTAGTTCTAAGTAGGAGATTATTATTTTTATAGGTTCTAAATATATATATATAGTATATATTTATATTTATTATAAATATCTAATTATATAAATATATACGATTTATAAATATGTTTATATTTAAATTTATGATTAATATGTAAATATATGTTTTTATATATTCAATAAAGTAATAACACATTAGCCTAGGATCTACATAAAGCAAACATCAAGGAGTTGGTAACATGACACAGAAGCTTTCTACCAGAGCCAAATAACAACAGCCAACTTGCAACTTTGCATAACTACATTAAGCAATAGGTTATTTCAAACAACCCCATAAAGTAACAACATAAAGCAACATGTGATTGCACTACAACACTACAAATGGAGTTATTTCTATTATGGTTTGGTTTATGGTTGTGTAGGAGTTGTTTAACATATGGGCAATGTGTACTTCTACAGTATGGTTTGAAGTGTGTTAATTAGTTTTCTTTGTTATGCATGGATGTGTTGTGTTGGTTGTGGTTATTTAATAAACTAACTAGTTTCGATGAGGCTTTCATGTATCTATTATTTTTTGTATTTAACATGGTTGTGTTAAGTGAATATTTTTGTAATGTACAACTCACTCTTATTGTAAGGTGCACATTGTGCCAATGATCGAGGGAGAGGTTAATTGAAAATTTTGAAATGTACAATTCACTGTTAATGTAAGCTGAAGATTAGAAGCAGATAGAGATTCGATTGGCTGGAATTAATTTAGTGCTAATATTTGGAAGCATGGAGAATTTTTTGCACTAGAGGTATTACTATTAAAATTAGAAATTTTCCTTTAGTGCTTTGAATGAATGATATAGTAATGATGCGAGTTAATTAACTTTTGGGAATATTTTTACACTTGTAAGCTGGCAAGCTTGCTCAATTTAAAATTATTTTGTTCCACTGGGGAATGAGAGGTACTACTTAGTTAACTTATTAGTTTTTTTTAACACTTGTAAATATTCAAATTGAGTAAACAGGTTTAGCAAAAACAACAACAGCTTGGACCGGAACATGGAAAAAGGGATGGAGGTAGTAAGAAAGTATTGGAATTTGAATTTGGAGGTTGGGGTTTTGGAGAAGGAGAGGAGGGGCTGGGTAGTTCTAGGTAGTAGATTATTATTTTTATAGGTTTTAAATATATATATATATATATATATATAGTATATATTTATTTTTATTATAAATATCTAATTATATAAATATATACTATTTATAAATATGTTTATATTTAAATTTATGATAAATATCTAAATATATGTTTTTATATACAATAACAGTAGTACGAAGCCTAGGATCTACATAAAGCAAACATCAAGGAGTTGGTACCAGAGCCAAATAACAACAGCCAACTTGCAACTTTGCATAACTACATTAAGCAATAGGTTATTTCAAACAACCCCATAAAGTAACAACATAAAGCAACGATTGCACTACAACACTACAAATGGAGTTATTTCTATTATGGTTTGGTTTATGGTTGTGTATGAGTTGTTTAACATATGGGCAATGTGTACTTCTACAGTATGGTTTGAAGTGTGTTAATTAGTTTTCTTTGTTATGCATGGATGTGTTGTGTTGGTTGTGATTATTTAATAAACTAACTATTTTGGATGAGGCTTTCATGTATCTATTATTTTTTGTATTTAACGTGGTTGCGTTAAGTGAATATTTTTGTAATGTACAACTCACTCTTAGTGTAAGGTGCACATTGTGCCAATATTTGGAAGCATGAAGAATTTTTTGCACCAGAGGTATTACTATTAAAATTAGAAATTTTCCTTTAGTGCTTTGAATGAATGATATAGTAATGATGCGAGTTAATTAACTTTTGGGAATATTTTTGAGTTGTTATCTTGATTCTTTGCAAGCTTGCTCAATTTAAAATTATTTTGTTCCACTGGGGAATGAGAGGTACTACTTAGTTAACTTATTAGTTTTTTTAACACTTGTAAATATTCAAATTGAGTAAACAGGTTTAGCAAAAAAACAACAACAATTTGGTAGGAACATGGAAATACTAATGCACGTGGCTCACTGCATTACTTAAGGTATTAATATCTTTTTACCATTCTATGAATTTTCAATTTTAATATTTGATATAACTGCAAAAATAAGAAAAAGATATGAAGGTAGTAAGAAAGTATTGGAATTTGAATTCGGAGGTTGGGGTTTTGGAGAAGGAGAGGAGGGGATGGGTAGTTCTAAGTAAGAGATTATTGGGTAGTTCTAGGTAGGAGATTATTATTTTTATAGGTTCTAAATATATATATATATATATATATATATAGTATATATTTATATTTATTATAAATATATACTATTTATAAATATGTTTATATTTAAATTTATGATAAATATCTAAATATATGTTTTTATATATAATAAGAGTAGTACAAACTAGCAACAATAAAGTAGTTGCACATTAGCCTAGGATCTACATAAAGCAAATATCATGGAAGCTGTTGTAACATGACACGAGAAGCTTGCTGCAGAGCTTGACATGCAACTTTGCACAACTACATTAAGCAATAGGTTATTTCAAACAACCCCATAAAGCAACATGTGATTGATCTAGAACACTACAAATGGTGTTATTTCTATATTATGGTTTGGTTTATGGTTGTGTTGTTTTAACATATGGGCGAAATGTAGTTCTACTGATATTGTTTGAAGTGTGGTAATTAGTTTTCTTTGTTATGCTTGGATGCGTTGTGTTGGTTGTGGTTATTTAATAAACTAACTATAATCATTACGTGGTACGAATTTTGGATGAGGCTTTCATGTATCTATTATTTTTTGTATTTAACGTGGTTGTGTTAAGTGAATATTTTTGTAATGTACAACTCACTCTTAGTGTAAGGTGCACATTGTGCCAATGAGGGAGAGGTTAATTGAAAATTTTGAAATGTACAATTCACTGTTAATGTAAGCTGAAGATTGGAAGCAGATAGAGATTCGATTGGCTGGAATTAATTTAGTGCTAATATTTGGAAGCATGGAGAATTTTTTGCACCAGAGGTATTACTATTAAAATTAGAAATTTTCCTTTAGTGCTTTGAATGAATGATATAGTAATGATGCGAGTTAATTAACTTTTGGGAATATTTTTACAGGTTGTTATACTGATTGCTGGCAAGCTTGCTCAATTTAAAATTATTTTGATCCACTGGGGAATGAGAGGTACTACTTAGTTAACTTATTAGTTTTTTTAACACTTGTAAATATTCAAATTGAGTAAACAGGTTTAGCAAAAACAACAACAGCTTGGACCGGAACATGGAAATACTAATGCACATGGCTCCGCCCGCTACTTTAAGGTATTAATATCTTCTTACCATTCTATGAATTTTCAATTTTAATATTTGATATAACTGCAAAAATAGGAAAAAGATATGAAGGTAGTAAGAAAGTATTGGAATTTGAATTCGGAGGTTGGGGTTTTGGAGAAGGAGAGGAGGGGATGGGTAGTTCTAAGTAGGAGATTATTGGGTAGTTCTAGGTAGGAGATTATTATTTTTATAGGTTCTAAATATATATAAATATATATAGTTTATATATTATAAATATATACTATTTATAAATATGTTTATATTTAAATTTATGATAAATATCTAAATATATGTTTTTATATATAATAAGAGTAGTACAAACTAGCAACAATAAAGTAGTTGCACATTAGCCTAGGATCTACATAAAGCAAATATCATGGAGCAACAGGTAACATGACACAGAAGCTTGCTACCAGAGCCAACATGCAACTTTGCACAACTACATTAAGCAATGGGTTATTTCAAACAACCCCATAAAGCAACATGTGATTGATCTAGAACACTACAAATGGTGTTATTTCTATATTATGGTTTGGTTTATGGTTGTGTTGTTTAACATATGGGCAATGTGTAGTTCTACAATATTGTTTGAAGTGTGGTAATTAGTTTTCTTTGTTATGCTTGGATGCGTTGTGTTGGTTGTGGTTATTTAATAAACTAACTATAATCATTACGTGGTACGAATTTTGGATGAGGCTTTCATGTATCTATTATTTTTTGTATTTAACGTGGTTGTGTTAAGTGAATATTTTTGTAATGTACAACTCACTCTTAGTGTAAGGTGCACATTGTGCCAATGAGGGAGAGGTTAATTGAAAATTTTGAAATGTACAATTCCTTCGTTAATGTAAATTTGAAGATTGGAAGCAGAGATAGAGATTCGATTGGTTTGGAATTAATTTTATCGCTAATATTTGGAAGCATGGAGAATTTTTTGCAACAGAGGTATTACTATTAAAATTAGAAATTTTCCTTTAGTGCTTTGAATGAATGATATAGTAATGATGCGAGTTAATTAACTTTTGAGAATATTTTTACAGGTTGTTATACTGATTGCTGGCAAGCTTGCTCAATTTAAAATTATTTTGTTCCACTGGGGAATGAGAGGTACTACTTAGTTAACTTATTAGTTTTTTTAACACTTGTAAATATTCAAATTGAGTAAACAGGTTTAGCAAAAACAACAACAGCTTGGACCGGAACATGGAAATACTAATGCACATGGCTCACTTGCATTACTTTAAGGTATTAATATCTTCTTACCATTCTATGAATTTTCAATTTTAATATTTGATATAACTGCAAAAATAGGAAAAAGATATGAAGGTAGTAAGAAAGTATTGGAATTTGAATTCGGAGGTTGGGGTTTTGGAGAAGGAGAGGAGGGGATGGGTAGTTCTAAGTAGGAGATTATTGGGTAGTTCTAGGTAGGAGATTATTATTTTTATAGGTTCTAAATATATATAAATATATATAGTTTATATATTATAAATATATACTATTTATAAATATGTTTATATTTAAATTTATGATAAATATCTAAATATATGTTTTTATATATAATAAGAGTAGTACAAACTAGCAACAATAAAGTAGTTGCACATTAGCCTAGGATCTACATAAAGCAAATATCATGGAGCAACAGGTAACATGACACAGAAGCTTGCTACCAGAGCCAACATGCAACTTTGCACAACTACATTAAGCAATGGGTTATTTCAAACAACCCCATAAAGCAACATGTGATTGATCTAGAACACTACAAATGGTGTTATTTCTATATTATGGTTTGGTTTATGGTTGTGTTGTTTAACATATGGGCAATGTGTAGTTCTACAATATTGTTTGAAGTGTGGTAATTAGTTTTCTTTGTTATGCTTGGATGCGTTTTGTTGGTTGTGGTTATTTAATAAACTAACTATAATCATTACGTGGTACGAATTTTGGATGAGGCTTTCATGTATCTATTATTTTTTGTATTTAACGTGGTTGTGTTAAGTGAATATTTTTGTAATGTACAACTCACTCTTAGTGTAAGGTGCACATTGTGCCAATGAGGGAGAGGTTAATTGAAAATTTTGAAATGTACAATTCACTGTTAATGTAAGCTGAAGATTGGAAGCAGATAGAGATTCGATTGGCTGGAATTAATTTAGTGCTAATATTTGGAAGCATGGAGAATTTTTTGCACCAGAGGTATTACTATTAAAATTAGAAATTTTCCTTTAGTGCTTTGAATGAATGATATAGTAATGATGCGAGTTAATTAACTTTTGGGAATATTTTTACAGGTTGTTATACTGATTGCTGGCAAGCTTGCTCAATTTAAAATTATTTTGTTCCACTGGGGAATGAGAGGTACTACTTAGTTAACTTATTAGTTTTTTAACACTTGTAAATATTCAAAATTAGAGTAAATGAGGTTTAGCAAAAAAACAACAATGACTTGGATAGGAACATGGAAATACTAATGCACGTGGCTCACTTGCATTACTTTAAGGTATTAATATCTTTTTACCATTCTATGAATTTTCAATTTTAATATTTGATATAACTGCAAAAATAGGAAAAAGATATGAAGGTAGTAAGAAAGTATTGGAATTTGAATTCGGAGGTTGGGGTTTTGGAGAAGGAGAGGAGGGGATGGGTAGTTCTAAGTAAGAGATTATTGGGTAGTTCTAAGTAGGAGATTATTATTTTTATAGGTTCTAAAATATATATATATATATATATATAGTTTATATATTATAAATATATACTATTTATAAATATGTTTATATTTAAATTTATGATAAATATCTAAATATATGTTTTTATATATAATAAGAGTAGTCTGAACTAGCAACAATAAAGTAGTTGCACATTAGCACAGGATCTACATAAAGCAAATATCATGGGCAGCAACAGTAACATGACACAGAAGCTTGCTACCAGAGCCAACATGCAACTTTGCACAACTACATTAAGCAATAGGTTATTTCAAAAAATCCCATAAAGCAACATGTGATTGATCTAGAACACTACAAATGGTGTTATTTCTATATTATGGTTTGGTTTATGGTTGTGTTGTTTAACATATGGGCAATGTGTAGTTCTACAATATGGGCAATGTGTAGTTCTACAATATTGTTTGAAGTGTGGTAATTAGTTTTCTTTGTTATGCTTGGATGCGTTGTGTTGGTTGTGGTTATTTAATAAACTAACTATAATCATTACGTAGATGCAATTTTGGATGAGGCTTTCATGTATCTATTATTTTTGTATTTAACGTGGTTGTGTTAAGTGAATATTTTTGTAATGTCTAACTCACTCTTAGTGTAAAGGTGCACATTGTGCCAATGAGGAGAGGTTAATTGAAAATTTTGAAATGTACAATTCAACTTTGTTAATGTAATTTGAAGATTGGAAGCAGATAGAGATTGATTGGGTGGAATTAATTTAGTGCTAATATTTGGAAGCATGGAGAATTTTTTGCACGGAGGTATTACTATTAAAATTAGAAATTTTCCTTTAGTGCTTTGAATGAATGATATAGTAATGATGCGAGTTAATTAACTTTTGAGAATATTTTCTGAGTTGTTATCTTGAATCTTTGTGCAAGCTTGCTCAATTTAATATTATTTTGTTCCACTGGGGAATGAGAGGTACTACTTAGTTAACTTATTAGTTTTTTTAACACTTGTAAATATTCAAATTGAGTAAACAGGTTTAGCAAAAAAAACAACAATGACTTGGAATAGGAACATGGAAATACTAATGCACGTGGCTCGCCTTGCATTACTTTAAGGTATTAATATCTTTTTACCATTCTATGAATTTTCAATTTTAATATTTGATATAACTGCAAAAATAGGAAAAAGATATGAAGGTAGTAAGAAAGTATTGGAATTTGAATTAGGAG